>OZ023312.1:8909249-9024249 GCA_964007375.1 Ophion obscuratus
GCGTATCGTCGAAACCGAGCCACTTGACGAGCATTCGATTTCCACGCTTCCTCACCACCTTCTCAACGAGGTAAATGTCGGGATACGTGACTTTCTGGAGCTCCTCTTCGTAGAAGCAGCCGGCGATGGTTTCGTTCCGATGGTCCTTGAGATTGTACGTCGTTGGATTCGTTCTTTTCACTCTGCGTATCGTGAATATTTCCGTTGTCCAATTGGGCGTATAACCCTTCTCAAATACATTCTTAAATTTGCTAATTCGCACATTATCGCCAATTTTGAACTTTTGTGATTTTTTTGCCGATAATCGACGCTGGCGGAAAATATGATGGAGAATCTCTCTTTCATTTGTGCGATTGATATTTTTCGGTTTTTCTCGGATGGTTCGATGCACGGTGTTGTTGTATTCGGTAACGATAGAATCCAGAATATCCATCCATTTGTACATTTCGCGAAAACTGAATTGCATCCACATTTTATTTTTCAACGTTCTATTGAAACGCTCGCAGATTGATGCTTTCAAATTGCTATACGTTGAATACATGTTTACATTGTGTCTTTCCGTACGAGGTTCAAACTGTGAATTATAAAATTCTTTTCCACGATCGACGTGCAAGTTCTTGGGTATGCGACCCTGATTGAATATAGATTTCATGGCAATCGTCGTATCTCTACCGCTCTTGCTTCTCAACGGTATGGCCCAGGCGAATTTGGAGAATATATCGATGACGGTCAGGAGGAACTTATGTTGCGAGTTTTGCCTCGCGTACGATGACATATTTACGATATCGGCTTGCCACGTTTCATCCAGACCTCGAATGTCAACGTGTCGACGAGTATAATTTCTTCGTGCAGGCTTATGCAGCTCTCGCACGAGCGTCAGTTTTTTGTCATCATTCATGGCGCGCGCGGAGATCCACACACATCAATGTTCAACATGCGAATGGAAAAAACGATCGTTTAATAAATAATTCCAGCCTCGCGCAATTCTTCGATAATCGATAAGATCTCATTGGAATGCGATGAGTTGCCTGCCCCTTGAGATCCTTGGAGTAATCGAAGACGATCTGCAAGCTCATTCGGATTGTCCCAGTAAACATAGTCAAATTCCATATTTTTTCTGGCCTTCTTATACATCCCCCGACCCGTATGTGCTCGAATTATTTTCGAAATATAAATCTTGAATTTGTGACTGTATATTCATACAGTTCCCATGTTCGGAAACTCATGGAGATTGGTGCGTCTTTGGCGAGGAACTTTAACAGCTGAATTTTTTTCGCTGATTCGAGACTGTTACATACGGTACGAGCCATTCTATTTTATGCAATACGAATTTGTAGTCTTCGGGCGCTGTTTGTACAATGGCTTGTATTTCTTTGAGTGCTGCCAGGAGGGACGTAGTGGTCGGGGCACGAAGGCAGATCTTTGTGGGTGTCGTGTAACTCTCGAGGATACTCCAAATCGACTTCGCAAATGTAGCCCGTGTCGGCGTCGTCGGGAATACTCTCGATACGTTCCCCGAAATTTTCCACCCAAGCGAACGAGCCGAATTGTAATGACTCACACATAGCTGCACCATACAGGTTGTTGACATCGTAATACATCAACTATGACTCGGGCTCGTTTGGATTGAATTTATCACGCATGTAGCGATTATTCGCTTTCCCGTACCTATTGCAGCACTGCGCTACACCACCGCGAATACCTTTCTCGATGAACATTAAGGGCGGGGTAAAGTATTTAAATTCTTTTTTCCTTTTTATAAAATTTTTTAAATGAATGCATAATATATCAAGAATATTGTGTTAAAATTTCAAGTCGATCGGAGGAAAATTGACGAAGTTATGAGTATTTGAGCGTATATTGCTCCATGCCGGGTTTTATACCTGGGCGGCAGCTGCGCGGCGCGCTATTGTATTTTTCGACCCCGAATAAATTTCTTGATAAACAGGCCTGTTCCGGTCCCGTTATGTATATTCGAGGCATGGTGTATATTAGTATACACATCAGTCTGTACGTCAGTTGACCGCTGTATGCCGTGCTGAGCAGTAGCAAGTCACCCGAGTCGAAATTTTTAGCCTCCTCTGAACCCTCGCAGGACCCATTTCTTTTGTAATACATAAGCCGCCAGCCTCCGTTGAACCTACGAAACCTCATTTGTCGAGTTCAGTGCCATGCAGAGACCTCCTCTTGGCCCACAGTAGCCTCTGCTAGACCTCCCAAACCTTCTCTCGACCCCAGTTTCAGTGAAACGTGCAGAGCACAGGCCTCCTTAACCTGCTTTCAACCTCAAACTGTTGCCTCGACCCCACCTAACCTGCTTTCGGCCCAAATTCGATATCTCCTCCATCATCATTCCATTGTGGCCTGGTCGGTAACCCGTTCGATGAAGAAATTAATAAAAATACATCGTCCCCTTATCAAATTATTAGTGCAATATTAATATGCGAAAACAATCAAATTTTCTCAATATCGATTTATTATTATTTTATAGGCAATTCATAAAAGAATGCTTGTATATACAGTCTTACTCCAATTCTATCGGATTAATGGGCGTTTTCCTGTCAGAAAAAATCTCACAGGAAAATTCTTAAAAAATGTCAGTCCATCCACTATAAGCTTATGCGACGTTTTTCGTCCTTGACGTTTCTTCTTAAACCCTCTAGTTCTTGAGTTACATTGCATTATCTAGAATTAGTCTTTTTTAGCAAAAAATGAAATAACATTGCGAAAAAAATCGTAAAAAACTTTATAAAAACGCAAATGGACTTCTTGCTACCCCGTTTAAGTTTATCATGGATAAACGCAACAATTTTTTTTTGCATAAGTCATGCGCCCAATTCTCGATGGTCGAAAAGAAGCCGAAAATCAGTCACGTATAAAACTGCGTACCGGGGCGAAAAGAAAATTATAAAAAAATATTTCAGAAAAGCAATATAAAGCTGAATTTATTCCCGTCAAAACGCCGTTCGGTAAATTTGGTTATCTTTTTATTTACGAAGCTATGTAACTTTTCGTGCAGCAAGAAATATCGACTATGGTGTATCCAAACTTTTAAGTGACGGTATATATTATATAATACTATATATATATATATATATTATACTCGAAATATGTGGTTGCATTAATATATTGGAATATACACTACCAGTCAAAAGTATTCAGACACTTCAGATAACTGCAAAACTTAATATCACTTTGGATCATTGCAAACTTATGGTAGAATAATAATTATTTTACGAAGATAGTATAAAGCTCTGTATAATTACTTAATTATATAGATCTTTATAGTATGTTCGTGAAATAATAAATGAAATGAATTATATTACTCTAACATTATTTGGCAATTATCCAGCGCTCAAAAGTTTTGCGATTATGTGGAGTGTCCGAAAACTTTTGGCTGGCAGTGTAGATCTAAATAACATATAATGTTGATATCTATATGGAACGTTAGGGTGTTAATTATAGTCTATTTCATGTTTTACAGGATTAAAATTGTTGGTTTAGAATTCAACCTCATTCGATTTTTTCTTTATTTTTTCTTTTTGTTTTTGTTCGTTTTTTTGTTTATTTAATAATAAGTTGATAAATGTCGACGGCCGATCACCGTCGATTTTAAATAAAATGTTTGATTTTTCTTTGTTTTCATTTTTAGCACGTCGAAAATTTAAAAACCATTTCCACGTGTATGTATGAAGCATATTTTTATTTTTTTTCGCTAAATAATTATAATATTAACTAACCGCATCTATTTGATTCTTTTTTATTTTAGTTGACTAGATTTTTCATAGAACCAAATTTTTCCTATTGCATTCCATCATTAAAATTATTGATTTCAAAAATGTTTATTTATAGAAAATGAATCTATTTAATATCGTCCAATAACTGCATATTTTATTTGATCCTAATAAATCTGTGATTCGGTTTCATCAGTTCAACATCTTCATCTGTTCAAAAAAACAATTTAGTTAAGTTCACTGAATGGGACTAGTTATTTTTTTTAATTTACCTTAAATAGAATTTTCTTAGAGTTAACCTTTTTTCTATTTGATTGAACTAATGGTCCATCTTTATTGCAACACTCATATAAAAGGTAGCGGGGGGTAGAGAAGGTGGAGAGAGAGGAATTTTATATATATGTATATGTATATGTGTGTTTGTTTGAAAAATCTATAGCATGTTATTCGATGAAACTCTCTAATTATCACAATTATATTAACTAATTCACATAGCTTATGTGATACAACAAATAGTTAGAGGTATTCATTTGGTCTCCTATGCCATATCAGCGACCAAAATGTTACAAGCACTCGGTAGCATAGGGGCAGCGGAGCGTAGTTATAAGTAGGTAGGCTAGGTTCAAGACGCATATAGGGCAAATATTTTCTTCGAAAAAAATCATTTCTATAGGTCAGGGAATGACGAATTAGGATGAAAAATCCTTGTGGTAAAGCTCTCAATTAAGGAGATTATTTTATTTTCTTTTTATGAAATATTTTATGCATATAGTACACTTAGCTTTACAGTGTACATTGTAAGCAAATAAAGATTAATTTGAGTCTCATCTTTATTAATATATATATAAATATCTTTGAAAGAAATATGATCGTAGTAGGCTGTGAGATAGGAAAAGACCTATTTTATTTAAATAGATTCTATATAAATTCATTTTTTGTTTAGCAGTGTACAGTAGGCCGAAAGGGGGGGAAGTAGGTTCTGCGCGAGCGCTCGCAGTAGGCCGAACTGAGGTTCCGTAGGTTCAATTGTGAACCTCACTGACCTCCTTTGAGTCAAAAAGTCTACTTTCTGCCATGCCGGAGGTTCATCGGAGGCTCTAACGCATGGTACTTTCAAACATTGTACCCTCCTTTAGATACCCAATAATCCGCTCACGCCGATTTCTGCTCGCCTTCATTTTGTGGGTTGAACGCGGCTCGAAAATTTCGACTCGGGCACACTAACAGTTTGAGGCCGTTTTCGTTCGTGTTCATACCTCGAAAAATGCCTCGAGAAAAAAGCAGACAAGATCGTGAGAACGGTATTGGGCAATTGTGCCGACCGAAAAAAGTGCCTCCTCAAAAACGTAAAAACGACGAACCGTTAGCTAATAGCGCGTCAGCGAATTTTTTTTTAAATAATCCCGCTGGGGTGGTAGAAGACATCCAAAAACATTATCGAATGATAGATTTCGTTCTTGTTTTTTCGACTATTGCTACTGTAGTCAAATGTGTGATGGAAAAGTTACATTCCAAACATGCAAAAAAGAAGGTCTTGGTTTCAAGATCAAGGTTACATGTGAAAAGTATAAACAGCCTCTCTACATTCCATCAAGTGAAAGAATAGACAGTGGTGCGAGTGTTAGGCTTAGGTTTAGCCGGATGCAATAAGTTCTGCGGACTAATGGATTTGGCGAGTGCTTTCTTATCGAAACCAGCCTATAATTTATATATGAAAAACATTGTGAAGCGATACAAAATGTGGCCAAGAAGTTCTTCGCATCGGCTGCACAAGAAGAGAAAAAAGCAATGTCTGAAGCAAATAATGTAGAAGAAACGTCAGAATTGACTGTATCAGGCGACGGCACTTGGAAAAAAAGAGGATTCTCTTCGTTATTTGGCGTTGCTTCTCTAATTAGATATTGTACTGGAAAGGTACTTGACATTTTTGTAAAAAGCAGTTACTGCCACGGTTGTAAGACTTGGAAAAACAAATTGGATTCTGCCGAATACGAAGCGTGGTACGAAGAGCATGTGGATAGCGGTGATTGCAAAGCCAACCATGAGGGACCCGCTGGAAACATGGAGGTATCAGCAATTATAGAAATGTTCGAACGATCGGTGGAAAATCTTGGGGTGAAATATCGTAACTATATCGGAGACGGTGACTCAAAGACGTACAGCGGCGTTGTCAATGCAAAACCTTATGGTGAAGATTTTGTGATAAACAAAAAAGAATGCATAGGGCATGTCCAAAAGAGAATGGGAACACGTCTGCGTGGACTAGTAAAAACAAGCGTAGTTGACACAAAAACCAAGGCCGGAAAGGTCGTAAAAAGAAAAAGCCTTTCTGGCAAAGGAAAGCTCACTGCTAAAATGATTGATAAATTGACTGTTTACTATGGACTAGCTATTCGACGTAATTATGATTCAGTTGAGAAGATGAAAAATGCCATATGGGCAACTTATCATCACTACAGTTCAACCGACGAGAACCCACAGCACGAGAAATGCCTAAGCGGCGAAGACTCCTGGTGCGAATGGCAGCAAGCTGCAGCTGCAGATGCTCTAGAATCATTCAAACACAGCTACACAGCCCTTCCTACTGACGTTCTGGAAGCCATTGAGCCCAATTATAGTGACTTGAGCAACGACGCACTTTTGCAGCGATGTCTTGGAGGTTTCACGCAAAATAATAATGAGAGTCTCAATCAACTTATTTGGAAAATCTCTCCAAAGTCAGTCAGTGGTACCTCTACAATTGTGGAAATTGCAGCTTATGTAGCTGCATGTACTTACAATGAAGGTTCTTTCGCTTTGTTGGCCTTTATGGAAGAGATGCAAATCAGTACAGGGCCAAGTTCTCACGAATGGGCCCGACAAGTTGACGATTTGCGAATTAGTAGAGCAGAGGAGCAAGCGGCGCACGACAGTAAAGAAGAAAGAGTTTTGCGTAGACAAACGCAAAAAGATGCTCCGATCATCTTGATGGAAGCCTTTTGCTCTACGGACCTGGCATCGACGACTTTGAGTGAGTATAAGAAAATTATCGAGTTTTATTTTGAATTTCTAAAAATTCAAAGATAATTGAAAAATCTGAAAAATTCATACGTATTCAGAAAAATGAACGAATCACGAAAAAAAATTGGGTTGCGGGGAAATTTGTTGACTAATTTTTTGTTTTCATCATTTTGTTAATAACATTTTGGAATTATTATTATGCAAAATTAATCTTTTGAGTACCTTTAATATGCATGAATTTTCTCAGATTTTTATGCAATCGAGAAGTGTTCTCAAACTTATGTGCAATGAGCGCTAAGCGACCAAACTCTTCTGCGTGTTTCAAACCGTTTTTCTGAGACTTGTCATATTTGAAGTCCGTGTGCACGATAACTCAAAATCTACTGGACCAATCGCTTTGAAATTTTGCACAGTACTTCTTCACATAATTCACCAGGTATTGTCGAGAGCTTTTTTGTTTTTTTTAATAATTACTAATTTTTCAACAACAAATTAGCCGATTTTTTTTAGCGCAAGTCGCGTTTTTGGCTCCCAAGTGCTACGAAAAATCGAAAAATGGAAAAAAAAAATCCTCCCGTCAATACCTCGAGAAACATCTCCTTTAACAAATGCATTTTGATTTTTTTGTTTCAGATGATTCTGTTGCGAGTTATGGTGCACACCGCAAACCAACTTTTTTTTGAGGCGCCTCCGGGGTTTAATTTTCACTCGCTCAATTTTGAATATTTTGCAATGCAAATTTAGGAGAATGTTGTTCAAACGTTACTTTATTATATGTAAATTTTTCAATAAACGAACACTATTCGTTACGCCAAAAAATCTTAAAAACATGCCTTTTTTTCGCCGAATTAACTTTACCCCGCCCTTAACATGTCAACGTCGAGCAAGAGTTCGAGTTCTACGCTGGTACATTTTAACATCGCATCAAACGGCAGACCGGGTGCGGTAAAATAGTGCAATGTATCGAGGCTGTACGTGTTGATGCAATTTCGTCGAAAATTCTCAAAAATGTCTGTCAGTAGGAGTCCGTCGGTTTTCAAGTACAAGTCGGAATATTCACCCAAAGTTTTGAGATTAAAAACAGTCCAAACTTTGCACGCGTGCGCGTAATCGTCTGCCGCTATATCTTCATTACTCAATCGCGAGAAAAATGTATCTTTCGCAGGCAATTGCGTCTCATCGAGTCGCGGCCACGAGTCCACATAGTCATAGGGAAAAACGCCTTTTCGCGTCAACAATTCAAATTCCGTGGCATTAGCGCAGTGTTTGCGTGTTACTGTTTTTTGATCGTTTTCAGGTAAGATGCTAATTTTTCGATGCTACTCGGCATGAACCTCAAAGAGTCGATGAATCGATACTGCACGCGTGTACCATTGACGCGCGTCGAAAATGAAATATATTTCTCCTTGTTAATCGGCAAAATACTCATGGATCCTTCGAAGGTTCGAGCTAATGCTACTATCAAAAAGTGTTCGTCATATCCGGACAAGTTGTGAAAAACTATCGGCACTACGTGGGCTATTCTGTAATTCAAATTACAGTCTTGATAAGCGGCGCCGCGGAATTTTCCTGTAAAGTGACAATGATCTCGGATTCTTACGTTTGTCGGCGCAAATGGTTTTTCACAAATGTGACAATTTTCAGCCAACTTGAAGCTTCGACTTTCATCGCTACTCAAAGGTTTCATTGGTACTATGGTCTGGAAAATGTCGTGCAATGAGCCGGCCAGTTTTTCTAATTCACGCATGAACCATTCGATGCAGTTCTTTTCACGAAACGCCTTGTACTCCGAAAGAGCGTCATTAAAACTGCAATGCTTATAGTAGGCAATGCTATGAGGGGTATGCTTCTGAAAATTTACAGTGTTAGCCTGTGGTGCTGTGACCGGTTCGAGCAAACATTCCAAATCTGCGTAAATTACAAATAGAACTATCTCCTTGTGCTGGTAATTTTTGAATTTCCATTTTGTATTTGTACCTTCGGGAAAAGTAACACGACAATTATTAATGCAGTCCTCTTTATGTCGTTGCAATATTTCTTCTCTGCTGAAGTAACACAAACACCGGTCGCAAATCCACATGTGATGTCCTTTCCTCGACACCTGCGCACTCAAGAGTCGCGACATGTTCTTAATCCACGCGTAATGATGATACACCTTAGGAACGCTATCCTCCTCCTCCTCCTTGTCGATTTCCGCTTTGATCATGAGTAGATGGTGGTTTATCCGACATTTGCTTACTCAGATGAATCGGCACAATTTTACTAGTGCCGTCTTTTGTCGTACCTCGTTTGTACGTAATCATACGAGGTTTGTAATCATCATCGTTTGTAATCATCATTGTACGTAATCATCATCGTTTGTACGTAATCATACCTCTTTTATCTGACATTTGCTTACTCAGATGAATCGGCACAATTTTACTAGTCCCGTCTTTTGTCGTACCATCATCCCATATACATGCATCGATAAGCCATTCGATTGCTCAAATTTTGCAATCTTTGACAAACTCATCGGGAAATCCAGACCTTCTTCGTTGAGCATCTCACTATAATGAGGATAAGAACTCGTACGTTCGGGATGCTTCCTCGGTGGTGGAGAGAGTGCTGCTGTGACGGACCAGAGAAAACAATATGGGTCATTGTTTTGAATATTGACGACGGCCCGTTCCATCTGTATGTCCCTCGGGAGACGCGTGTAGGTGGATAAGCTCCCTCGCAGCGGTTCGTACTTATTAATGTTCACAAGTAGGTGGGAGATTTCGTGTAACGTCCAACCCGACTCTTTTTCCTGAAAGACCTCGATTTTGGCGGAGAGTTTTGCTTGGACGCACTCGATGAACTACTCGGCAATATCGCTCGATGGTAGAATCACCGCGTTTGTCGTTTGAAATGTCTTTTCCTCCTCAATGATTTCGTTCACCTTCATGAGGTAAAATTTGCACGCCAAGGTTACATTCACCTTCACGTTACCCTCCTCGCGCACGATTTTGTCCAATTTTAAAACCAACACGCGCATCGCATCTTCGAGGAAACTTTGCACATCTTTGTGCTCGAAATTTACAATCGTGCCCGTCTTTATTCAACTTTTGAATGCCGACTCGAGATCGACCCACTTTAGTTTTTCGCGAGCATCACTCACACCAGCACCGCTTACACCTGCGCTGCGTACACTTGCTCCACGCACGATTTTTTCCCTCAACGACAACAATTTTGCAATTGTCGATTGAATTTTCAGTTTTTGACCGACCTTGAGCCCTGGTTTTTTCAACGTTTGCCCCAAAAGCTTGACATACACCTCACAGAACTTTTGCCACTTATCCACGTTAGAGAAATGGTTCCTCGTACCGCTCAACTTATCGATAACTTTATCGCAATCGTCCATGGTCCAGATTGCCCAATGAATCGAAATGAAATACCTATGTAGAAGGGCTCACAAATGTATTTAAGAAGGAAATCTCTATACAACCTCGCCCGTGCATATGTCCGAGCGTGTGTGTGTGTGTGTGTGTGTGTGTGCGTGCGTGCGTGCGTGCATGTGTGCGTGCGTGCGTGTGTGCGTGCGTGTGCGTGTGTGTGTGCGTGCGTGTGTGCGTGTGCGTTCGTGCGTGCGTGCGTGCGTTCGTGTGTGTGTGTGTGTGTGTGTGTGTGTGTGTGTGTGTGTGTGTGTGTGTGTGTGTGTGTGTGTGTGTGCCGGCACGCGCTGGAACGTCGAGTTTGTATACACAAGATCGAGTTTCAAACAGCGAGACGTTGGGCGTTCTTACTCATGCTTTCCAATCTTGAACACGAAATGATTTGTTTTCGAAATACTTTACTGGTAGCCTTCATTATGCATTATGCATCCATATCCTCAGAGTCCGTGTCCAACGTTTCAATAACTAGATAATTCTTCATATTCAGTATATGATTCGTGACCCTTAACGTATGCGATGAACTTTCCACTGATGTAGGCTATGCAGACATTTGTTTTGTACGCTGCTGCCAACATCAGCTGGAAAGTTGCAGAATTCGCGAATTTCAGGCTATGACATTTGCCGCCGCGATAGACTATGCATAGATCTCCTCTATGCGCTGCTGTCAACATGCTCTCGAATGTTGTCGCCGTTTAAGCCCGTGCTAGTTACAAAAAATGTTTACAGACTATCGGGGATAAGACCTCAGCAAAGCAAAGAGCGACATAGCAGAGCGCTGTAGCAGTTTACCGAGCGCCAAGTATGTTTTCGGATCAGGAACCATTTGCATCTAGTTCAAATAGATGAGACTGCAGCCTTGTTTTAAAAGCTGAACTGGAAACAATCGAAGTGATACAAGTGGGAAGGGAGTACCAAATTGCAGATCGTTTGAAAGTTCACTCGATCAATATACGTGACTTTTTCGTGAAAAATGAATGAATAATTCGAATGAATAATGAATTAATAATTCGCAATAAAAAGTGCGCTACTAAGATTAATAATTCTTCATACACGCGGGCGTAATTTGTTTCGCTTACTGAAAGTTATTGTACGTAATGAAAAAAACTTTACATTTTCAGTCGCCCTGCTCATCGTAGCGTTCGTATCGGCAAGCGTTTCTGCAGCTTCTATACCGGGTTCGGTTCGTGTCAAACAATTTATATTTATATTCAATCAACTGGCATTAGTAATTGTAATGACAGAAGTAAAAAAAAAACAATCAGTAGTTTTTACTCTTAATACGTGAGCATTCTCGACCGTTTTTTAAGACACAAATCAAGCATCATCATTGCGCTTGTATTTTCGTCTGCATAATTCTATCATTCTAATTATTTTATAGTGCTCCTATTTAGTATCGGACCTATATTCCTCCACCAGTCGACAGTTTATCGGATCATTTAGTTTCATGCCATACATGGAAAACCGAGATCTGGTCACTGTTCGGGTTGAAAAACCTTTCAAATTTACTGAGAAATACGCGAATGTCTTTGGCGCTATAACTCTATTCGATCGTGTTATCCAGGAGTGTCAGACGATAAATATAGGTGAGGTGAGCAAATTATTGCGCATCTGACACATTAAAACGTTACAAATCTTTACCACAACAACAGCAACGACAACACAAGCGAGCGTTGCTACTAAATTATCTAGCTAGAGTATCTCAATTTGAAGAAATCCTCGCATTGGAATAATGGAACGATCAGTAACAATAATGGAAGTGTATTGTTTGTAAAGTTATCGTCTTTTAATTTGATGTCATCCCGAGTCGAAATTTTCGAGCCGCGTTCAACCCACAAAATGAAGGGTCCTGTCCCCGAGCAGAAATCGGTGAGAGCGGATTATTGGCTATCTAAAGAAGGGTACAATGTTTGAAAATACCATGCGTTAGGGCATCCGATGAACGTCCGGCATGGCAGAAAGTAGACTTTTTGACTCAAAGGAGGCCAGCGACGACCACCACTGAACCTACGGAACCTCAGGTGGGCCTACTTCACTGCCACCTTGCTGTCTACTTTCGGCTTACTGTACACTGCTAAATAAAAAAATTAATTTATATAGGATTCATTTGAAGAAAATAGGTTTTTTCCTTGTGTCACAGCCTATTACGATCATATTTGTCTTAAAGATATTTATATATGTTAATAAAGATGCGATTCAAATGAATCGTTATGTGTCTTTAAAATATTTTTATCTTTAAAATTATCTTTAAAATATTTCATAAATCGAAAATAAGATGAGTTCCTTAATTGAGAGCTTTACTACAAGGATTTTTCATCGTAATTCGTAATTCTCTGGCCTTTAGAAATGATTTTTTTCGAAGAAAATATTTGCCCTATATGCGAATCGAACCTAGTACCTACTTACTCGTAGCTACGCACGCTGCCCCTATGCTACCGAGTGCTTATAGCATTTTGGTCGCCGATATGGCACAAGAGACCAAATGAATACCTATAACTTATTGTTGTATCACATAAGATATATCAATTAGTTAATATCATTGTGATAATTAGAGAGTTTTGTCGAATACCATGCCATAGATTTTTCAAACAAACTCACACATGTATATATATATATATATAAAATTCTTCTCTCTCCACCTTCTCCACCCCCACGCCCCTTTGATATGAGTGTTGCAATAAAGATGGAAATTAGTTCAATCAAATAGAAAAATGGTTAACTCTACAAAAACTCCATTTAAGATAAATAAATAAAAATAACTAGATCCATTCAGTGAACTTGATTAAATTGTTTTTTTGAACAGATGAAAATGTTGAACTGATGAAACCGAATCACAGATTTATTAGGATCAAATAAAATATTTAGTTATTGGACGATATTAAATAGATTGATTTGAATAAATAAACACATTTGAAATCAATGATTTTAATAATGGAATGCAATAGGAAAAATTTGGTTCTATGAAGAATCTAGTTAATTCAAATAAAAAAGAATAAAATAGACGCGGTTAATTAATATCATAATATTTAGCGGAAAAGAAATAAAAATATGCTTCATGCATACACGTGGAAATATTTTTTTAATTTTCGATGTGCTAAAAATGAAAACAAAGAAAAATCAAACATTTTATCTGAAATGGTCGGTAATCGGCCACCACCATTTATCGACTCATTGTTGAATGAACAAAAAAACAAAAAGAATAAGAACAAAAGGAAAAAAATAAAGAAAAAATCGAATGAGGTTGAATTCCAAACCGACAATTTCAATCTTTTAGAACATGAAATAGATTATAATTAACACTCTAACGTTTTATATAGATATCAACATTATATGTTATTTAGATCTACACTGCCAGCCAAAAGTTTTCGGACACTCCACATAATCGCAAATCTTTTGAGCGCTCGATAATTGCCAAATAATGTTAGAGTAATATAATTTAATTCATTTATTATTTCACAAAGATACTATAAAGGTCTATATAATGAATTAATTCTACAGAGCTTTATAGTATCTTCGTAAAATAATAATTATTCTACCATAAGTTTGCAATTATCCAAAGTGATATTAAGTTTTGCAGTTATCTGAAGTGTCCGAATACTTTTGACTGGTAGAGTATATTCGAATATATTAACGCAACCACATATTTCGAGTATTATATATATATATATATATATACACACACACACACACACACACACACACACACACACACACACACACACACATAGAATTATATAATATATACCGTCGCTTAATAGTTTGGATACACCAGTCGATATTTCTTGCTGCACTTAAAGTAACATAGCTTGGTAAAAAAAAAAGGTAACCAAGTTTACCGAACGGCGTTTTGACGGAAACAAATTCAGCTTTATTTTGCTTTTCTGAAATATTTTTTTATGATTTTTTTTTCGACCCCGTACGCACTTTTCTACGTGACTGTATTTCGGCTTTTTTCGACCATCGAGAATTCGGCGCATGACTTATGAAACAAAAATTTGTGACGTATTTCCATGATAAACTTGAACGGGGTAGCCGGAGCTCCATTTTCGTTTTTTATAAAGTTTCGTACGATTTTTTTTCGCAATGTTATTTCATTTTTGGCTAAAAAGACTAATTCTAGATATTGCAATGTAACTCAAGAACTAGAGGGTTCAAGAACAAGTGTCAAGGATGAAAAACGTCGCGTAAGCTTATACTGAATAGTCTGGTATTTTAAAAGAATTTTCCTGAAATTTTTTCTCACGGGAAAATTCGTGACGCCCATTAATCCGATAGAATTGGAGTAAGACTGTATATACGAGCGTTCTTTTATAAATCGCCTATAAAATAATAATAAATCGATTTTCAGCCAATTTGATTGTTTTCCCATATTAATATTGCATTAATAATTTAATAAGGGGGAGATGTATTTTTATTGATTGTGTAGTATTTATTCATCATCTGATAATGCATATTTACCTGCACCGTTCTTCGGGTGATAATCAGAGAAAACGTATTATTTTCGTCATCAAACGGGATACCGATCAGGCCACAATGGAGTGATGATACAGGAGATATCGAATTTGGGCCGAAAGCAGGTTAGGTGGGGTCGAAGCAATGGTTTGAGATTGAAAGCAGGTTAAGCAGGCCTGTGTTCTGCACGTTTCACTGAAACTGGGAGTCGAAAGCAGGTTTCGGAGGTCTAATAGAGGCTACACTCGGCCAAGAGGAGGTCTCATCATGGCACTGATCTCGACAAATGGAGTTTCGTCGGTTCGACGGAGGCTGGCGGTTTATGTATTACAAAAGAAATGGGCCCTGCGAGGGATCAGAGGAGGCTAAACATTTTGACTCGGAATATTTCAAAGATACTAAAGTGATGTATGTAATGAATATTCGAATTTGTATCGATTATTTTCAATGTGGCACGTAAAGTTTCAAATGGCGATTACGTAATGATAAAAAAAGTGACGACAAAAAAACTTCCAAATGTCTTTTTTTATACGCGATGATAAAAAAGGACTTCAAAATGTCTATCGTTAATGTGAAAAATATAAATACGATGCGACCTCTATTATCGGAACTTCCACAGATGACAATACAGAGAGGGTTTTGGGAGGTACTGCTATCAGCTACGTCAGCTGCGCAAAGTCGACGTGAATGTATGGTGCGCAACCTCCATTTTGTTGGCGGTGCAACCATCGCCGCTTTGCCGATAATAAAGGTCGCACGGTATATATAACAGAAATTTGGCACTGGACATGAACAAACGTATTAGATTTTATTAATTTTTTCAGGATCTGTCTCAAATTTTCTTTTTCGTGTGCATTCAGGTGATTTGATTTATTTGCTGACTATCCTGACCATAGCAGACTAACTTATAGTATTTCAATTCAGCAACACACACCTGATGAAGTAGGAACGTAGTTGGGTTATCTTCTGATCACAAATCCAAATTTCTGAATTTCACTTTATATACTTACTTGTTATCGTTTTGGTTTTTTGTTGTTGCCAGGGTTGTGGTCGTTATTCAATATTCAAAATGGATGAGATAATCGTTGTTGTTTTCGCCGTTTTATTGCCACTTAGGTAGTGAAGAATATCAAAGGTGAAGAAATGACTATTGCCGTTGAAAGACCGCAGGAATTAGCTGATAATCGCACCTTCAAGTTCGAGCTGCTAGCAACTTCGATACCCGGTAATGACCATACCATTCTGGATCGCGTCGTCATACTGTTCGGCGCGAATCCGGGGCAGAAGCTAACCTCACTTATCGGATGTGGTAGAATGTGAGCAAATTTGAATGTTACATCAACCTTTCTCAAAGCACGCACCGACGTGCAAATCGTCTTTTCTCCATTCGCGTTTCTTTGACGTTCATAGCGTTTTTTCGTACGGTCCCGATTTTTCTTTTATACAAGCCTTGAAATCGTCTCAAATATATTATATTCCAAAACAGAATCAATATGTTTTCAGAGTATAAAAAAGGAAACCGAGTTCTCCCTATTCCTCCGAAACGGTTTTTTCGATTGACTCCACCGGTGCAACTTCAGTTTTGTGCATTTTTTACCGTGAATATTTGTTACTGCAGGTATTTTTAATTTGACAACATTTAACGTGTTCTGTGCTCAATTTTTTTCTCAGACGTTATGCCGATTCTACCGATGATTTCCTAGAAGAATTGTACACTAAAAAGGGCTGGCCGCCCGTGTCGCCTCTAACTAAGCTGAAAGCACTGGTGAATTCAACAGACATTGAAGCAAACTCAAGCATTATCCTGCGACCTGTATTTTTGTCTGGAAAATTATAGTATTCGAATTATTTCACAGAGCTCCGTTGCGGTATCCGACCTGTATTCCGCCGCCGATCAAAAGTTCGTCGGATCATTCAGTTATGTGCGGAATTTGGGAAACCGAGATGTGATCACTATTCAGGTTGAAAAACCTTTCAATTTAACTTCGAAATATTATAGTCTCTATGGCATAATATACCTCTTCGAAGCTGTTAAACCGGAGTGTGTAACGGACGGGAAGCCGGTAAGCAAGCAAGTCATTGCACATCTGAGTGTTCTCATAATTGAACACGTAACGATTTTTTAGCACAGTAACAATGCCAACACAAGTGAGCGTTGCTACAAAGTTATCTTATCGGAGTAGCTCAATTACAAGAAATCGTTGATTTTGAACAATGAAACATTCGGGTATAATTATTTAAATTTATTATTTTTAAAGTTGTCACATTTTCGTTTCATGTCATGTTTTTAAGACACTATACGATCTTTTGTTTACGCGACAATAAAAAAGAACTTCACAATGTCTATCGTTAATTTAAAAAATATGAACATACAGGGTGGACCATTTAACGTAACCACCCCAAATGTCTCCATCCAGACATTTTTTTCGTTGCCGTTAGAGTGACGAAAAAAATGTTAAGAGGAAATTTGATTAATTTTGAAGGGCTGATATAGTGGTGGAAAATTTATTTTTGTCAAGGTGATGGTGTTTGCGTTCTCAAGGTCGTCGATGTTTTTTCAAATGGGAACATGTTTTTTTTTTCATTGCGACGTTGTAGCTGATCTTCAGACGAATTCAACGACCTATGTTGTCATGACCTTGAAATGATTTTTCACCAAAATACATATAAAAAAACGGGAAATCGTGATGGTATTGACAATAAGAATATCCGAATAATGTAATTGAATTTTTTGTGCAGAACATCTATTGTAACAAATTTTCGAAGTGATGGCTATTTACCTCGACACATTTTTAAAAACGTCGGATGAATGATTATCTTCATCTTCGAATAGTTTCTAGTGTGATAGCTGCGCGGGCTCTTCTAATTCGTTCCCCATGTTCGCCGGCGTCGTCGAAACATCATGGTAAACGCGATCCGTTATAGCTCCCCATAGGACGAAATCAAGTGGCATTAAGTCCGGCGAACGAGCAGGCCAAGCGATCACTGCACCTCTCCCAATCCAGCGTCTGGGAAATCTTCGGTTTAACACTTTGCGACCTATAACTGCCCAATGAGCTGGACAGCCAGCATGTTGATACCACATTCGGCATCGCTGTGCTAACGGGACATCATGTAGCAATTCTCCCAAAGTGTTGTTAAAAAAAGCGACGTACTTCCGTCCATTCAAATTGCCGTTTGTGAAAAATGGTCCAATAATCCGGTCCCCAATCATGCCACACCACACATGAACACTCCAAGGACGCTGCTGCACAATTTGCGAGAGCCACTTTGGATTTTCGATTGACCAATAGTGCATGTTATGCGTATTCAACTGCCCATGGTTAGTATAAGTTGATTCGTTAGTAAACAAAACATCGTCGAAAAAATTCTTATTAACTTGTAACCAGCGCAGAGCTCATTCACGGAACTGAACCGTATTTCCAAAATCGGCACCATGAAGTTCTTGATGTAAGAAAATATGGTACGGATGAAATTTGTAACGTCTTAATATGTTTAAAGCCTTGGAAATTCCGGAATAGCGCTCAATTTGCCGCCTACTTAATTGTGCATCATGAACTAATGCAGCCAGAATGGCAATGTCTGCTTCTTCGTTTGATTTAGTTTTGCGACGTTTCTTTTTGAGTGGATTGACACTGCCCGTTTTACGGAATAAATTAATAATTCGATTCGACTTGTGTCAGGATAACGTTGTGCATAAAGTTCCTGCGCTTGCACGGAGTTTCTGCCGGTCTCACTATAAATCAGAATTGTTTCCACTTTCTCTGCTTGACTGTACCATACCATTTTCGGTACGGTTATTACATGTTACTTTGGATGGATACACTTGTCTACTGATTCAAATATTGGTAGATGGTAAACATTCTTCACTCTACTACAATTTTACTACGTTACAATGCCAGTATTTACAAACATCAGAAACTTTTCCAACTATTGACCTTATTGTATCCGTTGGATAACCTGCGCCGCTATCATACCAGAAACTTTTCGAAGGTCAAGATAATCACTCGTCCGACGTCTTCAAAAATGTGTCGAGGTCACTTCGATCACTTGTTACCATAAATCGAATCACTTGTTACCATAAATCGATCACTTGTTACCCATCACTTCGATCACTTGTTACAATAAATTTTCTGTACAAAAAGTTCAATTACACTCTTCGGATATTTCGGATTCGGATTTCCCTTTTTTACACGTGTATTTTGGTGAAAAATAATTTCAAGGTCATGAAACCATAGGTCGTTGGATTCGTCCGAATATTAGCTATGACGTCTTAGTAAAAAAAAAACATGTTCCCATTTTAAAAACCATTGAAAACCTTGAGAACGCTAAAACCATGACCTTGACAAAAATGAATTTTTCACCACTGTGTGAGCTATTCTAAATTAATCAAATTGCCTCGTGACCTTTTTTTCGCCACTCTAAAGGCAACGGAGATATTTGAGGTAGACACGTTAAACGGTCCACCCTGTATAACAAAAATTTGGAACTGGACACGAAAAAATTAATTCCGTCTTATTCGTTTTTTCATGACCAGTTCCAAATTTGTTTTATATATATTCAATTTTTTAATTTTATTGCTGGCTACCTTAATCGGATCAGACTAATCTGAAGTGTTTTCAATTGAGCAAAACACATCTGATGTAATAGGAACGTAGTTGTTGTGCTAAGTCCTGATCTAAAATGCAAATGTCTGTATTTTTTGAAAATGTATTTTCTCGTGATCCTTTTGGTTTTTTTCGTCGTTGTCGTGGTTGTGGTCGTTATTTCATATTGAAAAGGGATGTAATAATCATTCACTATTGTCTTTCCCCATTTGTTTACCACTGCGAAGGCGACCGATATCACCGGTGCCCGGATAATTATTGAATGTGGCGACAGCCAGATTTTGGCTAGTAAACAGAACTTCCATTCATTCCAGCTAGCAAATTTGATACGCGGTGATGAACATACCATTCTGGATCACGTGCTTGTAATGTTGGCCATGACCGACACGTACCCCGATCGCCACTTTCCTATCGCATGTGGTAGAATGTGAGTATATCCAACTGTTACTTCAATGTTCCTCGTAACACCGCGGATGTGCAAATTGTCTCTTCTCCATTCGCATTTTCTCGATTTTCGTAGCGCTTTTTCGTGTGGTCGCGATTTTTTTGGACTTTGTAGCCGTCTCAATATGTAATATTCTAAAACATAAATAACATGCTTTCAGAAAATAAACAAGGTGAACAATTTCTTTCGGTCGTTGCCGTGAAACAATTATTTCGATTGACTCCCATAAAACTTCAATTTATTGCACTTTTTTATCGTGGATATTTATCCCTGCATGTATTCTTAATTCGACAGTATTTAACGTGTTTTGTGCTCGAATTTTCTTTTAGCCGTGGCCGTTACGTCGATTCCATCGATAATTTCATAGAAGAATTGAACAGAAAATCACCCTTGTCGTCCGAGTCGACCAACAATGGAACGAGCGCAGTAAAGAGTTAAACGGACGCTGAATCAACGTTGACTGCGGTACGAGCAACCACTGAAACTATCTTACCAATCCGACTTTTATACTTTTTTAAGCGAAGTTTGTGTAATTATTTGTACAAAGGATTGAAAGCTTCTCAAGTGTAAGGTAGAATTTTTTTACGAAACCACATCGAAAAATCAGCTTCAATGGTAGCTTTAAAATGCCTCACTTTCGTCTTCATACTTTCGTGGCGCCGATATCTCTCGTGGATTCATTAATTTCGACATTTGACACAAAAGTTTTAGCGCGATTCGCGTTACTCGGTAAAAAATTGTATTAAATCGCCTATATCAATATTTTTCCGAATCAAAAACATTCGCTTTCTCACGAAAACTTCAAAATTGAACTTCTGGAGTTAAGAATTGTTGTTCGCGCTGCACTTTCGGTTTTGATATTCATTTGTTGAAATTATTTCGCGGAGCGACCAATATATCTCAGACCTGTTTCTTATTTTGCACAATTTTGTCGTCGTCGTATATTTATTTAGGTTTTTAGATTTCGATTTTTAGATTGAAACTTTTACATTTCGATATCTTAGACTATCTAAACGGCCGATTTTTTTGACAATTCAGCCGACACTGCGCTTTGGACGTGACGATATTCTTCGTGCTTAATGTTCGAATGTACCTTGTTACAGCCGCTACGCTGATGCATCCGCAGATAATTTCTTACAGTGGGCACCGGCAGGCATTAGACCAACTCTGATGTCAGACGCGAGACAATTGTCGTTAATTGTGACCTCGATGGCTCAAATATATGAAGAATTGTCGAATGCCTGATAGCAGAGGAAATAATCGTACTGTCCGGTACACCAGTATCGCCCAGCTGTCGGGTTTCAATCGCTGCTCTTGAATTATGGTATACACAGTCGCAAATTTCAGATGACCAAATCGTGTCATCGTTTTTGAAGCTTTAATCTTATAAGCCTTCTTTATTTGATTTCAATAAAGTATTCGCATTCTATCTAGCAAAAAACAGTCTGACTTTTTTTCTCATTTCATTTAACGTGCAATCTTCTTCCTGCGATTCCGAATTCATGATGTGCAAATATTTGTGTTTGTGTGTGTATTTGTGTGTGTGTGTGTGCGTGCGTGTGCGTGTGCGTGTGCGTGTGCGTGTGCGTGTGCGTGTGCGTGTGCACTATAGTATAGTACAAATATAGTATACGTTAGTAGTCCAGTAAAGTACGCTGGTACTACATTTGTTTGTGTGTTTTCAAGTTTATTTCATTACTATAAATAAATGATATATAGTTTATCTGAAAATATTTTTTAATTATAATTATCCCTTCTTTGGAATATCGGTGAACTGCGGATGGGAGAGAAGGGGGGGGCGGAGGGCAGCATATTGAAGTAGGCTTAAAGGAGGGTTAGTAGGGTCAGAAGAGGTTTAAAGGAGGACTAGGAGGCTCTGCGAGCCACCGGTGAAAGGAGTCAAAGGAGAGTTAGTAGGGCGAAAGGAGGTTTAAAAGTGGGTCTGTAGGTTTGCGTAAGCACTAAATCAGGCTCACTAGGGTTTAAAGGAGGTTCAGATGAACCTACTAAACCTCCTTTGAGTGAAAAAGTCCAATTTCTGCCACTTTTGGAGGTTCATTAGGTTCTGATATACATGTTTTTGAGATTTCCATTTGAACCTCTGAACCTCCATTGAATGACAAATTGGGATCGAAAGGAGGTTTGAAGGAGGGTCTAAATTTCGACTCGGGCACTATTAGACCTTGAATGAGAACCAGTGACTGGCGATGGATCGTTCTGAGAGTCCATGACTGCGGATGGATTATTCTGAATCACAGTGGAACTCTTTCGTACCTCTACGATATACCTTAGCGCCTTTGAAGAAGCTTCGGAGAATTGTTCTCCCTCCGAGTCAAATGAGCTGCTTTCTCCTCGGCTTTCTGATATTGACAGAAAACCGAATAAGGAGATAAAAAGGGACCCTAGTAAGCTATCTGCTCACCCACAAGGACCAGGTTACGTAACGTAACTAAATCGAACAATGGTTTGTTTTTTTTTCGCAGCAGCAGCAGGCCAGTGTTATTATACCAGTGTGGTATAAACACAACTCAATAATTCAAGTATTTACTTGTGGCTCGAATTCGTTAAACAATTATAGCACACTGTCATCTGAGAGTGATAATACCCGAACCCGAAAAAAGCTAATGTACTTACAGCGCATTTTCGCGCATCGCCAACGTCTTTTCTGCTTCCGCAACGTCTTCTCGGCTCGGTTAAAACGTTTGTATCGACGAATTTCGTTTTATTTCACCTCGGAAAGGTGAAGGAAAAGCATTCTATTTTTACATCGACACATGTGGCGCATTCGGCACAAAATAGAATAATGAGAATAGCTCGTGGCATAGGCAATGAGCAAAAGTTTTTCACTTTAACAGTAAGTTTGATATTGTGATGACATCGGTGTAACGTAGAAGGACTATCATTGATCTTGAGAAGAGAGGCGCGCAATACCATTAGACGATTGAACGTTCAGAATGACCTCATGATATGATTTTATAGAAAACGAAATGATCGACTACAAAGGTCCCAGAACGTTTTGTTATAAGGCTGATAGTTTCACCAGAAAAGGGAAAACATTTTGAAATGTACTGTAAATTCTACTTTGACCTTGGAAAACTTTCGAAAGAGTAGATTTATCGTAAAACGATAAGAGACCTTTTTTATAAAAGGTTCAATTCCCTACCAAAATATGTCTCGGGCATTATTATGGGTTTCCCCGTTGGCGACTTATAAGATTCAAAAGTAGGAAGCAAAGTTTTCTACATGTTATTAACATGGGAACTACAGTCCGACCTCCGAATAAGAAACCCGGCAATAAGAAACTTTCCCGAGTTTCTCACTCGAGCTTTTCCCCCACTCCGACTCGAACTCCGAGCTCGAGAATTTTGTGCGCGGAACCTCTGGTTAAGAAACCACCCTGGGAGACATTATTTGGGCAAAATAGAGTGAACGTTGTAGTGTAAATTGATGTGTGCATGCGTGCGTGAGTATGTGTGTGTGCGTATGTGAGTGTAACAAAAAATCTATAAGTTTATTAGAAATTTTTTGTATTCATTAAAAAGATACATATATGTGTTGACTTCGTATAAAATGTACTACAGTCTGATTTCTTACGCTTTTTTAAAGTTTCGGTCATTTTATGACAGTTGAGATTCATTCAGATACAGTAGTACACAATAATATTTGATAGTATGTATATTAACGTGAAACAAAAATTCGCTAAATAAATGTCCACGCGCAGTCGAAAACATTTTTGCATGGACGATGTCAATACTAAGTTGCATTCATCGAGTTTCTTGTTGAGAGGATTGCATGCGGAAAAGAGCGAGACAGACAGACAGAGGTAGTGAGCGCGGAGCGCGCGCCTGGTGGGGGTATGCGATATATAAGAAAAACTCTTCCCCTTGGAGGCTTTTGGTTTCTTATTCGGAGGTCGGACAGTAGAAAATCGCGATGAGGAATCTCTAAATATTAATATTAAGACCTCATATTTTAACGGGCATCTCATTTTGCCTTAGTCCAACTACTGAAGAGTAGAATACGAAAAAAAATAGTCGTTTTTTTTAATCGCCCTAATATGTATATGTAGTGTACGTATGCGTCGATGAAAAAACACTTGTTGCGGACCAATAGTAGAGTAATATCCCATGCCTCGGTGAATTACATAACATCGCGTCGCGCATCAAAGCTTCAACAAGAAAAAATGAAGGCGGCGTCGTATTTCTGTTTAAGCATGCCTAGCTACACAGCAACATACCAGCAATGGCTAATAATACCCATCTTCGATTTTCACACAGATGTTGATGACCAATGTAAATTTGTCTCCTCCATTATCGTACGATAAAGCATTGGAATATCTATTCTATCATGTACTTCCCAAAGTGCGATTTTCTTTGGATGGTGCTTTTCCTTTAACAATATTTCGTTTCAGTTCCAGTGTGTAGAACACATGTGGATAATTCTCAAAAATTCCAAAACATTAGTGTTAAACAATGCAATAACGTTCTTTGTTTGCAATTGCTGGGCCAAAGCAGATAAACGGGGCCCGGTTATGAAATGAAATCGATATAGGTGATACGCGCCACAATAGATCGTTGTATGGTCGATGCTTAAATGTGGGGTTACTGTAAAATTGGGTGCCGTTTGCTTGGATACTGATACGATAAAATATTTTCAATAAAGAAATAACTCATCAGTCGATAACGAAAGCCTACAAAAAGATATTATAAGAGAGGTTTCTACTTTGTTGGGCCAAAATATGTTCGATTTTTCGACATTTTCTTATGCGAAAAATATTGAATGTAGAATGTTGAAATTGAGTGACATATGTCACATATGTCGGTGTGCCGGTGATGATATTCTTCGCTTGCGGAAGTGCTAAATCCTGAACAGGTAATCTGAAGCAAAAAAATCAGACATGTTTCTACTTTGTACCATATTGTGTATAAGTCGAACTAGAATCAAGAAGAAAAATTGAAATATAAAAAAAATCGTGAACCTTTTAACGGGAAGTTCAATTTTTTACCAAAAATGTTTGCAGTTATTTGTTCATAAAAAAAACGTTGGAATATTTATTTGATAATTCTAGTTCAACTAATGAAGACGTTTGTTGTACACGTGTCTGCCAAATTTCATAACGATTACCTATCTACGGCGTGTAGGAGCACTTCCCCAAGGTAAGAATATCATCGCCCGCGAACCGACGCCACGTGGCTCCTCCCGCTCGCAGTACTATGTTTCGTCATACTTCACAAAATATTATCATGTTGAGTAAAGACCGCTTAGCAAACATGCCAAATTTCGACATTCTATATTTAATATTTTTCGCATTGAAAATTTGTAAAAAAATCGAAAAAAACGATGGCCAACAAAGTTGACGACTGTGTTACAGCGCATCAGTATATTAAAATATGCAAATCTACAAATATACAAGTTATATAATGCTACAATTCGCAAATGAAATGTCAACCAAGCAATAATAATAAAGTAATTCAACAAAATAATGTAAGTACATTGCCGAAAATATAGCTAAAGAAAAAAGTCGTCATTCTAGCATTTTCCTCGTAAAAAATGTTACAAACTGAAGCGGTAATTTATGGTGGAAAAAACAGCAACTCATTCGTTAAGTGTTTTTCAGTGTTGGATTACGCCATGGTTTTTTTAATATTGCAAAATCATGCTTAAAATTTGTATACACGGCCACGGATGGAAGAACTTTGATTGCTCATTGCTTTTGACAAGAAACAAAATGGTACATAGTTCCTTGTCGCGATGCGCACCTTTTTAGCCAAACCACTATTACAACCAAGTAATGGAGTTCTTCAAGCGATTTAATCGAAGATATTCATTTGAGATATTTGACATGATGTGTCTTTACATTCGTGCTCGAGAGCTCATTTGCGATCAACATAATTGCCGCAAATATCGACTTATTTTTGGCCACGGTTACGCGTCGGAGTGGGGGTAAAACGGCTAAGTAAGAACGGTAAAGTTGTTTGTTCCACCCTCTCCCGAGTCTAATGTCTTCTCGTATAAAAACCTCATCGAACTCTCAGATATTCATTCGTTCTTCCTAGATCGTTCGCACAGAGTGTCATCAAAGCAGAGGTACCAAGTTTCTTTTATTTTCTTCCGGTTCGAGGAGTTCAATTGTTCTATCATTTTTTTTTCAATTTCATGTTCGCAATATAACCCTTCGTTGACACACTTATACCTGGCCACGATTTTGACATACTGGGTCAATTTGACCCGGATGGTACTTCATCCGCCTGCCATTAACAACCGTTCGGTCGGTTTTTGTTGAAAATAATCACACATACATTTTAAATATTTCTTAATATGTGCGCATAATTGAAATTCGTAAGTATTGGATTAATTAACTGTAAAGAAAATATTTAACATCTTCCATTTTGGAAAGGTGAGCATTTTTTAAATTTATCCAAATCAAAATGACCTAGTGTGTAAGCGTTGGGTTGATAAAACCAATTTCATCGTCGATCGAATTAGAGGACAGGTTCTCGATAATTATTGAATCCACGAAGAAATTGCAGATAGTTTGAAAGTTCACTCGATCAATATACGTGGCTTATTCGTGAATAATGAATGAATAATGAATGAATAAGAGATCGTTGAAATTTCGGCTTCGGTCCGGCCAGTGAAGGACTTCCAAGGTTGTTGAAGGAAGTAAGAATTTGTGTTTCTTTACGTTTCGGCCCTGTGGTTCGGGTCCTCTTCAGAATATGTATATTTCTTTCTGTATAAATAGTGATACACAATGTTTTTACAATCACGTAATATCCAGACGTGTGTTATTTTGTGTGACAATATTGTTGGTACTGTTTTAATTATAATTATATATATAAAGTATGGATGACATCATTTATTGAGTTACTTATTGTTGTATGTAAGTATTGGTGTGTGAAATGTATAGAGTGTGGAGAAATTGTATAAGTGAGATATGATAGATTACTGACCTCGAAGTGGTGATATTTCGGTTTTTTTACGCACATGTTTGGAAAGATGTTAAGATGAACAAAGACATTATTTGTGAAAATAAATAATGTTTTGTGAAAAAAAAGTACTCAGTAGATGGAGTTACTATCGTTTATGGGCGATTTTTACTGATCTGTAATGGATAAGTGGTTATGGGTCAATTTTTTATGTTTTATTATTAAGAATTTAAGTAAAAGGATTTGATCTAAGAAAAGTTGTAGTGAATAATCAAAAATTATGGTTGTTACCTATTGAGTTTTTTTCTTTTAAAAGTGTGTTATCTTTCCAAAATGAGTAAAAAACTCGAAATCTTGGTTGGTTCGTTACATTTTGAGATGTGTAGCAGACAAAAGTTCGAGAAAGACTGAGTGATGTATTGTTTTCTGGTGGCATGTTCAAGTCTCTGTGCTATGAATTGGGGGAGAGATCGTGCTCGCAGTGACGTGTCAATAAGAATAAATTAGGGGCGCCAAGTTAGGGGTATTTAAAATTAGTTTGTAATGTCTTTAAAATTAGCTTATCATGTTAATATGTTAGTTTGTTAACTATGTCGATAATTTTAAAATAGTTATGTAATGTAAAATATGATAGAGAGTGTTGATGGTTATATAATGGAATTATAGATTGAGCTAAGATTTTTTATGTCAGTTCTAAAGTTGATGGCGTTGGGGTGTGCTTTTATTTGTATCATTTCCATGATAAGTCTTTTTTTGAGCCAACTCTCATTGCTTAATATTTTTGTGTTATCAAATTGGAAGTCATGTTTATGTTCTATTGCGTGTTGTGCTAAGGCTGTGTGTATTTCGGTAGTGTGTTTTATGCTATTTTTGTGTTCTTTTATTCGGGTTTCGAGATATCTTTTAGTTTGGCCTATGTAAGTAGCGTTGCAGTCATTGCAGTCGATTTTATAGACGATATTGGATATTCTATTGTTGTTGATTTTGTCTTTGGTGGAGCCAATGATGGATGAAATATTATGTTTATTGTTTGTAACTAATGTTATGTTGTATTGTTTGAAAAGACGGATTAGTTGGTGATGTATGTTTTTTGTATAGGGGAGATTTATTATTCTGGAGGAGTCAAAATTGTTATTGTTCATTTTTTGTTTGTTGATTATGGAAAGTCTATGTTTTATTAATTTGTCTGTGAAAGAGATTGGATAGCAGTTTTTTATCATTGTATTGCTGATGAGTTGGAGATTTTCTTTATGAAACGAAGGGTGAGATAGTCTTATTGCTCTGTCAATCAACATGTAGATTATGGCTTTTTTTTGGGAGGGTGGGTGGTGTGAGAAGAAATTAATAAATCTGCCAGACCAAGTTGGTTTTCTATACCAATTTGTGATGATTGAATTTTGTTTATGAATTAATAGTAAGTTAAGAAAAGGGATTTTGTTGTCTATTGCAGGACATTTTTTTTATAACGTTTTTATAACAACTTTTGCAGGTTTTTATAACAACTTTTGCAGGACATTTTTTTTATAACGTTAATAATTGTTTGGTTAGAATACCATTTTTCACTGTTTTAGCTCTATCCAAAATGTACCACGAGTGGGCAAAGTCTTAAAACATCCCCAGTATAAGTGTCACTTTGTTTGGGTTTGTTCGTTAACCTAAACAAACCTAAACATGGATTAGGTCTCTGCGGCTAAAAATGGTGTTCTAACCTAAAAATTAAGAACGTCATCAAAGAAACGTTCCTACAAAAGTCGTTAGTTTTGGTCTGACAAACGTTTTAGTGAAAAAATGCTTGATCCCATTTTTTAAAAATGATCCGCCATCTCAACTTCGCCATTTTGAGTTTCGAGCCAAAAATATTTTTTTAACGTCCCCCTTTGAACCCTAAACGTTTTATTATACTCAATACTTGATCAGATACATCAGGTGGAAGATTAAAATGTGACACCCGGTATATAGAGGCTGTAATCAGCGACTATTTAAAAAACTGCGCGTGTAATGAAACATATTTTCAATTAAAGTTACTCGCCAAGTTTAAACTAAAAGTTCTATCTTTGCACCCCCCTTCCTGCATACGTTCACAGATAGCAAAATAGACTCATAAAAAAATTTATGCCGCAAAAAATATCGACAAATATTTAAAAATGCTTACGCTGTACTTGATAGTGTGGTGGCTCAGATGAAGGTACTCAGGCTGGGCTGAGTCCTAGTTACGCTTTTCGAAAGGACCTCCAGCGCTGTCCTCAACGCGGCTGTGTGCGAGCATGTCGGCTGCTCGCGGAAAAAATGTGTTGTTCCGTAAATAATGTGCCATTAATTTAACCTATTGATTTTTATATATTTCCATACAGGCGTAATGGCGGTCGATCGAAACAAAGGGAAACGTATTTTTGAAAAATAATGTGATGAAAAGAAAAAATTGATACTAAAGAAATGGTAATTTTAAGGCAAAAAATGTGTCATTGCTCATTCTCTATCTTAGCTCTCATGTTCGCCATTATGGGGAGTTTGCTTGTCAAATATGCTGTTCATAACATTCATTTATTTCAAAGAGGATTTAATGGCGTAATTTTTTTTGTTATCACACGGCCTACTACAATACTCGATTCGTTTGAAAAATGTTTTTTTTTAAATTCTTTTCGAGCATCCCTAAGTGTAGACAATTCAGTAAATATGTATTTGATGAAAATAAGTTGTCGATTTAAATATATAAGATAGACACACACACACACACACACACACACACACACACACACACACACACACACACACACACACACACACACACACGCACGCACACGCACACGCACACGCACACGCACACGCACACGCACACACACACGCACACGCACGCACACGCACACGCACACGCACGCACGCACACGCACACACACACACACACACACACACACACACACACACACACACGTGTGTGTGTGTGTGTGTGTCCTATATATTTAAATCGACAACTACATATATATATGTATGTATATATATATATATATATATATACGGGGTGCCCTCTTATCTCTGCTACCCGAAACAACTCGGTAATTATCGACGTCACAAAAAAAATGTTCCAGACAAAAGTTGAACGGTGTGAAGGGGGCCATCAAATGCGACCAATTTTTTTTTTTCGGTAGAGCCGCTGACGCACATTGACGGTCGCCTCCACTTTTTAAAATGGAATGGTACATTTTTTTCAACCGTCTTATAGAGCACCTCAAGCCGCATAAAAAACATTCGGGGGTCAAAGTCGTTCAAGGTCATTTAAGGTCAGCTATTAAAATGAAATACAAATCTACCAAATATTTGGTAGTGATTCGAGATATTTAGATTCGTATCATTGATACTGACCTTGAATGACCTTGAACGGCGTTGACCCCCTTATGTTTTTTATGCGGCTTGAGGTACTCCACAAGATGGTTGAAATAAAATGTACCAAGAATATGTGAGAAAATGTTCATGTTGAAATGTTGAAACGTGACCGATTGAAGACGATTTAGTGAGAGTAGGTAGCGCCACGATTTACGTATACTAAAACTTTGAATCGCGATTTTCTTGATACGACTTTTCTCGACCTGGCCGGAATCGAAATTCTAGCTATAATTGTCCGATTTTCAATTTAAAAAAGTATTTATAATCGCAGTGGCGATCGTTGTACGTAGCCGTTTTTGAAATTTAGTATTTTTAAGACCCGGAATATAAGTAAAATTTTCGCCAAAACTACGTTTTTAAAAAATGGTCCGCCATTTTGTGATTTTTTTCCCCCGAAAATCGGCTACGTACTATGAGAACTACATTTATAAAGATTATAAACTTTTTATTTTCACTTTTCAGACCAACCGTTGTCAAGTTATCGATCCGGCCATTGCACTACCATTTTTTATACAGGGGCTCTATTATACCCCAATAACATTTTTAATTTTCCATTTTGTCAAGTGAAAATTTACACGAAGTAAGTTCAATATACATTAAGATCATAAGTATAATTTCAAAATCGCATATAAATAATCCAAGGCACAAAAAATCCGAAAAACTTAACTTTTTCGCAATAGTTATAGAAGTTCATTTCCGCAAAAAAAAAAGAATCTTCGGCAATGGTCAAACCGCTAGGATGGAACGTCCTGTGCGTTAATTTGCATTTAAATTGAAGTATCGATGCATCAAAAATGTTCGACGGACAGCGCCGAGACAAAGCGCAGCCACTTTTGTCAAGCGTATCGCCAAGCAATATGTCTTTGGCAGAACGTGCCGCGAGACAATATAGGCATTAGACAATTGGAACGTTGTGGAATGTTCCATTACAAACCGAGCTTATAACTAGGAAAACTTAACTATAAAAACGCGCATTCGCGTAGCAACCTAACGAGTTAAGGGGTAAGGCCACTGTAACGGCCCAAAAAAAAAGGTTTTTTCACTAATTTTTTGCTCCCGAAATTGAAGGTATTTGAAAAAAAACTTTTAATGGTGTTATCGGGCATACATTAAACTTTATTATAAAATTTTTTTACAGTAAAAAAAAACAAAATGGCGGTTCCACAGCTATCTTCCCGGGACATGTTTTGCTTCCAGGGCTCCGCGGCACGCAGCACCACTGGTGCACTTTTGAATCTAGAACAAAAAAAAACCATTAATCTAGAGGGCTATAGCTAGAGAATGTCGATCGGATTTTAAAAAGTATCAATTTTTGTGGATTTGGCGTGCGTTTGAAAAAAAAATTGATTTTTGACGAAAAAAACGGCAAGTTTTTTGTTAATAAAAAATCAATAAATAAAGTTCTTGAAAATTCCGATCGACATTCTCAAGATAATGTAAATGTTCACATCTGGTTAAAATTTCAAGTAAAAAAAATGAAAATTGTTCGAGTTATGCTGCGTGCCATTTTGAAAAACCATGTTTCGAGAAAAACGCGTTTAAAGTTTTGCGAATAGTTTTTTATTGGAAAAAATTTAAAAAAGAAAAGCACAGGACCTTTTTTTTCTTATTCTAGAGGGTTTAAACTATTTTTTAAGCCAATAAAAAAAATCGATTTTTTTTAAAATTTACAGTGGCCTTACCCCTTAAGAGATCTGGAATACCGCAACGCCTAGGCAAACAACAGTCGGATCAACGACCAATCGTCATCACAAGGTATGTGACGAAACATTTTACAATTTTGTAACATTCAAAAGTCCATGAACATTCAATATCTATCGAGGAGCTGCGGGAGCATGTTTAACATTATCGGGCAGACGCGGATTTAGCGTAAATCGTTATATTCGTTCTTAGCGCCAAGAGTAACGATTTATTTGAGAAGAATTAAAAAACCTTCCAATATCAGTCTACCGGGCTTTTGTTTGGAATTCAATGAAATTGTATATGAGGCATTCCACGTCACTTCAGCCAGTAAAAAAAATCCACAAATAATTTTGAAAAATCGAGTTACTTTATTGAAAAATATTCCCCGAGTGTCGACATTTTTTAAAAATTTCTGACGTTTTTTCTCGTTGATTACCATTTTTTAATATTTTTCTATTCAAATGGCTGTATCGTTGGCAGGATTTGACGTATTTACATTCGTAAAAAAAAAACGCAAATGTGCTTCTTTTTCTAGCCTTTCAGAAAAAAATCAATTTAGATTTTATTGAGCAAGTCGAACGTCCGTTTCAGAGCAAAATATGCAAAAATATTTTTTTTTCTCAAGAAAACACCGTGAAGTAATAGCTATTTTTATTTATTTAATTTTTTTTTTATTAATATTCGGTTGAAGAGTTTGGAGCACTCGCTATATGTTTACCAGGTTTTTAAAATACATATGACATATATGTCATATATTTCGGAGCCTTGGAGTGCTCCACACTCTTCAATCGAATATTATTAAAAAATTAAAAATAGCTGTTACTTCACGATGTTTAGGAATCCCATAATATAAAAAATACCAAAAATCCGTTTTTCGTATTCACAATTCGGGGAAATTTAAAAAAATAAAATAACGAGTGCCTTTCCTTGAGAAAAGAAATATTTTTGCATATTTTGCCCTGAAACGGACGTTCGACTTGCTCGATAAAATCTAAATTATTTTTCTTTAGAAAAAGACACACATTTTCTTCTTTTTACGAATTCAAATACGTCAAATCCTGCCAAAGATACAGTCATTGGAATGGGAAAATGTTAAACAATGGTAATCAACGAGAAAAAACGTCAGATTTTTTTTTCAATTTTGACACTCGGTGAATATTTTTCAATAAAGTAACTCGATTTTTCAAAATTATTTGTGGATTTTTTTTACTGGCTGTCGGTGACGTGGTATGCCTCATATGATACTTGAACTGAATTTAACGAACGATTATAAATAATTGTGCAAAAGGCCGTTCATCGCATTACACTAAAGTTTTTTTTACTTATTTGAAAAACAGTAGCTCCGGAGTGCCGTGTTATTTCGATAAATTACGTTTACAAGTACCGTTGTTAATTCTTATGTATGAGGGACTTTTTTAAATAATTTCAAAAAGTAAAAGAAGTACGCCAAGTGATAAAAATGCCCGCCGAAAACATTGTTGTTTGTTCACGTTATAAAAACTTCTGGTTTACCCTAAAAATAATCATTATTTGTTTTAATTCAAGCGATGGTATTATTATATTTTTTTTCATTACTCAATTGCACAGAAAAAACGAAATGACTTATAAAATAGCCAAGTAGAATGTACGTTTTACACCAGTGTCCAAAAAAGTTTGTGCACAAAATTGTCAAATCGTAATAATAATCTTATTAAAAACGGTGTATTTTTTTACAAAAAAACATGTTATTATAACAAAGAATGTATTTCACTATTATGGAAAAATACAACATACGAACCACGCAAGAACCCCGGAAATGCTGTGAAAGATCTTGGCGTGATTCAGAAGAAAAATCTCGTGCAGATATAACATTTTCATATATAATGTAACGTGCAATAGTTGTGTGATAAAGTACAACATTCATATTTTGGTCTCATCTTTTTAATGATTAAAATAGAGATCTAAAAAGTGCACTTCAGTGCACCAATTATTTAATTACCACTCACGTAATCAATGCAAGGTAACGAATGGTTATGTAAAGAGGTTGGAGAATATTTGTACTTCTTTGGACTACAATCATTAAAAATTCACTTCTGCAAAACGCACTTGCCGGAAAGAGCAGATTGCCATCTAAAAATACTACCACTTGAGTACGTAATTTAATATGTTTAAACCTCAGAGTTGAGTAGTTGGGAATCGGAATCCGACGACGAGCCTTTTTCTTCACCATGCATGCCAAGACTTTGCACAGTATTTCCAGTATACTAATGCGGTGTATACGTTTGATTTGCGTATAATGGGGATACCATTTTTTTTGTTATGTGATTTTTTAAATAAAAATATTAAATTTTTTATACGATTATTGCTAGGTTTAGCAATTTTATGTACAATATTCCTGTATTATACGCACTTCCTATGTGGCTATTTTATAAGTCATTTAATACCAGTGTGAACGCTGAAAATTTGGGTGACTCGGGAATTTTTTGGAAGAAAAGTACTCAATTAACCCTTTGAAGTATACATTTTTCCTTACGTGCAATCAGCTCAAAACTTTGTACTCGAGGGTTTTCGGGCTCGCTGATTACAAATCTGCACTCAAAATTTGAAAATTCAAGATGGCGGATCCAATATGGCGCACCAGAAATGTAAAAATTGTTTGTTTGGGTTATAATAATATATAAAATTATTTATATATAATAATTAATATACAAATATATTTTTATAATATATTATAATAATATATAATATAAAAAATGTATAAAATGAAAAAGCAAAAAATAAAAATATAAAAAATAATTTTTTTTTGTTTCAAATATGGAGCTAGAAACTCACTACGTCCTCGCCGTTAGCTACGGGTAATGCTAAAAGCGTAATTCTATTAGAAATTCAGTATAACAGAATCAACATATTGAGCAACTCCGATGTTTTAGTAATTCCAGTAAAATCTCCGGTTTTGGCCCGTCATATTGGATCCGCCATTTTGAATTTCTGAATTTTGAGCTCGAATTCGTAATCAGCGACCCATAAAACGTTGATGAATTCATTTTTTGTGTATGGTTTACCTGCTAGATTAGGCACAATTACATCTATTGTCTAAAAAACGTGATTTTTCTTACTGTAGTGATGATCAACATCCACTAAGTGGAACATAAGCCCTTAATAGTGATATTGTAGTAACAATTGATCTCCAAACATCCTAAATTGACATTGACATTCGTCGTAATGCGCTAAACAAATTTTTATTCAAGAAAAAGAGAGTGGAAGTAGGTGACATACCAGTATGTCACTATGCTTCAAAGGGTTAAATGTTTCGGAACATTAAGAATATATTTAGCTATATTTGGCCTATATTTCATAATTCTTTCATAGAGAAATATTGAGATCCAAGCGACTTATGCGCTGCCTTTGAAGGCGCAAAAAAATGTTCCTCTACTGCTGTCATGATTCCGGCCGATTGACTCGCTGGAACCGAAAAAGGAAAAAATTTCGTTAAACTGGAAGGCATTTCCTATACAATGACGTAGGATTTTCACAAAATATCAAAATCTAACAAAATGGTGTAATTATGAAAAAAATCTGTTTTCTTGCCTATAAAATGGTCGTTTTTTCAATGCCAAATCTTCCATTTTCATCCAATCGAAAATATCCTTGCTCTTTGAGTTATAATGTCAGCGAATTTGAAAAATCTCATTTCGAGAAACACGCGTTTAAGTATTTAACTATTGATTTTTGCAAGATAAAATGATATTGATATAAATTATATAAATGATAATGATATTCTTGAAAGTATAAACTGTCGAAAAAGGCAACAAAAAAATAGATTTTTGAAAGTGTCACACTGGTATAGCCCCTTAATTTTTTTGTACCATCGTTGGATGAAAAAAAATAATAAAACTATCGTTTGAATTAAAACAAATAACAATTTTTGTTCTAACGGAAAACAAACAAATATGTTTTCAGGAGGATTTTTTTGGGTAGTGCGCGAACTTTTTTTTTTACTTAAAACATTTTTTAAACTGATTGCATTCGTTTTTCGCACCGAAAAATTAGCTTGGTCCTTGAGTTTAATCCAGGTTTTAATCCAAAGCGCAGAAACCATGCATACATGTATAATTTCTTAAAAATATATTTGAAGATACTATACATGTGTGTTTTCAAATTCGTATTGAGCAGGAAAAATATGTTTCAAGATATTGGAACTCGTTGAAACGTAGAAGATGCCATCCACAATGTATGAGGAACGATGACAGTATAAACAGTTTATTTAATTTTTAATATTTTCATAATATTTTAATTTTTATTATTTTGTTAACCTTCAAATTCAGTCAATAAAGTTTATATTCCTTAGATACTCATATATTGAATTCACATGGATGGTGCATTTTGACAATCTCACCCCATGTAGGTTTCGCCAATCGAACTGTAACGGCCAATACTTGGACCAATGTTGGCGGGACGATGATCGATTAACCAATTGTACGCCAATGCTCGGCTGAGTAATGACTAGCCAACATTGGTTTGCATGATACGAGGCCAATGTTCGGCCAAATATAGACTCGCTAATCATTGGCTTGTCGATACGAGGCCGATGTGTGGCGAAATATAGACTCGCCAATCATGTTTTTGCCGATACGAGGCCAATGTTCGGCTGAGTAACGCATGATCGAACCGCAATTCGTATATTGACGATTCATTGTTTCGCGTCGAAGTCATTGAGAGAAGAGATAAATACTTTTTACGAGTCCATTGGACATTATTCTTAACAAATATACTACCAAATCAACACACTCATTGTTGGCCGATTCTCGAACGAGCTCATACGCGATATTCTGCAGATTTTTATGAACCATCGTACACTGACAAAAAAATTCTAATAATATTAACTAACCGCGTCTATTTATTTATTTTTTATTTGAATTAACTAGATTTTTCGTGATATCAAATTTTTCCTATTGCATTCCATTATTGGAATTATTGATTTTAAATATATTTATTTATTCAAATTAAACTTGAACTAATGAACTAATGGTCTGTCTTTATTGCAATACACGTATAAACGGGGTGTGGGGGTAGAGAAGGTGGAGAGAGAGGAATTATATATATAGGTTAGGTTTGAAAATTCTATAACATGTCTTTCGATAACACTCTCTAATTATCACAATGATATTAACTAATTGATATAGTTTATGTGATACAAATAATGATGAGAATCCATTTGGTATCTTATGCCATATCTGCGATTCAAATGTTACAAGCACTCGGTACCATAGGGGCAGCGTGTTTGGCTATGAGTAGGGAAGTTCAAGGTTCGAGCCCCATATGGGTGAAATATTTTCTTCGAACTAATCATTTCTAAAGACCAGGTAATGATGAATTGCAATACAAAAATAATTAATTTTTTTTTGGCAGTGCAGGACCAATTTTGGTGATCTATATTGGGTCACAAGTATCCGCCAAGACTCGGTCGATAATCGGGCCAAGCTCGAGTGCCAATGATGGTAATCTTGAGGGGGCTTATTGTTGGCCGATTCTCGAATGAACTTCTACGCGATGCTCGGCCGATTCTCATAAGCCATTCTAGGGCCGATATTGATTGCGAATATCGGGCCGCTCTTATCATCCAAGGCTCGGTCGATGATCGGGCCAAGCTCGAGTGCCAATGTTGGCAAGCTTGGCGTCGAGCATCGGCCAATCATTGGCCGCTACCCATCACCCTACATGGGACTTGAGGCCACTGGCGAAGATATCAATTCTTAATCGTTTTCGAGTGAATATCGGGTTCGCAGCACCGAAAGTTGTATATTTTTGTCTAATAGATTCATAAAAAATTCAGATTTTTGCCATTTGATTGCCGAGATCCGAGCAGAAATTTTGCTCGGGCTACGAGAAACACCTGATCAGGCTTTCTCATTTCCTTTTCCGGCCTTAATCAGGAATGTATATCAAGCCCTGATCATTTTTCAAAAATGATCAGGGCTCGATATAAAATCCGGTGAAAACTGAAGGCAGTTCGAAGAGAGAAGTTTGCTGTTGCTTCGGAGGACACCATCACATCACATTCTTTATTGCACTGCCAAAAAAATATTGATTTCAAATAGGATATATTGAAATCAAATAGGCTTTTTTACTACGATCACATTTGGTTCAAATTTTTTTTTGAATATTAAATAGAATATTTCATAAATCCAAAATAAATTGAAATAATTAATTTAGAGTTCTACCACAATGATTTTGTATCATAATCCGTCATTCCGTCCTCTTTTGAATGGATGTTGTCGAAGAAAATATTTCCGCATCCACCAACCTATCTACCTAGTAGCATTTCGGTAGCATAGAGACTACATGAATTCCTATAATTATTTGTTGTATCACATGAACTATATCGATTAGTTAATATCATTGCGATACTTAGAGTGTGTTATCAAATATCATGCTATAGATTTTTCAAACATAACATATATATACATATATATATATATATATATATATATATGTATATATATATATATATATCCTCTCTCTCCGCCCCTCTTTGCCCCACACCCCTCTCTATCGATGTGTGTATTGAAATCAAGATGGACCATTAAGGCCTTAGGCCACAGTAACGGTTAAAAGTCATGTGCGAATTTAATAATTTTTTTTGTATGAGAAAGTGATTCACTCATAAAGTTAATTACACATCTATTCAGAATGAATATCAAGCTGTTAGCAATTTTTTTCGATATACAAAATGGCCGACTACTAATATTTTCTTTTGTTATATTTTTTTAGGCGCCCCGCGGCGTGACATTTAGCATCCACAATTTTTTACCTAGAAGAAAAAACAAAAATTCTCGTCAATCTACATTAGAATACCTAGAGATGTACGTACGGAATTTAAAAAAAATATTGTTCAATCTAAAAGTTGTAGGTATGTGAACTTAAGAAATGAATTTTCAGTGAAAAATTTCGTTATAACTACTCATAAAATGAAAAGTTTTCAATTAATCAGAAATTCCGTACGTACTTCTCTGCGAAATGCAATTAGGAAAATAACTTTTAAATTTGAAGTAAATCGAGTCGTTCAAGGTCATTCAAGGTTAGTATCGATTAAACGAATCTCAATTTGTCGGATAACTACCAAATATTTGGTAGTGACCCGAGATATTTAGATTTGGATTTCTTTTTAATAGGTGTTCGAAATGACCTTGACTGACTTTGACCCCTAATATTTTTTATGCGGCTTGAGGTGCTTCACAAGATGGTTGAAAAAAAAGTATCATTCCATTAAAAAAAAGTGAGGCTGATCTTCACTGTGTTAGTGCCTCCACCGCAATAAAAAAAAAATGGTCGCGTTTGATGGCCCTCTTACACCGTACAACTTTTGTCTGGAACATTTTTTTTGACGTCGATAATTACCGAGTTATTTCGGTTGGCAGAGATAAGAGGGACACCCTGTATATTACATCTATATTTACTTAAAGCCTTAGGCCGCTCTAGAGGCCGAAAAAATAGGCTTTTTGCGGATTTTTTTCCGAAAAACTACAAAATAAATCGAGATTTCAAAAAAGGGTGTTTATAATACAATTCAGTGACTGTATACAATAATTTGTTCAAAGCGATTAATTTCAAAATGGCGGCTGTGCAGCGTTTATCTCAAAACTGCATTTTTAAGTTGGCCGGAAACATAACTCAGACAATATTCAACCGATTCACTTGAAATGTTGAATACATATTGAAAAATACATTGTCTATGGAAGTACATAGGTTTTTTTCTTATATTGCATAGTTCATTTGTTATTAACAATTATCTGACGATTTTTTAGGCAAATTTTTGGAAAGCGAAACATTTCGTTGAGCCATCCATTTTTTTATAATTTAACTTTGTGTATTGTAACACATGTATATGCTACGAAAATTCAGAAGTTACCCAAGTAGAGCTGGCTTAGTGGACAACGTCAGAATTTATCACTTAGAGTTCACGGGATCGAAAGCATGTTACCCGAAAGCGTCTGTCTGATGTAATTTGAAATTGTATCATTAATATATTTACAGCGTAAAAATTGTAACCGTAATTAGCGGATAACGAAAAATATCGCAAAAGGATGCATTCGTGTAAATATTGTGCAAAAATTGACGAAAAAAAAAAATATATATATATATGTGTGTGTGTGTGTGTGTATATATATATATGTATATATATATGGCCGCAAGTTTTTTTTTATCAAGTCGTCACCTAATTTTTTGTTCCAAGCCACTATAGCATAAACAACTAAGTCATGGCTAGGTCAGAAATATTACACAGCCGTGAGATATTTCTTTCTGTCCAGTCACCATCTGATTTTTTGTTTCCAATAACTAGAGGACCAAAGCGATACAAGGCTGGATAGTCAATAGCTGAAACGGCTAGCTAAAGGCGATTCGAAAGATAACCTCACTAGCTTGTGACTAGGCGATCATGAGTTACGTTTTCCAATCGGGTATCAATGTCACAGACGCTTATGGCTTATGTTCCCTTTTTCCCTCAATAATTATACGGTGAAGTGTTGACTCAGATGACGTATTGCGTATGACGGATATGTTATTCCATTAGGAAATTTACAGAACTCTCGTTTGCTAGATAATACTTATCCGTTGACTATAGTCGAACTCTAGTTCGAATATTTAAGAGACAAGTAGGTTTGTCAAAAATACATGTGCAGTAGTATCGTTTTGTTCTTACGTAACGAGCATTTGTGAACGAGGATAATTTACACGCACCAAACAGTAGATGCTGTGATTTCGGATCACTAAGCAATTGTGTGCTGTTTGTTTGAACACTGTTGCGTCACATTATTTTCAATAAAGAAACAAATAAAATGAGTAAATTTACAAAAACCTACATAATTGGATAGTAAAATATGCTGATAGGAATATACATAGAAAAAAACGTTACATTTTCAGCGAAATGTTTGCAAACATGCAGAGGATCACCGTCGCCCTGCTCGTCGTAGCCTTCGTAGCAGCAACGGTTCCCGTTGTTTATATGAGCGGTCCGGTTCGTATCGAAAATGTTGAATTTAATTCGTATAGAAAATGCTGACAATAATAATTGTAATGTCAGTAAGCAAAAACAATCAGTCGTTTTTAACATTAATGGGTTGAGCGCGGTCAACCGTTTTCTAAAACCAAGAAACAAGCATTATGCTTCCGACTGCATTTTCGGCTATAATCCGCTATAATCCGCCGAAGGCGGGCGAAGTTCGATCCGAATTATATGTCGCCTCGTTCGAGAGGATTACCAAAAACGTAGTATCGCTGTTTGTACTGCGACACCATCACTTCTTCAGAGTAAAAAAAAACAAAAAAGAGGGGAGAGGCCCCTATGTTCCTCTTCCCGTCACCCCGCGCAACTTTCAATCATATTTTTAGAGTAGGTTCATGAAATAATAAAATGTGCAATATGCTGATAGCACAATTGCAGCTAAGGGTGGGAATAATCTTTCGTTTTGAGAGGGTGGGTGGTAATCCTCTCGAACGAGGCGTCATATAATTTAGATCGCACTTCGCCCGCCTCGGGCTCATTTGGTCGCTCAATTATAAGACGCCTCGTTCTCAGGATTACCAAAAACGTAGATGTTCAGAGCGCGCCTTAACAGAGCACATACTTTTTATTGTTTCGCAAGGGTTACAATCCATTATTTTTTAAGGAAAACAGTCTTTGCAAAGTTATTTTCTGTTGTGTGTAAGGGTCGGTTATAGAACTTGGCGAAAACCTCTGATGACTTCGACCATCCGGCTGTAAATTTGATCACTCCCTTTCTAAAGGCGGATGATGTCGAAGCATGCCTTGTACTATAGGCAGTAAATTCTTCACTCACTTCACTTGTGGTTAAGACAGACTTTATCCATCTACTGATGGTCTGAGTCCAGGCCTCCTTAGGAGGTTTTTTCCAAATAATCAATAGTTTATCTTGAGTCCTTAAGGCACTCGTCATTTCAATATACTTCAGAACAGTACTTGCGATATAGAGCTGAGGTTTCTCTTTAAAAAAGGGTGACACTAATAATGGTTGTTTTACCCCTTTCTTTGAAGTTTTAACGAGGTCTTTTATTTCTACCTGTAATCCATCCTCACTATTTTTAATATCACTTAGTCTTATGAACGATAATGTTTGGAGTCTATGCGCGATCCCCAGGGCTAGCAATGTTACCAGCTTTAATGTTAATTCCGAAAGCTTTAGCCGGTTGAGGGGATACCATTGTTCTAAAAGGTCTAGCACTATCTTTGGATCCCACGTTCTATCGTATTTAGGTTTTAATGGCCGCTGTCTATATATGCCTCTGAAAAATCTATTGAGCAACGGATTGGAAGACAAGTTTGTCATAGCTATCAGGGATATCACCGCTCTCATTGAATTTAGGGTTCCGTAGGACGCTCCCACTTCGAACCCTTCCGAAAGAAACTCTAGCAGATTAGTTTCAGAGACTTCATACGGGTCAGCTCCTTTTTGAATACAAAAAAGCCACCATGACCTGATTGGGTGAGAATTCTGTTTGAGGGTCCCTTCTGATAAAGATGTCAGTATTATCGCGGAAGTTTGAAAGGAGAGTTTCCTCCTTGTAAATCCTGTCCTGATAATTTGCCGGCAATCAGGGGCAGCTTCTGGGACAGAGGATGTTGGTAAGTTCTGCAAGGAGACAGTAATAAATGTTTGTTTGGCTTAAATATAATGGGTGTATCGGTCAATAAAGATTCGAAGACAGGGAACCAAGGTTGCGTTGTCCAAAATGGGATGACAACAAGGCCCTGCGATTTTTCGGCGATAATTTTCTGTAGCACGCGAGGTATTAGTGTGAGCGGTGGGAACGCGTAAAATAATTTATTTTTCTAGTTTATAGTAAAGGCATCTATGTGAGACGCTTTTGGGTCTTTGAACCAGAAGCAAAAGGTCCGGCATTTCGTCTTGATTCTGGTCGCGAACAAGTCAATCTCTGGATTTCCTAAAGATTTTCCAATCCTCTTAAAGGCATAGTGTGCGAGTTCCCATTCAGTATCGATTCGTATTCGACATTTTCCTTCGATGGTATATAAGCTCCAAAAATCCAGAGGTCCCTCGCCTCGCACCATTGCCAGATTTCTCTAGCCAAGTTATTTAGATGGGAATACTGAATCCGCCCATACGATTAACGTATGATATTGCGGTAGTATTGTCTATTCTCAAAAGTATGTCGCAACGCGAGAGATCAGTGGCAAAAGTTTTCAGGGCCAAAAAGACTGCAAGGAGCTCTAGGTAGTTAATATGGAAGCTTCTTTCTTCTGATGACCACAGCCCGCGTGACCGTTTTCCGTCGCAGAAGGCTCCCAAGCCTGATAGTGATGCATCTGAGCAAATAACTCGCTTGTACGTGTGAACCTTGAAGGTATTCACTGATGCAGGTATGTTTTTCTCCCACAAAATGAAGTCCTCGCGTAAATAGTCTTTTAAGGCCATTTTTGCTTCGTAATCTCCATCACTAACTAGCAAAGCCAGATATTTTTCTCTCTCAAACCGCTTCGTGTATAGCCAACCATACTTGATTGCTGGACAAGCAGCAATTAAATTGCCTATGAACTGAGCAAGGTTTATGATCTTACAATCCTTTTTCGAGATTAAGTATTTAATTCGTTCTAAAATTTTCAGGCGTTTTACTTTTCGTAACTCCAGAGTCAGACGTTCCGAATTTATGGAAAATCCTAGAAATTGGCAACTTCTAGATGGGGTCAATTTACTTTTCCTCTGATTGATAATAAAACTGAGTTTTTGGGGCTCTGTACTGTTGTGGATACGTTATTCTCACATGAGGTAATGTCGGAACTAATACATAAGATGTCGTCAAGATAGGCTACAGATAAGAGCCAGTATTTACGTAGGAAACTTAATACTGGCTTTAAATTTTTTGTAAAAATGATAAGCCGAATGGTAAGCAGGCGGATTCATAAAATCGTGATTGAAAACGAAACCTAAGAAATTTTTTACTTTCAGTGTGTATGGAAACCAGAAAATACGCGTCTTCTACGTCCATATGAGGTATGTAATCCTCGGGCGAAACTAACTTGGACACTAGCTTGGTATCTTCTATTTTAAAGTGAGGTGAATTGATGAACAGATTTAACTTTTTCAAATTTAAAATGAATCTCTTGCTTCCATCTGGTTTGCCTACTAAGGAGTATGAGGATACGAATTGGCCCTGCTGGTCATGACAAGGTTGGATAGCTCCCATACTCAAAAGCCTATCGATAGCATCCTTGCAGTCTTTGGAATCTGGAGAAAAATTAAGGTTCAAGTTTTCTGGCTTTTTGACTTGAAAAACAGGCCGGTTAAATTCTATTGCATGCCCTTTAATGCAATTTAAGACAAAGTTATTGTTTGTGATATTCTTCCATTCATCAATAAAAAAAACCCTAGTCTTCCAGCTTTCGGTACCTCTGACATTAATGTCGGTGGCCCGATCTTGGGCGAATTGTTTTGGCATTGCTCTGAGGAAAGTGGTAAGTCTTCCTCGGTAGATTGGTTCCTGACTTCCCCCTGGGTGTCGATTTGGTCCCCATACTCGATGTCCACTGGACCTTGGAGGATGGGGCTTTCCAGTTTAACTGACCGGCGGGTCTTAGTGGTAATTTTTTTCGGAGCAGCTTTATGTTTAATTTCTGTAGCTACTTTCTCAATAGATTTTGTTGATCTGATCTTATCCGCCAACCCTTCTCCAAAGAGAAATTTTTCCATTTCACATTTCTCCAGGACATCCTTGATATTTTTGTCCATGCTCGGTAATATGAATGATCGCCTGGTTGACGCTCCCTGGTGATGAGCTTCAGCTATTAGTTTACCAGCGTTGCAAAGGTACTCCAACATTTGATTTCTATCAACTCCCTGGTCTTTTTCGTGTAAAAGCATCGATATGCCCAATCCCAGGGGCGAGCATGACCGAACCAATGGTTTTTTGGACATCACTTGCGTAATTGTCCCTTCTTAAGGCCGTCTCCTGTATAGTGGCCACTATTTCTGGGTTAAGAATCTGAACTTCCAGCTGGCAATTATCGGCACGTGGGGATTTTGACAAGAGTTCGCTTTTGGTTTCCTTCTTTAAACCTTCGTTTATCCAATTCTCCCAGCGTGCTGCCAGTTCCGGATGTAACCTACCCACCCGTGGGTCTTCAGTTCGAGCATCGTCTCCTAAGATTCTTATAACCTCTATATTTAGGTTGTTGCTTGTGTCCTCCGTAGCCACGGCGTCGGTTGACGTACCTGATTTGGGACCGCTCAATGCTTCCCCCTCGACCGTATTATCATCCGATGTTAAGAGGGAATGACACCTCATCGCGGTCGGTATGGTAGAACAATTATAGATTCCCAAAAATCGCTGAAACGGCTCTTCAAATCCCGTCGAAACTTTGCCAAACGACGTCAAATAGATAGACGAATAGCTGTCAACCCCTCAAATTTTCAGAATTTGAGGAAAAAAAATGTAGATTAGCTTATCATAAGCCAATTTAGTTTTTTTTTCTCAAATTCAGAAAACTTGAAGGGCAGACAGCTATTCGTCTATCTATTTGACGTCGTTTGGCAAAGTTTCGACGAGATCTGAAGAGCCGTGTCAGAGATTTTTGGGAATCTATAATTGTTCTACCATACCGACCGCGATAAGGTGTCATTCCGTCTTAACTCCGTTATGTGGCCAGGGTGAGCAGACGCTAAGGCTCTGCATTGATTGAGTTATCGACCGAGCACAATAGTGTTTCTGTAGAGACAGATGCGAGAAATTGGGTCATGCCTATACCACTCGTGTAAGTACGAACCCAGTTTTATGAACGATTTGTCCCACCACTCGTGTGGGCCCACTGCCAAAAAGGGGGTGGTAGTTAACATTTGCAAGAAAATTGTGACTACCAACGAAGACAAGGAGCAAGTCGTCCCCGTTGCTTGTTCGTCGTTTGCGAAAGATGGCGGTACACGCCCGGACGTTGACGACCTGAAAGCCTCTTCCAATTCTTTTAATTTTTTCCAAATTCGTTCTTCCTTTTCTTCCTTTTCCCTTTTCCTCTCGTGTCCTCCCATTCTTGCTTTTATTTTATTTTTCAACTACTAAACTCTGAAACGATGCGACGACGTCGAGCACAAACGTTATGATTGAAAGTTGCTAGGGGTGACGGGAAGAGGAACATAGAAGCCTCTCCCCTCTTTTTTGTTTTTTTTTACTCTGAATAAGTGATGGTGTCGCAATACAAACAGCGATACTACGTTTTTGGTAATCCTGAGAATGAGACGCCTGAGAGGCGTCTTATAATTCTATTGTTCTGATTCCTTTGCAGAGCTACGATTGTGTGTTGGACTTTTATTCCGGCATTGATCATAAGTTGATCGGAACATTCATTTTTCGGCAGTGGCCGTCAATAAACAATGTGGTTAGTGTTCGGGTTGACAAACCTTTCAACTTTTCTTCAGAATATCACAATGTCTATGCCAATGTATATGGCTACAAAAGTGTTAAGCCGGGGTGTGCGCCGGTCGAGGACGCGGTAAGCAAATTATTACACATCTGATACTTGAAAACGCAATGAATTGTTACCACAACAACAACAACGACAACGCAAGTGATAGTTGATACTAAATCATCTAACTGGAGTAGTCCAATTTAAAAAAATCGTTGGCTTTGAACAACTGAAAGGTCAGGTGTAACAATGTAAATTTATCATTTCTCAAAGTTGTCGCATCTAATTTTAAATCGAATAAATCTCCGAATTTCTATCGATCATTTTTTATTTGGGCCATACGGTATTGAACGGAGATTGCACGATGATGTCGAACTTCAAAATGTATATTCTTACTTGAAAAATATGAATATATATATGGGGTATTCCATGCCGATTCGACCTGGGTCTGACCCGTCACCTCTTTGATTTGACCCGCGATTTTTTATGTTATTGTACCATCTCTGAAAGGCACTCGAGAATTTTTCGGAACGATTTGACTTCACAATATTTTTTACAAACAAAAGATGAACGCCCAAATTAAAAAATCCGAAAAAAATCACAAAAATCCTGTGTCACATATCAAACACTATGAGCGTTTAGAAAAAGTGGGCGCGCGTTTCGTTTGGCCTACAATGCGCTATTATCGCAAAAAAATGGTTTAATTACAAAATAGAATCAATAGCCCACCCAGTCGTTAAACAGGAAATAAAATTACATGACATTATGTAGAATTGACAAGAATTTTTTCACATTTCTTTCAGAATTTTTGTCCAAGATTTTTTTTTCATTTTAAGTCAAATTACCGATAATTCAAGTGGCTAAGTGGCCAACCCAACTCAAGTATCATAGGGCTTAGGCGACAATGTCAAGAGAGAAAACATTCTTAGGCCCGGTACCACAACTCTCGATTAACCAAGTTAACTGGAGTATAGCCAGTTCAGCGTGGTTCTGATTGGTTTAGTCGCCCTTAAACTTCGGTCAACTCGATTAACCGAGAATTGTGGAACCGGGCCTTAATTAAACATTTTTAATCCATTCGAATTGTTTCAGAATTATTTAGTGAATTATTTGTTTGTTTAAACTTGAAAAAATAACAATCGATTCTAAGGAAGAAACTAATCGCTAAAAAATTATGCATTTTTTTTTCTGCAATAGTAAAGTAACCATATTATGAATCGATTCGTTTTGGTCGAAGGAGCATTAAGAGCAATAATATGTAAATCACAATTGAAGGTCTACCCATCTAGCCTACAATTACACCTATTTTAAACTAATAAGATATGCAACTAACCAATAAATACCTATTGTGTTACGATCATACGCAATACAATTACGTCGCCGCCAACACGTGTCTGAAGCGTAGTCGGACAGAATCTACAAAAAAAAAGAGTAAAGAGCACACGTAGGGCCACGTGAACCTACAGAATATTGTAAAGGCGTCCGCATCTTCTTGCTGAGCTGTTGCCTTCTTGCCGCTGGCGGCGCCACCGAACGTTTGGAGGCACTCTTTGATTGGCCGCCCCGATTGCGTGATAACTTGGCGGTGCTGTCGCGCTAGCAGCGTGCGTGCCTGCTTTTATTTCCATTTTTTTTTTTCAAAAAAAGCTCGCTTTAAATCGAAGAAAACATGCATCCACTTTGGCTCAACACTCAACATTTTTGATATTTAACATCCAGAGAATTTGTGATTTTTTCGGGTTTTCAAATTTGGGTAATAGATTTTTTATTATAAAATTATTTCCAACTTGAATCACTCCAAAAAAATGTGAATAAATTTCTGAGTACCTTTCAGAGATACTACACAAACATTTATTCAATCCAATCCAATTTTTTCAGAAATTTTTAGCGATTAATTTCTTTCATAGAAACGACTGTTATTTTTTCAAGTTTGAAGAAACAAAAAATTCTCTAAAAAATTCTGAAAAAATTCAAATGGATTAAAAATGTTTAATTGAGAATGTTTTTTCTCTTCACATTGTAGCCAAAGCCCTATGATACTTGATTTGGGTTGTCCACTTGGCCACTTGAATTGTCGGCAATTTGACTAAAAACGATGAAAAAAAATCTTGGACAAAAAATCTGAAAGAAATCTGAAAAAAATGTGGAAAAAATCTTTAAAAATTCTGGACAATTCTACATAATGTCATGTAATTTTTTTTCCTCTTTAACGATTGAGTGGGCTATTGATTCTATGTTTTTAATTAAATTTTTTTTGCGAAAGAAGCGCACTGTGGGCCAAACGAAACGCGCGCCCACTTTTTCTAAACGCTCATAGTGTTTGATATGTGAAACAGGATTTTTGTGATTTTTTAAAAATGTGGGCGTTAATTTTTTTATTTATAAAAAATATTGTGAAGTCAAATCGTTCCAAAAGAATCTGAAAAAATTCTCGAGTACCTTTCAGAGATAGTACAATAATATGAAAAATCGCGGGTCAAATCGGAGAGGTGACGGCTCAGACCCAGGTCTAATTGGCATGGAATGCCCCATATATATGTAGGCACCTGTGCCAACTGGATCACTAACAAGAAGCACGTTAGCAACAAGATATCATTTGTTATTTTTGTGATGTTACCGAAGACGTTTGCAACGGGAGTTTGTCGCCGACAGCCGAACGACACAGTCGCACAATTGTAATTAAGAAAATATGATAAACGTATGTTGAAACCATGGAGTTTTAAAGATCATATATATATATATATATATATATATATATATATATATATATATATATATATATATATATATATTGTTTTTTATACAGGGCAAAGCGCGGTCACTTCATCATGATTTTGTTGTAAGCAGTATATCTCCGAATTAATGAAGTGATAAACAATGACATTTTTTCAAACAGATAGGTTGTCTATTTGGCTATGTAACACCATAAAAAACTGTAGTAAAAACGTCGCTCACTAGACTAAACTTACGTGAATATCACAAAAGTCAGATGGCTCAGTTGACCCCACTAGATGAGCCATCCCACGGGGCTAGTTAATTAAGCCAGTGGGATAATAATGGTTTTTGTTCACAAGAGAAACATAGAAAACAAGAAATCGTAGTTCTATCTAATTTGTTATCTGTTGCCGCTTTTCGGATACTTTTGCCGTCGATGACTTCTTCTGCGGCGCGTTTTATGAGATCTTTGGAGACTATAGGTCCTACAGTCTTTCTCTTGTACTTTTGCATCCTGAAGAAAATAGTTATTGTAGACAGATTCATAGGTACTTGCGGTGGGATTTAAGGGGCTATACCAGTGTGAACGCTGAAAATTTGGGTGACTTTTGGGAATTTTTTGGAACAAAAATACTCAATTAAATGTTTCGGGAAATTAAGAACATATTTGGCTATATTTGACCTATATTACATAATTTTGTCATAGAAAAATATTGAGATCTAAGCGACTTATGCGCTGTCTTCGTAGGCGCCAAAGGAAATTCCTCCACTGCTGACATGATTCCGGCCGATTGAGTAGCTGAAACAGAAAAAAGGGAAAAAATCTTTAAACTACAAGGTATTTCCTTTACAATGACGTAGGGTTTTCGAAAAATATCAAAATCTTACAAAATGGCGTAGTTATGAAAAAACCTCCGTTTTCTTGCCTATAAAATAGTCGTTTTTTTCAATGCCAAATCGTCAATCTTCATCCAATCAAAAATATCCTACATCATTGTAGAGTAAATATATTCAAGACTACTCAGTTCAAATTTCACGTCAATCGGATAATTGCTCTTTGAGTTACAATGTCAGCAAATTTGAAAAATCTCATTTCATATTCTTAAAAGTATAAACTGTCGAAAAAGGCACAAAGAAAATCGATTTTTTTAAGTGTCACACTGGTATAGCCCCTTAAACATCGGATTTTTAATGCAAATCTAATGAGCCATGCTCAAGAGACCCCGCTTCTTTTGGCTCAAATGACCCTTTCCAAGACCATAAGACACGACGAAATGTTTTTTTTTTACTTTTGGCGCGAAAATAGTGGCAACGTACGGGACACTGAAACCAAACACCGGCCGGCGACGACGCAAAAGCGGCCGAGCCGCGTACCCCTCCCGCTGTTTCTAACACCGCGCACTTAGGTCTAGCATGTACCGTCTTTGTGCTAGTTTGGGTCGCGGAGGAGATCCCGCGGCTCATAAGACCCCGCTCTGCCCTACATTGATGATTTTCAAATTTCTTGCTGGCTACTTTGACAGTGCCATACTAACTGAGTGTCTTTTCAATTTAGCAATACACATCTAATCTAATAGGAACGTAGTTGAGCTACGTACTGATCCCATATCCAAATTTCTGTATTTTACTTCATGTATCTACTTGATATCATTTTTGTTAATCGTTATTGTCGTTATGGTCGTTATTCGATGTTGCGAGCGGATTGGATAATCTTTTATTATTGTCTTTCGCCATTTGTTTGCCACACCGAAGATGGTCGATTCCGACGGTGATAACACGTATATTTACAATGGCGGAGCCTTGGAATTAAGTCGTAGTGCCGGCTTCGAGTTCCGGCTGATAGCAAGCTTGATGCCCGATGGTGACCAAAGCGTTCCAGGTCGCGTCGTGGTAATGTATGCCCAGAAGCAGGAGAACGATGAACACTTGGCTATCGCATGTGGTAGAATGTGCGTATATCCTAATGTTGCTTCAGGTTTCCTTGTCACAGCACCGATGTGCAAACTGTTTGTTCTCCATTCGCGTTTCCTTGACTTTCAATGCGCTTTTTTGTATGGTCGAGATTAATTAATATTTTTTTTTGTAAGCCTCAAAATCATCTCAAATATAGTATATATCAAAAGAGAAAGAACATGCTTTCTCAATATATAAAGAAAGAAAACGTTTTCTTCCTGTTGTTTCCCCGAAACGATCCTTTCGCTTGACTCCAATACAACATCAATTTTTTTCAATTTTTTTCATCGCCGATATTTGTCTCTGCATGTATTCTTAATTCGACAATATTAAAGGGGTTGCGTGCTCGATTTTTTCCGCAGCCGTTACGCTCATTCCACCGATTATTTCCTAGAAGAATTAAACGGTATGCCAACCTTGCCGCCTGTGCCGGGCAAAACTAATACGACCACAGTGCCGGTTTCAAAAGACGTCGAAGCAATCTTGCCATGGGTCTTAACGAACCCTAAACTACTCACACTGCCGGTACGAGCAACCACCAAAACTATTACTATTCCAACTTTCTACATTTTTTTTCAGGCTAAATTTTTGAAATTATTCATCCAGAAGCTTGCAAGCTTCTCCATAAAAACTTGGGTTCTACTGCACAAGAAAAAAAGGTTTCAATTAAATGCGAAACATTAATTTTTGTCTTGAAAATATTATAACATGGTGAATCTCGTGCAAGCTTTTATCCTATACACCTGCGTTTAAATGAAAATCAGTAGTTCTTTGAGGAAAAAAAAAAACAATTCGCCAGTATTGTCATCCCCACAATTCAATTATTTTGCATCAGCTGGCGGCTTTCACACCGCTAGTGCCTGTCAAGGATATCGCTAAAGAGGCCTTCATTTTTTACGACACGAACGTGGGAAACGTTGTGCTGGTTGGACTTGTAGCTCCAATGGTCGCATCATGGAACGAAGGGACTGCCGTTGCCGTGTTATATCGTTCGGAAAATGTTACGCCCAAGTGTGTGACGACCGGAGCCGCTGTTGGGGTACACGATGTAAGTATTAATTATATATCTGATTCCCAAAACCACAACGAATTCGTACAACAACGACAATCGGCTACTTAGGATCCTGAATGAAGTTTTAAAGCAATAAAACAAAATTTCAATCGACATTATTTTTTGTCTCATTTCGTTCGCTACAAGCGGGCGGAAATATGTAACGAGACGTTATTAGCTTTACCGAAAGCCATAAGTGAGATTATCGCTTTATTTTCAACGCACCTATTGGCTCCGTGCAGAGTACATATTGCAATCGCCTATTTATCTGTCAAATTTGTATGGGCGTAGTACGACATTTTTGCAATCACATTTGAAATATTGTTTTTTTTTCAATGCGCCACGATAGCTGGTGTGTAATAAATTGCAAAAGGACCGGAAGGAATAGTAACTCTAAATTTTATCGATTACCCATGGCAAATTGGAAGTTAGAAAAATTGACAGCTGTAGTTTTACCTTTAAAGAAGTTTTCTAAGGCGTCGAAGAGGTAAAGATTTGCCTTATGACATGAGCTCGAATTATTAAACTGCGTTCATGTTTTGTCAACCCTTCTACGTCCCTGACGTGTTCAGCAGATACCAACAGTTTTTCCTTAGATTGAGTTTGAGGTTGGAAATTAATATTGTGAGTTTATCTCTCGAAGCCGGTTTATAAAATTATGCTCATTCCGGTCTGAAAACAATATTTTATTTATTATCTTATAAAGTAGTGCGGCAACAAAATATGTTTTTTACATTTTAATAAAAGCCGTTATTTACCGTCATTTTTCTCATCTTATAACATACTCACAACTAAACAAAAATATACATTTTAAGGAAATGTTACTTACTTTTTTTCACGTTGCTGAAAGGAAACGCTTCTAACCGTCTTTGGCCAGACAAATTGATTTTTTAATGCAAACAAATTAAATGCAATTTTGACTTGGTTTATTTATTATAATCACAATCGCAGTCTTTGATAGAGCCGACAAAAATACGAACACTACGCGGCGCTACTGGTGTGCACGGGGCCAATTCTCTGACTTCGGAAATTTATATATTTTGCTCCATGTATTATTAATCATAGTTATAGTTTGTTGCCGTTGTTGTTGTTGTTGTTGTTATTTCATATTGAGAATGAAATTAACGCTTTCTCATTATTGTGTTTGTCGATTTTTATTCCAACCCGAAACAAGGCGAACCGCAATAGGACTCGACCAGCGATCCTTTTCAAGAGTCGATTCGAGACTCACCTTGAGGCTTACTATGAGATCAACGTGAGTTGCGAGTTAGTGAGCCCGAAGTCTGACTGTGACATTATGGGCCGTGTCGTCGTTCTTTATACCCTCCAATCGGACAGTCCAACAGTTTTGGATGATTTCTTACAACCGACCAACCCACATACTCCTATCGCATGTGGTCCCATGTAAGTACACATTACTCATTATTACATTATTCCTAATTTCTCACAATTTTACAATATAACATTATTATTACATTATTATTACATTATTACATTATTACATTAATACATTATAACATTATTATTACATTATTATTACATTATTACATTATTATTATATTATTGCATTATTCCTAATTTCTCATAACCGAGCATACGTATGAATTTGCTGTTCTCCAATTGGGCACTTGCTATTTTCCTATTAATTCTTAAGTGATGAATGTTCTTTCGTCAAATCGTAATACGACGATATCAATATAAAAAAAAGATCGTTAATTTTGTCATCCGTCCAAGACGATGTTTTTGTTTGAAATCACTAATCTTTAGCTTATTCTTATTCTCTACCACTTCATCGTGAATTCATATTTATTTACATTTTTTACACTACTCCAAAGAATGAAAGGAACCGAACATTTCTTAAACTTGTTTAGTGTTTTTTTAAAGCGCTGTATCTATGTGAAAAATGGTCGTAACGAGATGAAAAAAAGCATTTTGAAGCTTCAAGATTCTAGTTTTGACATCTTTTGGCAAAAAATTTCGTGAACTGCGGTTATCGCGCAATCATAAGAAATAACGCGAGACAAAAAATTTCCATTTTTTTTGCAAGGGTCCACGGGCTCGGTATTTTTTTCAGTTAAATCGATGCATACGTCTATTAGCTTGTTTATTCAGCTTCAATTGGCTTTTTTTGTCTCTGCGTCAATTTTTTGCTGAGATATCCGACTTTGGATGAAAAAGGATCCTTTTGTCTTTGATCATCGATATCTCAGCTACGAATGATCGCACACGGAATTAGAGGGCAGCTTTGAAAACTTGAATAAATTTCCTACAAGGCCCTTTCATTGATTCTCGAGACATTTTTTTACCCTCAACGTTAATTTAAAAAAAAAGTACAAAAAAATACTTTTATGGTTTTTCAGTGTGTGTACCACTACTTTACGAATATTGATGGAAAGACGAATGTTTCCAGGTTTTTTGTTTAGCTTAATGTACCCCCAATAGCTCTATACATTTTCAAATTGATCCGTGGAATCGTTCTTTCGGACCCATTGATCAAAGTTTTGCAAAACAATTGAAGGAAGTGTATTGTTCCTAAACATCGTGTAATCATCATCAAAATGTAAAGCCCATTTTTTTCGACTTTTTCACAAGTTTGCACTAGTTACGTGGTGAATTAAAAAAAAATCGACAAATCTGTAAAAACAACATTGTTTTTTTTTTCAATTTTGTAAAACCTTTTAGGAAACAATACTGACTGATATTAGACACGATTCGGCCTTTGCATACGATTATTTCACTCATCTTTAATTGCATTAATCAAAAGCTGATACCCCCAAGCTGTATTCACTACTCGATCTTGAGAACATTTATGCGATTAATTCTTGATGTTTTCTGCAAAGGTTATTAGGGTTACAAAAAACAGTTTTTTTTTCAAAACTCATCTTTTTCGGAATATAACAACCATTAAACAGTTTTTTAAAATCTGATCTCTTTTTTGGTAATGTTTTCCTACATTTTGAAAAAAAAAATAATCAGAGGTTTTTGTAAACTTAAATTCTTTCATTTTTTCATCATGCCTAGGCGACATTTATCTGAGCCAGAAGTCGCTCGGCTAGTGACTTTTGTCGAACTCTACTCCAAACATTAAAGGAACTGTAAAGTAAACAAAAATTTAACAACTAACTAGCGAAAAATTGTTAAACGGAGTCAATACACAATACGCAAAAACACAGTGCACTTGTTCCTTTAATGATTTTGTAAAACTTTGATCAATCGGTCCGGAAAAATGGTTCGATGGATGAATTTAAAAATTAACAGGGCTATTCGGGGTACATTAAGCTAAAAAAACCTAGCAACATTAGTCATTTCCATCAATATTTGTAATGTAGTGGTAGATCAACTGAAAATCATAAAAAGTCATTTTCAGGTATTTTTTTTTTCAAATTAATGTTAAGGGTGAAAAAAATGTCTCACGAATCTATGAAAAAGCCTTGTAGGAAATTCATTCAAGTTTTCAAAGCTGCCCTTTAATTCCCTGTTCGATCATTGGTTGCTGAGATATCGATGATCAAAGACAAAAGGATCCTGTTTCATTGAAAGTCGGATATCTCAGCAAAAAATGTATGGAGAGAGACCGAAAAAGAAACTAAATTGAAGCTAAATAAGCAAGCTAAAAATGGGAAATGTTGTCTTGCGCTATTTCTTATGATTGTGCGATAACCGTAGCTTAAAGAAATAATTTGCCTAAAGATCTCAAAACTAGTAAGTTGAAGTTTCAAAATGCTTCTTTTTTCATGTCGATACGACCATTTTTCACACAGATACAGCGCTTCAAAAAACACTAAACGAAATTTAAGAAATTTTCTGTTCTTTTAATTTTGTGGAGTAGTGTATTTAGATTGTAGAGATTAAGATTTTTTAATTTCCGATTCTTTAGACTTTCATTTCTTCGACGGCTTATATTTTTCATTTAGATTTTGAGATTTCGATTGTTCTGATAATTTAGATCTTTCAGATTTGTATTTTTTGAAAACTATCTCGATTTTTCACATTTCGATTATTTAACAATTTAAACCACCCTCCGATTAATAGGATTGATATTCATCGTTCTTCATGGTCCAATATGCATTTTATTACAGCCGGCCCCGCCACCCATCCGGAAATATGCTACTACCTAAAGACTAGATCGAGCTGGATGAATGAGAAAATAATTGTACCGGCCAGTATACCAGCATCGTCCAGCTGCCGGGTTTCATTCGCTGCTCTTGAATAATGTAATACACAGTCGTAAATATTAGATGACCAAATGGTCCCATCGTTTTGGAAGTTTTAATCTTATAAGCAATCTTCATTTTACTTCAATAAAGTATTCGTCTTCTATCTAGCAAATAACAGCGTGACTTTTCCATTTTTTACGTGCAACCTCCTTCCTGCGATACTGTAATCATTATCTGCAAACATATTTCGTATTGGATTGACCAAGGAATATTTGTAAAAGAATAAATTGCATGTACATATGGGTGCGAGTGCATTAAAGCGGTTCCCTTTCACCATTCAAAATGATCACCACTCTTTAGAAAGTCTGGATGTTCTTTGTAAGAATGATCCCTTCCAAAAACTTTGATAAAGTAAAAAAATAACACCAAGTAATTAAAAATCCCGCCGAAAACATTATCGCTCATTTTACCATATTAAACATTCTGATTTATATCTACAAAAAATTATTTCAATTTAAGCAAAGGTTTTATTATATTTTTGTCAATTCAAATGTACAAAACGAGTGAAATAACGTTTTTTGTAAAATAACCAAGCTAGTTCACTATAACTGTTATAAACAAAATTGTTAAACCTTAAGATAAATATTTTTCTAAATATTTCATTTTTATTTTTTTAACCATATTACTGTTATAATAAAAAAAAACGGTATTGCCATTATATAAAAGTAAACTTAAGTACCACACAAGTAAAATGGAAATGCTATGCGACCTTAACAATTTAACGTGCATAGTTAAGAACGAAAGCTCGCGAAGATACAGAATTTCCCGTTTCTTCCGCCTGCATGAATAAGTGCTGTAACAAAATACACTGCCACCCAAAAGTTTTCGGACACTTTAGATATTTGTAAAACTTTCGATCACTGGATAATTGCCACAAAAATATTAAAATAATATCATTGATTTGATTTATTATTTTACGAATATATAATATAGCTCTTGTGACAGATGTATTATGGATATACGCACGTAGTGCCTTTCGTAGTAAGCACGTTAAGTAGACACAAGCATTGGCGTAAAATCCTGGGAACGCCTTACTAGCGAGCGCACCAGGCCAAGGGCGAAGGCTCCTGTATTGCGAGCGACAACAAACATTCACGCGACCGAGCGAGCATCGAACACACAACCAATGTCGGCTGACTAGCGGGCGTACACAAATTACGTAACACAAAATATTCCAATTTTAACCCCCCCCCCCCCCCCCCCCCACGTAACAGGACCGTAACGCTCGGCCAGAACGCCCCCCCCCCCGTTACGTAACGGGTGCTTTGCCATCAATAATTGCGATTTTTTTCATGTACATAACTATGACAATATTATGAAAGGATCGGGTTTATACTCATTTTATGAAGTATATGCTCATGTAGTTTTATACCAATTTCTATGAGAAAATCATGAAAACTAAAAGTTTTAAAATCGTGACGTAACGCAAACCTGACCCCCCCCCCCCCCCCTACGTACGTAGAATAACGGCCGGCTGAACCCCCCCTTGCATTACGTAATTTATGCGCGGTCCCCTATACCTTTTTTCTTGTATCATTCATTGTAGCCCTGATCGCTTCAACCCGCCTAGTATCTTATCGGCTGCTAAAACGCCATCTTACTGTATAAAGAGTCGCAGTGTATGGTCAGTTCTTCAGGGGCGAAGAATTTTTTGTTATTACTTGGCGTCAACACGCAGCCACGGTTTTGATAATAAATAACATAGTGTGAATCGTACATAAGTGTATCGAATTATTCCTCAAATACCTACCCAATCGCGAAAAATCCGTAACGCCCCTTCACACACACACGTCCCCTTTTTACCCTCATCACGTACTATTGCGCTGGCCGTAGGCAACAAAGAGAAAACGTAATTTTATGATCTCTTCCCTTCCGGATGTGACGGTGGTCACAGCAGTCAACCCCTTAAGTTAAAAATAGTTGTAAAAGAGTAGTTGTTGCCTGATGTGTGCACATACAAACAGACAAGCGGACAAACGAAAATTCCGAAAGATCCTGTCTTGCCTTTCGTATCGTTGTTAAATAACATAATGATTACTCTTATAAAAGAATATCTCATGTACAGACATGGGTTTGTTACATTTTTATTATGCGTATAGATATACATATACAGTTGCATGCAAAAGTGTCCGCCCAAAGATGATTTTATGATGGAGTAACGTTTAAGGGAGACTTTGTTCTTGGAGTGCCATATTTCAGGTGTTTACATTTTTTTTTTTTTAAGGAAACGAGTAAAGCTTTTTGAGTGCGGTTTTTTTCTTGCTTTTATTCATGATATACACAACGTTAAAAAAGTTTTTTTTTAATAAAAAAACCAAAATCGCCAACCAAACCAAACCAAACTCAAATCGCGGGAGGTAAACGGCTGACATCACTGCCCCCTCTTTCTTGATCTGAAACACAAATTCAAAGCATATTATCAATCTGTGACCCTTTGGTCATGGAATGACGGATGGGTTTTCTCGTTTAGTACAAATTTCGGAAAATGGCGGCAATTGAATAAAAAAAATCGAATTTTCGCGTTTTTTTCGCATAAAAAGATAAATAATAAATGCAAAACTGTATCTATCGAAAAAACGATCCGTCATTCCGTGAAGACATATTTTCTGAGTATGCTCTCCAAATTTCAGGTCGATTTGTTAATTACAGCGGTCAGGAGAATGTCAGCCATTTTTAAAAACGTGTTTTCGAGAAAAACGCGCTTAAAGTTTTGTAATGTGTTTACACAAATGTGTTTATAATTACCGCTAATCGGCAATGCCTGGTCCATAGAGGCATCCCTCCTCTTCTTCTAGCTGCTCATGTTGAGCCGCTAACATCTCCCGCTAAATTTTTAAGGACAAAGTCTCCGTTAATGGTTGCAAAATGGAAACACAAACATGCCATCGTAAAGTTCTTTTATTATGCAATCGAAACGAGATATTGAAAAATTACATATAACCATTCATAATTCCTTATAACCAAAATAACAATTTTCGCTTTTTCATAACTATCCGGCCAACTACGAATTACGCACTATAAACAAAGAAAAAATATAGTAACTGAAGAAAAAAAATTTAACCGGTAATAATGTGATTTTCCTAAATACTTGGAGCCATGCCCTTCGAAGGTATCACGGCAGCACATCGGTAAGGCATCGATTCAATAAGTTTGATGATTCCATCTTGAGAGATATTTTTCCACTCTTCTTGAACTTTTCCCCACAAAGCAGCTTAGTTTTAACTCTTGCCATAAATGTTCTTGGGATTCAAGTCCGGAGATTGACTCAGCCACTCTAAAACTCGAATATTTGTCTTGCTAAAATCCTGCTGAAGGAGCTGTGATCGATATTATGGATCATTATCTTGCTGAAAAATCCATCCTCATGGCATATTGACAAGCATAAGGCAGCTTTTCTCTTAATACAATATCTCTATACATAGCAGAGTTTATAATGCCTTCAATTTTAAAGATCGGGCCGAAGCCTCTCCGAGAGAATGCACCCCATAGCATAATGCTACCTCCACCGTGTTTCACAGTTGGTGTTTGATATCGCGAATCATTTCTAGTTCCTTTTGGTCGTCGAACGTATCTTCACCCATCATTTCCAAACAAATGAATTTTATTTTCATCTGAGAACAGCACTTTCCCAATTTTCAACAGCCCAGCTCTGGTATTTTTTCGCGAATTATAATCTGGCCTTCTTATTTTTTTTTTACTGATGAGCCGTTCTTTCTCCAACAGTAGATATACAGGGCCGGTTCTGGACCAAAAGTAGGCGAGGGGGGGTGCGGTGCAGCGGGGGAGCGGTCGGCATAGGGGGCGGGGGTTCGCGCTGGAGCGGCTGGGCGTTGGGATGAGGGAGGTGTCGGGTAACAGGAGATAATGCGGATGACGTCATCCTACGAACTGTGCAGTTGACATATATACATATACATATACATATATATTGTAACGGTTCGGTTACCTAGGTAAGCCGCCGTCACACAGAATACGTCAATTTCCACCGTTTACGAGACAATCGCGTATTCTCGCCAGCGTTCAGGGCAACCGGCCATTCCGCCGGCCGGGCGGGTCACTCGCTCTAAGAAATTGGGGCAAACCCGCGACACCGCGCTAAGGGCTCCGCCTTCTCGAGGAGCCGGTCCACCGGGCACTCGCGGAAATCCCCGCCTCTCGTCGTACACATCACGCTTCCCGTGCTTGACCACTCCTATTAGAATAAATCGGCAAACTAAATTCTTCTCGACACCTCCTTACTCTTCGGGCGCGCCTAATATCAAGGAGAGGAACAACTGACCATATATTGTCCCTCGAAATGGATATAGTGTGCGACGTCCTCAAAATCACCTAGCAGCGTCACCCCACCAACAGAGTGTTTCTCGGCGGCGTGACTCCCTACTTCGTACTCCAAAATCGCGGGAGAAATGGAATTTCTCCTGACGTGCCTGAGGCTACTTAAGGGCATGCACGAGCTCGAGCGGCACTCTTCGCAAATTCTCTCATCATACTACGTGGAGTCAACAGCATCCGTCATCGCGGATCACAGGATGGAGGCCTTGCTGCCGTTGCCCTGGCCCTCATCCTAGAACGACCTCAGCTTCGGGTTAGATACTCTATTCTCTTGTGAGGGTCCCATCATTGCGCTGGTTATCCAAACTCGAGAATAGAGTCTTCGTGGTGATTGCGAGATAGGGAACGTTTATTCGACATCGATCCGTTGTCCTTACGACAATCGGATCATTATTTCCACTCCACCCACAATATCTACTTGAAGTGTACAGCCCGGAAGGTGCCGGACGCACCTTGCTGTACGCCGAGGCCCATTCTCAACCGGCTTCTCCGGTTTTTCGTCCTCCTTGCTTGGCACCAAGGAGGTCAGCCGTCCCTTCCGGACGGCCCCGCTATGTGCACTCGGGGGGATTAAATCCGCCTCGAGCAAGCACATTATTTTCACGCTAGATAACTAGCGCGTGAGCTTCGCGGGTTGGCAACCGCGAGCTTCGTTGCACTTTGCAACTAGTGCCAACCGATTGTAACGTCACTGTATAACCGATATCCGATATTCAAGGGCTATCGCATTCTGTTACAGAAGCGACCCCGAATCCGGCGTAACGCGTACACGGCGACGCTCGCGGCTTGTGCGAGCGCGAGCGAGAGAGCGAACGAACGAGAACAAGAGAGCACGCACGAGAATCACGCGCGCGCGCCACCTCACAGATTCTCCCTGTCTTTGTCATACTAACACGACTACGCTTCTCGCAATATGCTCCACATCCCGGTAAACGCTGTAACTCAGAAATAACCTTTTCAAAATTCCAGAAATAACACGCTAACAAAATAACTGTTCTTTTCCACACTCATACTATCAAAAATCCGAAACATCAAATGCCGATGATGACGGATTCTGACAGGTGTCCCTGAGACCCTCAAACCCACTGAGGCATCTCCTAAAAAACCTTCAAAATCCCAATCATCAATTCCGGCACACAGCGCGTACATCGTCCTTCAGGAGGCTACGGGAAACCCACAGTAAAATCCTACGGCAGAATATTCGCCGTGCTACGTCGTTTTCCTCAGTAGACGAGGAAATACGAATAAAAGCATTCGCGGTAGAACGCGAAACGTTTCAATATATATATATATATATATATATATATATATATATATATATATATATATATATGCTCCGTCCACGCATGGAATGTAGGGGGAGGTGGGCATTTTCAAGGACTGAATTCCGGGGCTTGTTTATCCCGTTGAATATATATATATATATATATATATATATTTATATATATATAATAAAGTACGCAGTCGATTTATTGATGATAATAATAATGTATCGATGCGATGTCTCATGGAATGTAGGGAGTGGGGGGCATTTTCAAAGACAGATTGACGGGGCTTCTTTATGCTGTTGAATAATAAAGTACGTAGTTGGCTTAATAATAATCGTGTGTATCCCGTTGTAGGGAGTTACACGATGTTCTAGAATATTCCATGGCGACTTCGAAGAGTGGGGGGTTAGGCATATATACATATGTCCTCTCCCCGCATGGAATGTAGGGGGAGGTGGGCATTTTCAAGGACTGAATTCCGGGGCTTGTTTATCCCGTTGAATATATATATATATATATAATAAAGTACGCAGTCGATTTATTGATGATAATAATAATGTATCGATGCGAAGTCTCATGGAATGTAGGGGGTGGGGGGCATTTTTCAAGGACAGATTTCCAGGGCTTCTTTATGCTATTGAATATATAATAAACTACGTAGATGACTTAATAATAATTGTGTGCATCCCGTTGTAAGGAGTTACACGATGTTCTAGAATATTCCATGGTGACTTTGAATATTCTAGAGAGTGGGGGGTTAGGCATATATATATATATATCCCCTCCCCGCATATATATAAGCTACGCAGTTGACTTAATAATAATAATTGTATGTAGCCCGTTGTGAGGAGTTACACGATGTTCTAGAATATTCCATGGCGACTTTGAATATTCTAGAGAGTGGGGGGTTAGGCATATAAAGGGGGAACTTCTACGATGCTCCATCAGTTGTCTTGGAGTGATAGCTGAATGCACAATTACAAACGGAAAATATTGAAGACGAGAGTTGAGTCTAACGGAAAACATTTGAAAACGGACAATATTGAAGGTGAGAGTTCAATTATTTCTGGAAGACATTAACGAAATAAAAAAATCATTCAATCGAAAAGTGACATCGATATTCTGTTCGAAAGGCTCTCTCAACTGAACACCCCGCCAACAGCAGCAGCAGCAGCAACAACATCATGGACTTGACGAAAATCAACAAAATTCGTCGTATGGACAATTTCCTGCCGACAAAGAAGTTTGTCGAGCTGGAGCCTAGAAACATTTTGAAGGTCACCAACGTGAAGATGATTACCACCAGTTTCGGGGAACACGTTATCATAGACCTGAATAACGAGTACTCCGTATATTTGCCAACGAGGATCACAAAGTTCTTGCGAGAAAGTGCAGAACATCTTCAACAGTTGGTCTCCGCGGCTAAAGGAAATCATCTGTCCATTCGTCGTCTTGGTGGCAAATATAATCAATGTGAATTTATTTACGAGTGAAAAAAAATGCCAACAATGTAAACATATATATATATTTTTTTACTTGGCAAATATAATCAATGTGAATTTATTTACGAGTGAAAAAAAATGTCAACAATGTAAACATATATATATTTTTTTACTTGAAATAAATTCGTTTGAGGAAGAAAAATCTTGTGTGTCTCATAAAATATATTCCTCTAGCGTTAGCTTCGCGTTACATTAACGTGTGACAGAGAGAGATAGAGAGAGATATGTTAATAGTCCGGAAGTATTGCGATGTTCTTCTATAGAGTTGCGCGGAAGACGTTCGAGTTAGTGGGGAGTGCAACGAAAGAATACGCGGCGACAAATATGCGACCCATATTTTTTCTCTCTCTTCGCGGTGTTCGGTTACTTCCGATAAGAGATTCACGGCGAACCTCAGCGTGCTACAGCTGTGCATCGTCTACGCTCTTAATATAATCTTATTAGCTTCGCGCTATATTTATGTGTGTAACAGAGAGAGAGAGAAAGATACGTTAATCGTATTGCGATGTTCTTCTAAAGAGTCCCGAGAAAGAGCGTTCGAATGATTGGGGAGTGCAACGAAAGAATACGTGTCGGCGGCAATGACGCGACAAATATGCGACCTATATTTTTTCTCTCTTCACCGTGTATTCGGTTACTTCCGATAAAGAGACGATCACACGGTGAACCTTGGCGTAATACAGCTGTTCGTCGTCCACAAGACACTGGACACAGATAAAGAAATCCTTGAGATTATTCGTATATCGTTCCCTTTAATGATTTGCTCAGATTATAATGCTGCTTGATCAAAGGATGATAGAGGAGGGTTTTGAAAAGAAAAACATCAAACGTGTATGATCTTTGAGATTGATTTATTGAAAAGAAGAAAAAAATTCGATCATAAGGTTCGAGTATCCAATTTTTCAGCGCTTGTACATTTTTCATAGCACAATTAAACTTTGTAGAGTTTGCGTGATAGGGACATCCAGCGGTTACCGGCTTGTGCAACTTTTGAATCGAAGGGCAGTCGAGAAGTTCTAGATTAACAATGCGTCCAGGTTCCTCCATCAAGATTGTCTTCATCCAGTCTTTTTTCTCCGATCCCTTCACATAGATCGTTCGAGCGTTTTGTAAAACGCCGCGAAGTATTTCCGATGTTGCTTCATATGGGATCGCACCGAAGCACCACGGTATACCATGGAAATTCCGTGTCAGCCATGCATTCGTACATCTATATTTTACGGATAAATCGTTCCATGCACAAGGCGGTCCGAAGACAAATGTGATCGGGGCCACATGACAATCACACAGGGAAACCATCGAAAATTCTTTCAACACAAACTCGTTGGAAGGTTTTTTAAAACCCAGGAGGTCAACTATGTACTCCATCTCGAGCGAGACTGAGCTAAATATCATAATTTCAATGATTTTATATCAATTTGACTATACCCCCCACCCTACTTTTCATAATGCTCAAGGACGATAAGTCTCTTCGATGGCATCGCATGTGTGCGTGACAAAGATGCCATACCCCATGATGACAAGTATACCAAATGTGTATGATTGCATCATAATTCTGGGAATTGTTTGTGTCGAGTCCGACGACGAATTCGCCCCATACCAGGTTACACCGAAGAAAGACGCAACGTAGTATTTTATAAACATTGCCGACAAGGAGGTGGCTTATTGCGCAGTGATTTGCACCATAAATGCAGCCGCTGCAGCAGTGCGCGATCATTCTTACAACGGCATCGTCCAGAGTAATCCATTGTGTGAGCTTTCAACTATTACCAACAACAACGAAAAATGGAGTCGGAGAAGTGCTTGAAATTAATAAGCATCATGGAAGGTGCTTACAAACTGTTGGGAAGCGCATCCACGGAAGAAGTGGAAAAGTGGTCCAACTATCAGGCTCGGAACATCAGACTCCTCAACAAAATCCTGAAAACGCCGGGTTTATCCAGTGGCGAAAAAACGAGGATTCAAACAACGATCGCTCAGCTCAAATCTCTGAGTGAAAAATTTCGGGCGCATCAACGAGCCGGCGGATCCATCGGTGCACGCGGCAAAGTATCCGATCGCGTTCGTTGGGTACATTTGGAGTCCGCGTTTCGAAATCGCATACAAACTGGCGCAGTGGTGAATCTCATCCACAAGGATCTACGATCGTTCCTGGCTGATGCCAAAGTCACCACTGTCAAGCGGCTCTCAAAGGTGCTCACGAAGGACGGAAATTTGAAGGCGAACGTCGTGTTGGCGTGCAAGTTTGCCACGATGAAAAATGGCGCCGTGACGGAAGAAACGAAATATTTTAACACCCGCAACGAAGCGATTCTCGCATCTACGGACATCGAGAAGTGGTTCGACGAGAACGTGGTGGATCGTCTCCTGGTCGACGTCGAAGAGTTCCAAGAACGCGATTCTGGCTGGTCAATGCGTGAAATCATCAACTTGACGGTCAACATCAACCACTACGTGCCACTGCGTGGAGGCTTCTCAACGTATGTCGATCTTCCGCAGGATATACGGGGGAAGAAGACTGTCGTGAAAGTGAAGAACAGAGACGAATTCTGCTTCTTGTGGGCTGTGACGGCAGCACTCCACCCGGCCGAAAATCACGTTGATCGTACAAGTTCGTATCCCAGTTTCGAAACAGTGTTGAAATATGACGGTATACGTTTCCCAATTGCTTTGAAAGACATTTGTAAATTTGAAAAAATGAATAATTTAACGATTAATGTGTATGGTGTGGTTGGTAGAAATAGTGAAGTAGTTCCGCTATACCTAAGTAAAAATAAGTCGGATAGGTCTACTATACACCTCCTTATGGTGGAGGGAAATATTGGTATGGACGTAGATGAGGTAGACAATTTCCAACCAGTCTACCACTTTGCTTGGATCCGAAATCTATCGCGTTTGCTAAGTACGCAAGTAACAAAACGTGATCATCATACCTGGTTCTGCGACAACTGCTTGAATCACTTCAAACTTCAAAATTCTTTCGAAAATCACAAACACGATTGCATGAGCATGAACAAAATAAAAATGATTTTACCGACCAACGGAAACAAAATTTTGAATTTAAAAAATTATCGGTACAAAGAAGATGTGCCGTTTGTCGTGTACGCTGATCTCGAATGCCTTCTCGAATCAACCGGAAATGAGCTACAGTGTCAAAAGCATGTCCCGCACAGTGCTGCGTTTTATTTGAAATGTGCCTTTAACGATTCGCTCTTGAAATTCGCAATTACACGTGGCTCCGATTGTATCGAGTGGTTCATCGACCAATTGCATAAAATCGCAAAAACAGTCGACTCTCATTTGGTCAATATTCAGCCGATGAAACCACTCACATCGGATGAAAAAATACAATACGAAAATGCCACACATTGTCATATTTGCGAAAAATCGTTCACCTCCACCAATGTCAAGCACCGTGATCATTGCCATTTCACAGGTAAATTTCGCGGTGCTGCGCATCGTGGTTGTAATTTGAATTATACAAAATCCCACAGTATCCCGATAGTATTTCACAATCTTTCCGGCTATGACTCGCACTTTTTAATAAAATCATTGGCGACACAATTCAAGGGTACAGTCAAAATTCTCCCCGTAAACAAAGAGCGATATATTTCATTTACGAAATACGTTAAGGGTACGAATGTCAATTTACGGTTTATCGATTCCTTCAGGTTCATGGCTAGTAGTCTTGAAAAACTGGCCTCGTACCTGACGGATGATGATAAATCGATCACACGCAAGCACTGCAATAGTGCAGAGGAATTCCAATTGCTCACGAGAAAGGGATTTTTCCCTTACGAGTATGTGGACTCGTGGGCGAAACTCGACGAAGAGCAGTTGCCATCGAAAGAGGATTTTTATTCAAAATTAAACAACGAACACATTTCCGAGCATGATTACGAGCATGCTAAGAACATTTGGAACGTTTTTAACATCACGTCATTGGGCGAATATTCGGATTTATATTTGAAAACAGATGTCGTGCTATTGGCCGACATATTTGAAAATTTTCGACGCAACTGCTCTTCGACGTACATGCTGGATCCTCTGCACTATTTTACAGCTCCGGGACTTGCTTTCGATGCGATGCTCAAATGTACCAAGGTTGAGCTTGGGCCTCTCACGGACCCCGAAATGCTCCTGTTCATCGAGAAAGGCATTCGAGGTGGCGTATCACAATGCTCGAATCGATATGCTCATGCAAACAATCGATACATGGGCGCAGATTTCGATCCGAGCAAAGAGGAATCTTATCTAATGTACTTTGACGTGAATAATTTGTACGGTGCAGCTATGTCGCAGTATCTACCGGTTGGTTCTTTCGAATGGGAGCACGAGCCGATAAATGTGCTTGATATTCCCGATGACTCGCCCACAGGATATATCCTCGAAGTAGATTTGGAATATCCTGAGGAGCGTTTCGAGTCGCACAAAGATCTTCCCCTTTGTCCCGAGCACAGTGTACCACCTGGCAGTAAAAATTTAAAATTAATGGCGACGTTTTTGCCAAAAGAAAAATACGTTATTCATTACAAAAATTTGAAACAATGCTTGAATTTGGGAATGAAATTGGCAAAAACTCACAGAGTCTTGAGGTTTGAACAAGCCCCATGGCTCAAAACATACATCGATCTTAACACGGAATTACGGAAAAAATCGACGAATGAATTTGAAAAGAATTTTTTCAAATTGATGAATAACGCTGTATTCGAGAAAACAATGGAAAATGTACGGAAACAAAAAGATGTCAAGCTTGTGACAAAGTGGGAAGGTAGATACGGTGCAAAGGCTCTCATCGCAAAACCCAACTTTCATAGCTGCACCGTCTTCGATAACGATATCGTCATAATTGAAATGAATCGCGTCAAAGTACATTTCAATAAGCCGATTTACGTTGGATTTTGTGTCCTCGATCTATCTAAAATCTACATTTACGATTTTCACTATAGCTATATTAAGAAGACCTTTGGCTGTCACGCAAAATTAATGTACACGGACACCGACAGCCTCTTGTACCACTTTAACGTTCCCGATATATATGATTATGTAAAGCGCGATGTACATAGATTTGATACTTCCGATTATCCAGCGAATAATAGTTATGGCATACCCTTGGTAAATAAGAAAGTTCTCGGTCTAATGAAGGACGAAATGAATGGCAAAATAATGAAGGAATTTGTAGGCTTACGAGCAAAATTGTACGCGTTCAAAGTTTTCGGCGAAGAAAAAGATAAAAAACGAGCCAAGGGTATAAAACAATCCACATTAAGAACAATCACATTTGAAGATTATAAAAAATGTTTATTCGATCAGGAGAATGTAGTAAAAGATCAGTATTTGATTCGAAGCGAAAAGCACCAAGTCCATACTATTAAGCAAACAAAATTAGCATTAAGTTGGCTAGACGATAAGCGTATTATTTTACCCGATACTACGGATACTGTACCATGGGGATACAAGAAATAAAAAAATCACATGTACATATATTTGATTGTCCTTTATTTGAAAAACCTCTACAAATCCTCCTCATTTATCCAACTGTTGTGTGAATTGTCGAAACCGAGCCACTTCACTAGCAGTTGATGCCCACGTTTTCGCACAATTTTTTCCACGAGGTAAATATCCGGATTTCTGACTCGAGTGAGTTCTTCCTCATAGAAACCACCTTCGATCGACTGACCCTGATAATCCGTAAGCGTGTACGTTACAGGATCGGTATTTCGTATGTCGTTTATGGTGAAAATTTCCGTCGTCCAATTTGGTGTATAGCCTTTCTCGAAAACATGCTTGTACTTGCCGATTCGAACTTTATCGCCAATTTTGAACTTGATTTTTCCCGTACGATTGACACGATAATTTCCATAAATATGGCGAAGAATCTTTTTCTCATTCTTAGCGGTGACATCCTTCGGTTTCATTTTTATCGTACGATGTTTGCTGCTGTTATAGCTTGACATCAATTTCGGTAAAATGTCGATCCATTTGTACGAGCCTCGCAGACTAATTTGTTTCCACATGCGGGTCTTCAAAGTGCGATTAAAACGTTCACATATCGACGCTTTCATGTTACTAAATGTCGAATATAATTCAATACGATACTGTCGTAAGAGAGCTCTGAAGTCGCTGTTATAAAATTCTTTGCCACGATCGACGTGTAATTTTTGCGGTACACGACCCTGCGCGAGTACGGATTTCATGGCGCCCGATACATCTTTGCCATTTTTACTTTTTACCGGTACAGCCCAGGCAAATTTGGAAAATATATCGATAATCGTTAGCAAGAATTTGTATCCATTGTTGAATGATGCGTACGCAGACATGTCCACAAGATCCGCCTGCCACGTTTCATCCAATCCGCGAATATTCACATGACGGTGAGGATAATTTCGTCTAGCGGGTCTATGAAGCTCCTCCACCACCACCGTCTTCTTCTCGTTCATGTTTTGTCCTCGAGTGCTCGCAAACGTTCATCCAAGAGGGACAACACTTGGGAATTGCGCAATGCCAATTCGTGTCCGGCTACGCGGTCCGTGTCGATTCGTTTCAGCTGTTCGTCGATCCTCGTCTGAAGGCTTTGTATCATCAACGAGTTGCTGCTATTTTCACTGGCCGTTTTTTCCAATGCTCTCAGTCGCCCTTCCAAATGTGCAATGAGCTCGGAATTGCGAAGCACCAATTCTTCTAGTGTCTCATAATTAGCCCGTTGATTGTTCAAATGTTTACGATAATCAGACTCGAGAGCTCGGATCATTATTTCATGATCATCCAATTGGTTTTGCATAGACGATGTAACTGTATTTACGAGACGCACTTCTTGTTTAACAATATTTTGCATTAACCGTACAGTAACAGCATCATTCTCGTGTATGGGATCAGCAAGATTGCACAATCTCTTATTGTCTATGTCATAGTGGCCATCGAATGTAATTTTAAATCCATTACCAGGAGGACCACGGCTCCCCCGAGGACCGCTTCCACCTTTACTCGATAATTGTCGTCCAAACACGTCAACGCTCATGGTGTAAATGAACGAGAGTAGCGCGCGCACTGGCCTAATAAATAATTCGAGCTTCACGCAATTCCTCAATAATGGAAATTATTTCATTGGTGTGACTTGTGTTACCGGCGGCCTGGGAGGCGAGAAGAAGGCGCAATCATCGACCAACTCATTAGGATCGTCCCAATAAATGTAATCTATATGTTTCTTCGGGGTAATCATGTAGCGTGGTAGAGCTTTACCAGTTTTTCGCGATGAAAGAATATTCATGATAATTTCTTTGTACAGGGTGCGCCAGAGAAACTTGCTTATTTGAAAGGTCAATAAAAACAAAAGTACTTCAATTATTGTTTAAAATTTTGTTTATTTGAGAATACAATATCCCAATTTTTTTTCATGCAGTCTTGAAAATGACATCGGATAAATGGCGACCCCCATTGCGCATACACTGATGAAGTCGATTTTTGAAATTCGTATCCACTCTTTGCAGCATATCAATCGGTATGTTGGCAATGGCGTCGCGAATGTTGTTCTTGAGGTGTGCTATGGTCCGTGATCGATCGACATAAACCAGAGATTTCAAATAACCCCATAAAAAGAAATCGCATGGAGTCAAATCTGGAGAGCGTGCCGGCCATTGGAGATCGCCTCTGAGAGAGATGAGGCGGTCGGGGAAATGTTGTCGCAAAAAATTCATTGAGTCTCGTGCTGTGTGTGCTGTGGCTCCATCTTGCTGAAACCACACGTTCCTAACGTTCATTTCTTCGAGTCTTGGAAGAAAAAATTCCTCGATCATGTTCCTGTAACGAGCTCCATTCACGGTAACTGCGCGTTCGTTTTCTTCAAAAAAATAAGGACCAATTATTCCCATTACCGACATCGCACACCAGACAGTAACTCGCTCACAATTAAGTGGCTTCTGGTGAAGCTCACGTGGATTTACACCACACCAATAACGCATGTTTTGCTTGTTGACGCAGCCGGAAATGTGGAAGTGAGCCTCGTCACTGAAAAAAACGACCGCGTCTTCAGGCAGGTTGTCAACCAGCATTTCACATGCATTTTGACGGGCAACAAAATCGCGTTCAGTTAATTCTTGCACAACAGCCAATTTATAGGGATGAAATTGAAGGTCTTCATGGAGAATTCGTCGAACAGTGGTGTCAGAAATTCCCATAGCAGCTGCGTGTTTGCGAGCCGAACGCCGGGGAGAACGTACAACTGACTGCCTCACTCTTTCGACATTTTCCGGAGTTCTGATGGTCCGTTGAAGTCCATTTCTGGGTTTAGCGACACTTCCACACTCCCGAAATGAGTTAACCCACGACAGAATCGAATTACGGCCAGGAACGAGTCTGTGAGGAGGAATTTCAAAGCGAGCGCGGAAGGCACGTTGCGTAGCAACAAGTGAGCGACCGTTAGAAAAGAAGCTCTCGACTGCGAAGGCCCGCTGCTCTCTAGACCAGAGCATGATGGCAACTGACTGGAGGGAGAAACAAACTTGGGAACTTCCCCCTCCAGATGCGCCCCCTCTGGCCCCTCTACCCGCCCAACTCACCGCGCGGGAATTTTTTCAAATAAGTAAGTTTCTCTGGCGCACCCTGTACTTGGTGGTATCTGTGCGGATGGGTTTGTTAGGTTTATATAACTTTCGATGCGCATTCGTGTTTACGATAATTGCACCATAATTATCCATATCTGCTGCAGTTATGATCTGTCTATTCGGTGACTTTTTAAATATCAATTCGAGCAAACCAGGGGAGAGTTCGTAAGTATTGTTCTGCGCTGAGATGAGCTTGTCCTCAAAAGTCATCGGTGAATCGCCGATCTTCAAAACACCACCCGCCAATTTTCGAACACCGTATAAGTTATCCAGTTCTTTTCCTTCAGTCGTTCCAAACATTTGCAGATACTGCTGGACAAGTGATTCGCCGGGAGAATCGGATTGCGCAACAGATGAATCCTTCTCGGATGATGATGATGTATGTGGTACGTGTCGATGGACTTCTTCGTCGGATGTTTCATGCACAACAGATGAATCCTCCCTCGATAATGAATCTGATACATACTGATCATCATCATCATCATACGCAGTTCTAAATGTGCTATCGAAATCCCTTTCTTCCTTCATGGCTGGTTGCTCTTTCTTCAGTTTTTCCTTCTTAATATTTTCCAGCGTTACCGATTGATTCGTAATTTTACGGAGAGGAGTCACTACGGGTCTGAAAACTTCATCCATGACCCGTTCCGTGGTCTCTCTGCCTAATTTGATCAGTTTATGCTTTCTTCGAATCGCATCACAGGCGTTTGCGATTTTTCGCAATACGTTTTTTTCCTCGTTGAATTTTGCGCTCTGCATGTTGATACCATTAAGCTGCCACACACTGACTGTTCTCATCTTCCTGATGCTTGTATATTTATAAAGCTTGTATATTTATAAATTATATCGAATTAATAAATTCGATATCAACCAGCATTCAAGTCTCTGTCCTTGTCGATCACTACGAAAGAATAGTTACCCTCGTTCCAGCATGCTGAACACAAATCTTTGAATTGCACGTATGACATATCGGTGTTCACATGATCGTCATAGATATGCCGCAAATTCATTTCATCTTGGCGGAAAAGTACCATGAGATTCGTATTATCACGAACTAGGTGTTTGGGGATACGAGCGTATGTCTGACAGAGATAGAACGAGTCAACATCCCGATGTCGACCCATGCAAAAAAAAGCTCTCATGTTGTCCTGCTTCTCACAGGCGACATCATCGAAAATCATCACGGAATTTGGTCGAGCGTCTTCAGGTTTGATTACTTGCTCGTGATCTTCGAAAGGGAAATAGCCTATACCTTTTACAGATTCGAGTAAACGCTTGAGGAGTCTGTACTTTGGCTGATTCAACGATTTCGAGTACAGATAAACATTTTCGAACCTCAAACCATTAGGGTGGGTTATGAGGGTAAGAAGAGCATTGGTTTTACCACAATTGGAAGGGCCACAAATCATTGCACGCACACTGTTTGGTAGCAAAGGTCCATGGCGTCGTTTCCTCTCCTCTCGCTGTGCAAGCTCATCGAAATTCATGACCGACAATTTATCAGGTTGTGCCTTGAACCTCATCTTGATCACGACTGATGAGGATGGGTATAAGTAGGATGCTTATAAAGGCATCTATCTCAGTTGTCAACGAGCTTTCTTTCGATACACACATATACACGAAGAATGAGCAATCGAGACGATACGAGAAATCCCATAACTCAGAGTTTGAAGAAGTTCGCTCAAGAACAATATTTTCGCGGATCCAAGAACGCTGACGAGAAAGTTGACAAAATTAGAGGGAGTGAGGCATTTTCGGGGAACGTTCATTCTGGCAAATACGGTGCTGTTGGCGATACGACGAAAAAAAAAGTATAAATAGGCTTCGCGTGAACGGAATCTCCTCAGTCAAAACTTGACGAGGATCATGATCGTTCGCATGAAGAAACGTGGCAGAGGATTCGTCAACGATTTGATCAATAATCTCCCTTTTGAGCTACATATACCGGGCTATCAGTACTGTGGCCCTGGCACGAAATTGGCAAAGAGAATCGCACGAGGTGATCGTGGTATTAATCCGTTGGACGCTGCTTGCAAGGAACACGATATAGCGTACTCGCGGAATCGTGAAAATCTCCCAGCACGACACGAGGCGGACCAAGTGCTTGCGGAAAAAGCCTGGCAAAGAGTTCTAGCAAAAGACGCTGATATTGGAGAAAAAGCAGCTGCTTGGGGTATAGCGAATACAATGAAAGCGAAAAAATAGCTCGGTATGGATGTGAAGGGAAAGCTCGGTATGGAACGGAAGGATGGGAAGACAAAGATAACGCTGAGACAGGTTATCAATGTAGCCAAAGCATCAATGGGTGGTGTGAATCCTATCAAATCGGCCCTCAAGGGTGCACGTGACGCAGTGAAAAAGGCCGGTGGAAGAGGCAGAATTAAATCACCTCGCGTCCTAGCGGTGCCAGCGAAAATTGGCGGTTTTCTGCCATTTCTTGTGCCTATTCTCGCCGGGCTGAGTGCCACCGGAGCTCTCGCCGGTGGTGCGGCGGGCATAGCGAAAGCCGTGAACGATGCAAGCGCCGCCAAACGTCAATTGGACGAGACTAAACGACACAATGAGACAATCGAGGCTATTGCGTTGGGCAAGGGACTTTACCTGAAACCCTACAAGAATGGCATGGGTTTGCATCTACGCCCCTACTCGCCAAAAAAAACGCATAAAGCTACCACACCGAGCACTCACTGATTTCGATCTAATGAAGTATGCCCAAGCCATGAAAATTCCGCATTTTCGTGGAGTTTTCATGAGAAACGAATTGCCCAAGAGTGGACCGCGAAATCGCGAATCGGCTATTGTGAATCTCGACGATAAGGATGGTCCAGGTACACACTGGGTTGCATACAAAAAAATCAACGATGAAGTCATGTACTTTGAGAGCTTTGGTAATCTTCAACCACCTGCTGATTTGTTGAACTATTTCGGTGCTGGTAGCACTATCAAATACAATCATGAAAAATATTAGGACTATGGTACTGTCATATGTAGTCACTTGTGTTTAAAATTTCTACGTGGATATCTATAAAACGATTCCCATGTATCGTGAAGCATCAGTTGAACGTTAACTACCATGAGTGACTCTTTCACGTTGACACTTTCGGGGGCGAGCTCTACTCTGGAAGCTCATTACTTCCCGCCTATCGAACTATCACCATCGAAACATTATACCCTCGGACTCGTCGAATTGCTCACATTCAACTCCATACCGAACATCGATGTGGGCAACAATAAATTCTACGTGGGACAGGAAATCGTCACCATACCGACCGGGAGCTACGAAATTGAGGATATCGAGCACTATTTACAGACTGTACTGTCTAGCAAAAATATCTCCATCAACCTGAGACCAAACAACAATACTCTGTGTAGCGAGATCGAGTGCAATCAGCAGATCAATTTTATGCCTGAGGATTCCATCGCTCGACTGTTGGGATTCACTGCACGCAAACTGGAAGCCAATACCACGCACAAGTACGAATTACCCGTGGCCATTCTCAAAATCAATTCTCTGCGAGTCGAGTGCAACATTACCACGGGGGCTTATATCAATGAATAACGAGTACACACCATCCATGAATTTTTCCCCGTTGTTCCACCAGGATATAAGATCATTGAAGTACCTTCTCACATCATTTACCTTCCGATTGCCGCACAGTCAATAGATCATCTTCAGCTCAAACTTGTCGATCAAGACGGGCACTCGGTAAATTTTCGCGGAGAAATTATAAAGATAAGATTACACATTAGATCGGCGTGATGGGAATTGTGTTTCATGCGAAAGTTGGCCGAAGCTATAAGAGCGAATCGATATGTCCGAACACGATCAGTCGTCGAGCACCTCTCAAGGTGAAAGCAGTCAATCGTCGTCGTCGAGCAGCAGCCCCGAAGAAGCTAACACACCAAAACATTCAGTTTTTGAAGAATTTGGGCTTGAAACTGCGGGAAAAATTCGTATCTGCTGCTGCTACTGTATTGTAATTGCTTGCTTCGCACCATGGAAGAAATCCTGACTATACAAAAACCAATTATCTTCGATGAGTCTATCGCCCACTACGAGACTCATGCGCATCAACCGTTCGCGTCGGCAACCTTCAATAACAACGATGAAATTCGCATTTCCGTTCAACATCAAGACTTGTGCTTGCTACCGAGTAACAGCTCATTGCACGTACTTGGAAAATTAACGAAAATAGATGAAACTCCGGTCGAACACACACGACTCGTTAATAATGCCATCTGTCATTTGTTTGAAGAAATACGTTACGAGCTAAACGCTATTGAGATCGATCGTAGCAAAAACCCTGGGCTCGCGACACTCATGAAAAATTACGTATCGCAGAGTCCTGGGCAAAAGACTCTGTTGGAAAATGCTGGCTGGCTTGACACAAATACTACCACAACATTGACGGATAACAGCGGATATTTTGACCTTTTGATGCCGCTCAATCTCATTCTCGGATTTGCCGAGGATTACAATCGAATTGTCATCAATGCTAAACACGAGCTGATTCTTACGAGATCGAACACCGACATGAATGCCATTGTACAGATCGCAGATGGGGCTGCTGCTGCTGCTGAACAATTCAAGCTTTCATTGCTCAAAATTGAATGGATGATACCCTATATCAGAGTATCGGATCAACGAAAAGTTCAGTTGCTGAATTATATTGCCAAAGACCCAACCATCGCCATGAGTTTTCGTACATGGGAACTGTACGAGTATCCATTACTGCCGGCCACCTCGAAACACGTCTGGGTCGTGAAAACATCGACGCAACTTGAAAAACCTCGCTATGTCATTCTAGGATTTCAGACCGCGAGAAAGAATAATGTAAATAGAAATGCGAGTCATTTTGATCATTGTAATATTCGCGATGTTAAGCTGTTTTTGGACTCTCAATGTTATCCTTATGGTAATTTGAATCTCGACATCAATCACAATCAATATGCTCTGTTGTATGATATGTATGCAAATTTTCAATCGTCGTATTATGGCAAAGAGTCCGAACCATTGTTGAGCAAAGCCGATTTTATAAGATACGCTCCCCTCATTGTTGTCGATTGTTCGAAACAAAACGAGTTCCTCAAGTCAGGACCAGTGGATATACGTTTGGAATTTGAATCGGAAAATCCTTTCCCAGCCCAAACATCTGCATACTGCGTGATTTTACATGATCGGATCGTTGAATATAATCCGATCAGTGGTAATGTTAAGAAATTGATGTAAAACAAAAATTATGTAATAGGTTTTTTTCTAGGTGTAAGGTTTTATGTGAATAAAAAATCTGGTGAAACACAATATTTATTGTTTTCTTATTTATTTCTTTACATCCCGTATTATCTCCATAAACTCTTTCACATTCTCCACAATACTGTGCACATTTCGAGTATGATCTATCACATCATTAACCGCTTCGTTCTCCTCCTCTGAAAGCGTATTGCTCTCTATTTTGCGTTTTACTTGGAACAATTTTGTGTTCAGTTCATCGATGTCATGATGTAGACTCTGCACATGTTTATCAATAATGCTAATTGATTCGTGCGAAAATTTACACTCTGCACACATCTCTTGATTGCCCTCTCGTCTCACTTTTTTCACGTTCTCGTGAAAATCCAGTATATCGTTGATCAAGTCGTAGACAGCCTCTGGCGCAACATCTCCAAAATGTTTAATCACAGCATCCTCGTAATCGCAGATATATGGTGGAAGACAGCACAACTGCTGCATCTCATCCGGAGTTAACTCGTTCATGACGACTCCAACGAATCGATGCTCTTATTGCTGTTGCTGTTGTCGGATGTTCAGTTGACAGAGCCTTCTGAACACAATGTCGATGTCACTTTTCTATTGAATGAGTTTTTTCATTTCGTTAATGTCTTCCAGAAATAATTCAACTCATGCTTTCAATATTTTCCGTTTGTAATCTCCAACGAATCGATGCTCTTATTGCTGCTGCTGCTGTTGTCGGATGTTCAGTTGAGAGAGCCTTTTGGACAGAATATCGATGGCACTTTTCGATTGAATGAGTTTTTTTTATTTCGTTAATGTTTTCCAGAAATAATTCAACTCTCGTCTTCAATATTTTCCGTTTGTGATCGTGCATTCAGCTATCACTCCAAGACAACTGATAGAGCATCGTAGAAGTCCCCCCTTTATATGCCTAACCCCCCACTCTCTAGAATATTCAAAGTCGCCATGGAATATTCTAGAACATCTTCCTCATCTAGAGCATCACCTCACAACGGGCTACACACAATTATTATTATTAAGTCAACTGCGTAGCTTATATATATTCAACAGCATAAAGAAGCCCCGGAAATCTGTCCTTGAAAAAGCCCCCCCCCCCACCCCTACATTTCATGTGGGGGGAGGAGTCATATATATGCTTAGCCCCCCACTCTCCAGAATATTCAAATTCGCCATGGAATATTCTAGAACGACGTGTAACACCTTACAACGGGATACACACAATTATTATTAAGTCAACTGCGTAGTTTATTATTATATATATATATATATATATATATATATTAGTTTTAAGGCTTTTACGGCTCTTTATGTAATGAGAAGAGTATGTGGCTTCCGGATGGAGGCCGTGTTGAGGATCAGCGTTGTGCCGACGTTTCGCAAACGTTACAGTCTGCATCATCAGGGCTGAGAGCTCCGATACTGAAGCTCTCGTGTCTCAGGTATTCCTTATATAGTTGCAGTCATCGTTCCGGATGGCTGCACCAGCCAATCAGATGTTTTAATTGATCAGCTGGTCAATTAAAAAACCGGGAGGACGGTGTGCCAAATAGGATTGACGTGATATCCTCCATCTCTGTTTAGATTGTCCGGATGTTTTCGGATTTCCAAGCCTTCTCGGTGTTTCCTGGAAAAATAGCTGTTTGATGGGGCCAGACTTTGGGCTTTGTCGAACTGGATGACATGACCAGTCTCCATCCAATGTTCGGCCAGCGCTGATTGTGTAATATGGCCATAGTTGATACACCGTTGGTGTTTTTTTATCCGTGTACTGATCATCCTCCCGGTTTCTCCTATGTACACTTTACCGCATGAGCAGGGTATCTTGTATACTCCTGGTGCACTTAATGGTGGTCTTTGGTCTTTTGCACTCAGAATCACTTGTGCTAGTTTCTTCTGAGGTTTGAAGATGACTCGCACGTTATGTTTTCCAAGGACCCTCCCTATGCGATCGGTTATGCCCTGAAGGTATGGAAGGGAAGTTGTTGCGGTTATTTGTCCTTCATTCTCCCCATCAGGTGCTGTAACCGTTTTCGGATCAGCTATTTTTCTTTTTAGATTTTTGATCGTTCTTTCGATGTTGCCTGGCTTGTAGCCATTGTCTCCTAAAGCTTTTCGTAGGTGTTCTAGTTCAACCTCCAAGGAGTCTGGTTCGGAGATCGCTAGAGCTCTGTAGACCAGAGAGCTTATGACCGACTGTTTTTGGGAAGGGTGGTGATGGGATGTAGCATGGAGGTATCTATCCGTAAGCGTTGGCTTCCGGTAAACTTTATGGCCCAAACTGCCATCGCTTTTCCGTTGAACCAGTACATCCAGAAAAGGGATTTGATTTTCCTGTTCTATCTCCATGGTGAATTGAATATTGGGGTGCTGGGAGTTGAGGAAGGTTAAGAAATGATTGAGGTTTTCTTTACCGTGACTCCAAATGACGAAGGTGTCATCGACATATCGGAACCAGGTGGAGGGCTTGAGGGAAGCTTCTTGCAGAATTCTATTCTCGAAGTTCTCCATAAAGATGTTGGCGATGATAGGAGAAATAGGGGAACCCATGGCTGCGCCTGAAGTTTGTTCATAAAACTGGGATTGAAATTGGAAATATGTAGAGTTTAGGCAATGTTCTATGAGGGGCAGTAGGTTAGGGGCAACTTTTTTGGAATTTTCAACTATGCTTAGGGTTTCATTGGTTGGGACGTTTGTAAACAGGGAAACAACATCGAAACTCACTAAAATGTCTTCTGGTTGTACCTTGATAGTCTGGATCTTGTTCACAAAATCCCGGGAGTTTTGGATATGGGAGTTGTTGAGGCCTACGAGTTCCTGCAAAGGTTTGCAGAGAAAACGTGCCAAATGATATGTAGGACTGCCTATGTTGCTAACAATGGGCCTTAGTGGGATGTTGTTTTTGTGTATTTTTGGCAGACCGTAAAGCCTGGGTGGTAGGGATTCCTTGGGTGTAAGGGCTTTGGTTAGGTTTTCTGATAGACCAGCCTTCTTTAGAAGTGTTGTTGTTTTCTTTTCTACACTCGATGTGGGGTCACGTGATAACGTGATAACCTAAGTAACCACACACTCTCCGCAGCTGAAACATCAGTCCTCGCAAAAGGGCACAATTTCGCCATTACACCGACAGAAATTCCAACCAGAGAAATCATCAGCCAGGTGGAAACGGCCATCTATCGTCTCCCATTGGATACTGGCAACGACATCAGAAACCGGATAAGCAATATTCTACACAAGGCAAAACCTCCGCAGCAGAATATCACGAAGGAAGAACACCTTGCTCTTCACAATTTAAAGAAAAACAAGGACATCTTAATACTACCAGCTGACAAAGGGAATGCAGCTGTCATCTTGGATAAAACGGACCACTGCAGTAAAATTTTGAACCTACTCGAGGACACCAACACGTACAAGAAATTATCACGTGACCCCACATCGAGTGTAGAAAAGAAAACAACAACACTTCTAAAGAAGGCTGGTCTATCAGAAAACCTAACCAAAGCCCTTACACCCAAGGAATCCCTACCACCCAGGCTTTACGGTCTGCCAAAAATACACAAAAACAACATCCCACTAAGGCCCATTGTTAGCAACATAGGCAGTCCTACATATCATTTGGCACGTTTTCTCTGCAAACCTTTGCAGGAACTCGTAGGCCTCAACAACTCCCATATCCAAAACTCCCGGGATTTTGTGAACAAGATCCAGACTATCAAGGTACAACCAGAAGACATTTTAGTGAGTTTCGATGTTGTTTCCCTGTTTACAAACGTCCCAACCAATGAAACCCTAAGCATAGTTGAAAATTCCAAAAAAGTTGCCCCTAACCTACTGCCCCTCATAGAACATTGCCTAAACTCTATATATTTCCAATTTCAATCCCAGTTTTATGAACAAACTTCAGGCGCAGCCATGGGTTCCCCTATTTCTCCTATCATCGCCAACATCTTTATGGAGAACTTCGAGAATAGAATTCTGCAAGAAGCTTCCCTCAAGCCCTCCACCTGGTTCCGATATGTCGATGACACCTTCGTCATTTGGAGTCACGGTAAAGAAAACCTCAATCATTTCTTAACCTTCCTCAACTCCCAGCACCCCAATATTCAATTCACCATGGAGATAGAACAGGAAAATCAAATCCCTGTTCTGGATGTACTGGTTCAACGGAAAAGCGATGGCAGTTTGGGCCATAAAGTTTACCGGAAGCCAACGCATACGGATAGATACCTCCATGCTACGTCCCATCACCACCCTTCCCAAAAAACAGTCGGTCATAAGCTCTCTGGTCTACAGAGTTCTAGCGATCTCCGAACCAGACTCCTTGGAGGTTGAACTAGAACACCTACGAAAAGCTTTAGGAGACAATGGCTACAAGCCAGGCAACATCGAAAGAACGATCAAAAATCTGAAAAGAAAAATAGCTGATCCGAAAACGGTTACAGCACCTGATGGGGAGAATGAAGGACAAATAACCGCAACAACTTCCCTTCCATACCTTCAGGGCATAACCGATCGCATAGGGAGGGTCCTTGGAAAACATAACGTGCGAGTCATCTTCAAACCTCAGAAGAAACTAGCACTAGTGATTCTGAGTGCAAAAGACCAAAGACCACCATTAAGTGCACCAGGAGTATACAAGATACCCTGCTCATGCGGTAAAGTGTACATAGGAGAAACCGGGAGGATGATCAGTACACGGATAAAAAAACACCAACGGTGTATCAAATATGGCCATATTACTCAATTAGCGCTGGCCGAACATTGGATGGAGACTGGTCATGTCATCCAGTTCGACAAAGCCCAAAGTCTGGCCCCATCAAACAGCTATTTTTCCAGGAAACACCGAGAAGGCTTGGAAATCCGAAAACATCCGGACAATCTAAACAGAGATGGAGGATATCACGTCAATCCTATTTGGCACACCGTCCTCCCGGTTTTTTAATTGATCAGCTGATCAATTAAAACATCTGATTGGCTGGTGCAGCCATCCGGAACGATGACTGCAACTATATAAGGAATACCTGAGATAAGAGAGCTTCAGTATCGGAGCTCTCAGCACTGATGATGCAGACTGTAACGTTTGCGAAACGTCGGCACAACGCTGATCCTCAACACGGCCTCCATCCGGAAGCCACATACTCTTCTCATATATATATATATGTATGTATTCAACAGCATAACGAAGCCCCGGATATCTGTCCTAGAAAATTCCCCCCACCGCCTACATTCCATGAGCCATCGCATCGATGAATTATTATTATCATCAATAAATCGACTGCGTACTTTATTATATATATTCAACGGGATAAACAAGCCCCGGAAATCTGTCCTTGAAAATACCCCCCTCCCCTTACATTCCATGCGGGGAGGGGACATATGTATATATATATATATATATATATATATATATATATATATGCCTAACCCCCCACTCTTCGAAGTCGCCATGCAATATTGTAGAACATCGTGTAACTCCTTACAACGGGATACACACAATTATTATTAATTCAACTACGTAGTTTATTATTATATATATTCAACAGCCTAAAGAAGCCCCGGAAATCTGTCCTTGAAAATGCCCCCCACCCCCTACATTCCATGAGCCATCGCATAGATAAATTATTATTATTATCATCAAGAAATCGACTGCGTACTTTATATATATTCAACGGGATAAACAAGCCCCGGAATTCAGTCCTTGAATATGCCCACCTCCCCCTACATTCCATGCGGGGAGGGGACATACGAGTATATATATATATATGTATGTACGTATATATGTATATATGTCAACTGCACAGTTCGTAGGATGACGTCATCCGCATTATCTCCTGTTACCCGACACATCCCTCATCCCAACGCCCAGCCGCTCCAGCGCGACCCCCCTGCCCCTCTGCCGACCGCTCCCCCGCTGCACCGCACCGCCCCTCGACCACTTTTGGTCCAGAACCCGCCTTGTATATCTACTACTTTTGACTGGTAGAGTATATTCGAATATATCAACGCAACCACATATTTCGAGTATTATATAGATATATAGTATATAGTATTATATATATATATATATATATATATATATATATATATATATATATATATATATATATATATAGTATAGTATTATATAATGTATACCGGCGCTTAGGTTTGAATACACCAGTCGATATTTCTTGCTGCACTAAAAGTTACACAGCTTCGTAAAAAAAGACAACCAAATTTACCGAACGGCGTTTTGACGGAAACAAATTCAGCTTTATTTTGCTTTTGTGAAATATTTTTTTGATTTTTTTTTCGACCCCGTACGCACTTTTGTACGTGACTGTTTTTCGGCTTTTTTCGATCATCGAGAATTGGGCGCATGACTTATGCAGAAAAAAATTGTTACGCATATCCATGATAAACTTGAACGGGGTAGCAGGAGCTCCATTTTCGTTTTTTATAAAGTTTCGTACGATTTTTTTCGCAATGTTATTGCATTTTTGGCTAAAAAGACTAATTCTAGATAATGCAATGTAACCCAAGAACTAGAAGGGTTCAAGAACAAATGTCAAGGATGAAAAACGTCGCGTAAGCTTATACTGGATAGCCTGGTATTTCAAAAGAATTTTCCTGAAATTTTTTCTCACGGGAAAATTTGTAACGCCCATTAATCCGATAGAATTGGAGTAAGACCGTATATACGAGCATTCTTTTATAAATCGCCTATAAAATAATAATAAATCGATTTTGAGCCAATTCGATTGTTTTCGCATATTAATATTGCATTAATAATTTGATAAGGGGAAGATGTATTTTTATTGATTGTGTAGTATTTATTCATCATCTGATAATGCATATTTACCTGTACCGTTCTTCGGGCGATAATCAGAGAAAACGTATTATTTTCGTCATCGAACGGGTTACCGATCAGGCCACAATGGAGTGATGATAGAGGAGATATCGAATTTGGGCCGAAAGCAGGTTAGGTGGGGTCGAAGCAACGGTTTGAGATTGAAAGCAGGTTAAGCAGGCCTGTATTCTGCACGTTTCACTGAAACTGGGGGTCGAAAGAAGGTTTGGGAGGTCTAATAGAGGCTACACTGGGCCAAGAGGAGGTCTCTTCATGGCACTGAACTCGACAAATGTGGTCTCCGAGGGTTCAGAGGAGGCTAAAAATGTTTACTCGGAATGTTTCAAAGATACTAAAGTGATGTATGTAATGAATATTCGAATTTGTATCGATTATTTTCAATGTGGCACGTAAAGTTTCAAATGGAGATTCCGTAATGATAAAAAAAGAGACGACAAAAAAACTTCCAAATGTCTTTTGTTATACGCGATGACAAAAAAGGGCTTCAAAATGTATATCGTTAATGTGAAAAATATAAATACGATGCGACCTCTATTATCGGAACTTCCACAGATGACAATACAGAGAGGGTTTTGGGAGGTACTGCTACCAGCTACGTCAGCTGCGCAAAGTCGACGTGAATGGATGGTGCGCAACCTCCATTTTTACAAGTGTGATGCGCAGCCGATCCCGCCGCTGTGCCGATAATAAAGGTCGCACGGTATATATAACAGAAATTTGGCACTGGACATGAACAAACGTATTAGATTTTAATGATTTTTTCACGATATGTCTCAAATTTTCTATTTCGTGTGTATTCAGGTGATTTAATTTCTTTGCTGGCTACCCTGACCATACCGGACTAACTTATAGTATTTCAATTCAGCAACACACACCTGATGAAGTAGGAACGTAGTTGGGTTATCTTCTGAACACAAATCCAAATTTCTGCATTTCACTTTATATACTTACTTGTTATCGCTTTGGTTTTTTGTTGCTGCCGTGGTTGTGGTCGTTATTCAATATTGAAAATGGATGAAATAATCGTTTATTGTTGTTTTTGCCATTTTATTACCATACTCGCGAATCGGATGTGGTAGAATGTGAGCAAATTTAAATGTTACTTCAACTTTTCTCATAGCAGCACCGACGTGCAAATTGGCTTTTCTCCATTCGCGTTTCTTTGACGTCCATAGCGCTTTTTCGTACGGTCCGTATTTTTCTTTTATACAAGCCTTGAAATCGTCTCAAATGTATTATATTCCAAAACAGAAACAATCATGTTTTCAGAGTATAAAAAAGGAAATTGAGTACAACTCCACCGGTACAACTTCAGTTTTGTGCATTTATCGTGGATATTTGTTACTGCAGGTATTTTTAATTTGACAATATTCAACGTGTTCTGTGCTCGAATTTTTTCGCAGACGTTATGCCGATTCTACCGATGATTTCCTAGAAGAATTGTACACTAAAAAGGACTGGCCGCCCTTGTCGCCTCTAACTAAGCTGAAAGCAGTGGCGTCAGTCACAACGGACGGCGAATCACCGTCTGCGCCGGTACGAGCAACCACTGAAACTATCTTACCAATCCAACTTTTTACATTCTGCCAGGTTAAGGCGTTTCGTTTTAAGGCTTAGAAGCTTCTCAAGTATAAATGTACAATTTGTCTACGAAAGCACATTGAAAATTGATTTTCCTGCCCCTAATATTGACCAATTGAATTCAAAGAAGACATTTTCAAAAATGTGCGTACAATCCGAGAAAAGGTCGTTTTTGTGTTTAGTGACGAATACCAGGTCCATGATGAAACAGATTTTTTTTTAAACTAGTTTGCCGATAATTCTTTGATATTATAGAAATTAAAAATCAACGCTGATGAAAGTTTCAAAGATGTTTCATTCCTGTTAAGTCAATCGACAATAGTTATTCTGATGACAGTGATGAAAAATAAACGGTAGTTTTAAACATTAATGGATGAGCACACTCGAACATTTTTTAAGACAAAAATCAAGCGTTATCCTGCCACCTGTATTTTTGTCTGGAAAATTTTAGTATTCGAATTATTTCACAGAGCTCCGTTGCGGTATCCGACCTGTATTCCGCCGCCGATCAAAAGTTCGTCGGATCATTCAATGATGTGCGGAAGTTGGGAAACCGAGATGTGGTCACTATTGAGGTTGAAACAACTTTCAATTTAACTTCGAAATATTTGAATGTCTTTGGCGCTATATGGCCCTTTGAAGCTGTTAAACCGGAATGTGCAACGGACGGGAATCCGGTAAGCATGCACGTCATTGCACATCCGAGTGTTCTCATAATAGAACACGTAACGATTTTTTACCACAACTACAACAATGCCAACACAAGTGAGCGTTGCTACGAAATCATCTTATTGGAGTAGCTCAATTTCAAGAAATCGTTGGATTTGAACAATGAAACGTCCGGGTATAATTATCTGAATTTATTATTTTTAAAGTTGCCACGTTTTAGTTTCATGTTATGTTTTGAAGATACTATACGATCTTTTGTTTACGCGACTATAAAAAAGAACTTCACAATGTCTATCGTTAATTTGAAAAATATGAATATACAGGGTGGACCATTTAACGTAAGGGGGCGTCCATTAATTACGAGAGGCGTTCAGGGGGGCGGGGGAGGGAGGGGTTCGAGCGAAATCTCACCCAATCTCACGTGGGGGCGAGGGGGGCTTCGGCAAATATCACGTAATTTTAGTAGTTTTAGTACTTTTAGTAATCACGTAATTTTTATCACGTAGAGAGAGTCTCCCTACTACTTTACATGGTGGAGTAAATTGTACTACAACCGCAGTTACTTCTACTAAAATTTATTTTCCGTGAACGTATGCATTTTGAAAAATCTTACGTGCGATTAGGGGAGGGGGGGCTGGGGTCGAGCTAAATCTCACGACATCTCACCAGGGGGAGAGGGGGGGTCGAAAAATCGCCAAAATCACCTCACGTAATTAATGGATGCCCCCTAACCACCCCAAAAATCTCCGTTGCCTTTACAGTGACGAAAAAAATGTCAAGAGGAAATTTGATTAATTTCGAAGGGCTGATACAGTGGTGGAAAATTCATTCTTGTCAAGGTGATGGTTTTTGCGTTCTCAAGGTCATCGACGGTTTTTCAAATGGGAATATTTTTTTTTTTCATTGCGACGTTGTAGCTGATATTCAGACGAATCCAACGACCTATGTTATCATGACCTTGAAATGATTTTTCACCAAAATACACGTGAAAAAACGGGAAATCGTGATAGTATTGACAATAAGAATATCCGAACAATGTAATTGAATTTTTTGTGCAGAACATCTATTGTAACAAATTTTCGGAGTGATGGATATTTACCTCGAAACATTTTTAAAGACGTCGGATGAATTATTATCTTGATGTTCGAATAGTTTCTAGTGTGATAGCTGCGCGGGCTCTTGTAATTCGTTCCCCATGTTCGCCGGCGCATCGGTGGAAAGTTTATCGCATACGTTAAGGGTCACGAAAATCGAGAACAGCTGGCTCATATACTGAATATGTAGAATTATCTAGTTATTGAAAATAGACTCTGAGGATATGGATGCATAATGCATAATGGAGGCTACCAGTAAAAGTATTTCAAAAACAAATCATCTCGTGTTCAAGATTGGAAATCATGAGTAAGAGCGCCCAACGTCTCGCTGTTTGGAACTTGATCTTGTGTATACAAACTCCCCGTTCGAGCGCGTGCCGGCACACTCACACACACACACACACACACACACACACACACACACACACACACACACACACACACACACACACACACACACACACACACACACACACACACACACACACACACACACACACACACACACACACACACACACACACACACACACACACGCACGCACGCACGCACGCACGCACACATTTGTGAGCCCTTCTGCATAGGTATTTCATTTCGATTCATTGGGCAGTCCGGACCATGGACGATTGCGATAAAATTATCGATAAGTTGTGCGGTACGAGGAACAATTTCTCTCACGTGGATAAGTGGCAAAACTTCTGTAAGATGCATGTCAAGCTTTTGGGGCAAACGTTGAAAAAACCAGGGCTCAACGTCGGTCAAAAACTGAAAATTCAATCGACAATTGCAAAATTGTTGTCGTTGAGGGAAAAAATAGTGCGCGGAGCAAGTGTAAGTAGCGCAGGTGTAAGCGGTGCTGGTGTGAGTGATGCTCGCGATAAACTAAAGTGGGTCCATCTCGAGTCGGCATTCAAAAGTCGAATAAAGACGGGCTCGATTGTGAATTTCGAGCACAAAGATGTGCAAAGTTTCCTCGAAGATGCGATGCGCGTGGTGGTTTCAAAATTGGACAAAATCATGCACGAGGAGGGTGACGTGAAGGTGAGTGTGACCTCGGCGTGCAAATTTCACCTCATGAAGGTGAACAAAATCATTGAGGAGGAAAAGACATTTCACACGACAAACGCGGTCATTCTACCATCGAGCGATATTGCCGAGTGGTTCATCGAGTGCGTTCAAGCAAAACTCTCCGCCAAAATCGAGGACTTTCAGGAAAAAGAGTCGGGTTGGACGTTACACGAAATCTCCCATCTACTTTTGAACATTAATAAGTACGAACCGCTGCGAGGGAGCTTATCCACCTACACACGTCTCCCGAGGGACATACCGATGAAACGGACCGTCGTCAATATTCAAAACAATGACCCATATTGTTTTCTCTGGTCCGTCACAGCAGCACTCTCTCCACCACCGAGGAAGCAACCCGAACGTACGAGTTCTTATCCTCATTATAGTGAGATGCTCAACTACGAAGGCCTGGATTTCCCGATGAGTTTATCAAAGATTGAAAAATTTGAGCAATCGAATGGCTTATCAATCCATGTGTATGGGATTGATGGTACGACAAAAGACGGCACTAGTAAAATTGTGCCGATTCATCTGAGTAAGCAATAGTCGGATAAACTAACTATTCATCTACTCATGATCAAAGCGGAAATCGACGAGGAGGAGGAGGAGGAGGAGGATACTGTTCCTAAGGTGTATCATTATTACGCGTGGATTAAGAACATGTCGCGACTCTTGAGTGCGCAGGTGTCGAGGAAAGGATATCACATGTGGATTTGCGACCAGTGTTTGTGTTACTTCAGCAGAGAAGAAATATTGCAACGACATAAAGAGGACTACAGTAATAATTGTCGTGTTACTTTTCCCGAAGGTACAAATACAAAACTGAAATTCAAAAATTACGCGCACAAGGAGATAGTTCCATTTGTAATTTACGCAGATTTGGAATGTTTGCTCGAACCGGTCACAGCACCACAGGCTAACACTGTAAATTATCAGAAGCATACCCCTCATAGCATTGCCTACTATAAGCATTGCAGATTTCAATGACGCTCTTTCAGAGTACAAGGCGTTTCGTGGAGAGAACTGTATCGAATGGTTCATGCGTGAATTAGAAAAACTGGCCGGCTCATTGCACGACATTTTCCAGACCATAGTACCAATGAAACCTTTGAGTAGCGATGAAAGTCGAAGTTTCAAGTTGGATGAAAATTGTCACATTTGTGAAAAACCATTTGCGCCGAAAAACGTAAGAGTCCGAGATCATTGTCACTTTACGGGAAAATTCCGCGGCGCCGCTTATCAAGACTGTAATTTGAATTACAGAATTGCCCACGTAGTGCTGATAGTATTTGACAACTTGTCCGGATATGATGCACACTTTTGGATAGTAGCATTAGCTCGAACCTTCGAAGGATCCATGAGTCTTTTGCCGATTAACAAGGAGAAATATATTTCATTTTCGAAGCGCGTCAATGGTACACGCGTGCAGTATCGATTCATCGACTCTTTGAGGTTCATGCCCACCAGCATCGAAAAATTAGCATCTTACCTGAGAAACGATCAAAAAATAGTAACACCCAAACACTGCGCTAACGCCACGGAATTTGAATTGTTGACGCGAAAAGGTGTTTTCCCCTATGACTATGTGGACTCATGGATGCGACTCGATGAGACGCAATTGCCTGCGAAAGATACATTTTTCTCCCGATTGAGTAATGAAGATATTGCGGCAGACGATTACGCGCACGCGTGCAAAGTTTGGACTGTTTTTAATCTCAAAACTTTGGGTGAATATTCCGTCTTGTATTTGAAAACCGACGTACTCCTACTGACAGACATTTTTGAGAATTTTCGACGAAATTGCATCAACACGTACGGCCTCGATCCATTGCACTATTTTACCGCACCCGGTCTATCGTTTGATGCGATGTTAAAATGTACCAGCGTAGAACTCGAACTCTTGCTCGACGTTGACATGTTAATGTTCATCGAGAAAGGTATTCGCGGTGGTGTAGCGCAGTGCTGCAATAGGTACGGGAAAGCGAATAATCGCCACATGCGTGATAACTTCGATCCAAACGAGACCGAGTAATACTTGAAGTATTACGATGTCAACAACCTGTATCGTGCAGCTATGTGTGAGTCATTACCATACGGCTCGTTCGCTTGGGTGGAAAATTTCGGGGAACGTATCGAAAGTATTCCCGACGATGCCGAAACGGGCTACATTTTCGAAGTCGATTTGGAGTATCCTCGAGAGTTACACGACACCCACAAAGATCTGCCTTTGTGCCTCGAACACTACGTCCCTCCTGGCAGCACTCAATGAAAACTAACGACCATACTGCTTCGAAAAGAAAAATACGTCATTCATTATAGAAATTTGAAGCAATGCTAGAAATTGGGATTGCGTGTGCTAAAAATGCACAGAGTCCTCAAATTCAAACAGCGCGCATGGCTGAAAAAATACATCGATATAAATACGGAATTGCGAAAGCAACCGAACAATGACATCGAGAAAAAATTTTACAAACTCATGAACAATGCAGTCTTTGGCAAAACAATGGAGAATGTCAGGAAACATCGGGAAGTGCGACTCGCGACAAAGTGGAAGGGGCGGTGGGGAGCCGAAGCGCAAATTGCCAAGCCAACGTTCCATAGCTGCACCATATTTGACAATGATATCGTTATAATCGAGCTCAATCAAGCATGCATCCTATTCAACAAGCCTATATACACCGGATTTTCCGTACATGATATCTCCAAGCTCTGGATTTATAATTTTCATTAAAATTTCATGCGCGAAAGATTCGACGATCGAGCAAAATTATTGTATACAGACACTGATAGTCTCATCTATCACATCAGCGTGCCCGACATGTTTGAAACGATGAAGCGCGATATTGACAAATTTGACACGTCTGATCATTCACCCAACAATCCGTACAATATGCCTTTGCGCAATAAGAAAGTACTAGGTCTCATGAAAGATGAGAATAATGGTTGCATTATGACGGAGTTTGTAGGTTTGAGAGCGAAATTGTACTCGTTCAAAATTCTCGACTGTGACGATGCGAAGAAGAGAGCTAAGGGTGTACGACGGTCAACCCTGAAATCCATCACATTCGACAACTTTAAAAATTGCTTGTTTGCGCACAAAAATCTTGTCAAGGCGCAACAATTGATCACGAGTAAAAAACACATTGTAGATTCCACGGACGATTCCACGGACACTCTTCCATGGGGTTATGCTTCTGATGATATGGAACATTAAAAAATAAAATGTTGACGACAATTGTGTGTGAAGAGAGAGAGAGAGAGAGAGAGAGAGAGAGAGAGAGAGAGAGAGAGAGAGAGAGAGAGAGAGAGAGGTACGGTAAAAAATATATATTCACGCTTAAACCAAAACATTTACCAAAATTTATTTCCCCCCTCCTGATCGGAACTATCGACGAAAAAAAACGATGCGATATTCGAATACACTGAGAATGTAAACAAACCACGAATGCTATAAACTTTGGAGAGACAGAGATGACATTGTGGACCAGGAAAACCACCACAGCGACTATCAAGTCAAGGGGGGTGCATCGACGGGCGTCGGAGAGCATATATGCGTCGGTATGTATGAGTTGGTCGTAACCGTTTCTTCATATCGAATAAGACAAAGGGGCAACGGCTCAAGACGAGGATTTTTCCTTCGAAGGGGGGGGGGGGGATAATGCATTTTTTTTCGAAGTCAACTTTTTTTATTAAAACGTTTTTTTTCCACAAATCTCCTTTGTTGATCCACCTGTTGTGCGTATCGTCGAAACCGAGCCACTTGACGAGCATTCGATTTCCACGCTTCCTCACCACCTTCTCAACGAGGTAAATGTCGGGATACGTGACTTTCTGGAGCTCCTCTTCGTAGAAGCAGCCGGCGATGGTTTCGTTCCGATGGTCCTTGAGATTGTACGTCGTTGGATTCGTTCTTTTCACTCTGCGTATCGTGAATATTTCCGTTGTCCAATTGGGCGTATAACCCTTCTCAAATACATTCTTAAATTTGCTAATTCGCACATTATCGCCAATTTTGAACTTTTGTGATTTTTTTGCCGATAATCGACGCTGGCGGAAAATATGATGGAGAATCTCTCTTTCATTTGTGCGATTGATATTTTTCGGTTTTTCTCGGATGGTTCGATGCACGGTGTTGTTGTATTCGGTAACGATAGAATCCAGAATATCCATCCATTTGTACATTTCGCGAAAACTGAATTGCATCCACATTTTATTTTTCAACGTTCTATTGAAACGCTCGCAGATTGATGCTTTCAAATTGCTATACGTTGAATACATGTTTACATTGTGTCTTTCCGTACGAGGTTCAAACTGTGAATTATAAAATTCTTTTCCACGATCGACGTGCAAGTTCTTGGGTATGCGACCCTGATTGAATATAGATTTCATGGCAATCGTCGTATCTCTACCGCTCTTGTTTCTCAACGGTATGGCCCGGGCGAATTTGGAGAATATATCGATGACGGTCAGGAGGAACTTATGTTGCGAGTTTTGCCTCGCGTACGATGACATATCTACGATATCGGCTTGCCACGTTTCATCCAGACCTCGAATGTCAACGTGTCGACGAGTATAATTTCTTCGTGCAGGCTTATGCAGCTCTCGCACGAGCGTTAGTTTTTTGTCATCATTCATGGCGCGCGCGGAGATCCACACACATCAATGTTCAACATGCAAATGGAAAAAACGATCGTTTAATAAATAATTCCAGCCTCGCGCAATTCTTCGATAATCGATAAGATCTCATTGGAATGCGATGAGTTGCCTGCCCCTTGAGATCCTTGGAGTAATCGAAGACGATCTGCAAGCTCATTCGGATTGTCCCAGTAAACATAGTCAAATCCATATTTTTTCTGGCCTTCTTATACATCCCCCGACCCGTATGTGCTCGAATTATTTTCGAAATATAAATCTTGAATTTGTGACTGTATATTCATACAGTTCCCATGTTCGGAAACTCATGGAGATTGGTGCGTCTTTGGCGAGGAACTTTAACAGCTGAATTTTTTTCGCTGATTCGAGACTGTTACATACGGTACGAGCCATTCTATTTTATGCAATACGAATTTGTAGTCTTCGGGCGCTGTTTGTACAATGGCTTGTATTTCTTTGAGTGCTGCCAGGAGGGACGTAGTGTTCGGGGCACGAAGGCAGATCTTTGTGGGTGTCGTGTAACTCTCGAGGATACTCCAAATCGACTTCGAAAATGTAGCCCGTGTCGGCGTCGTCGGGAATACTCTCGATACGTTCCCCGAAATTTTCCACCCAAGCGAACGAGCCGAATTGTAATGACTCACACATAGCTGCACCATACAGGTTGTTGACATCGTAATACATCAAGTATGACTCGGGCTCGTTTGGATTGAATTTATCACGCATGTAGCGATTATTTGCTTTCCCGTAACTATTGCAGCACTGCGCTACACCACCGCGAATACCTTTCTCGATGAACATTAAGGGCGGGGTAAAATATTTAAATTTTTTTTTCGTTTTTATAAAAAATTTTAAATGAATGCATAATATATCAAGAATATTGTGTTAACATTTCAAGTCGATCGGAGTAAAATTGACGAAGTTATGAGTATTTGAGCGTATATTGCTCCATGCCGGGTTTTATACCTGAGCGGCAGCTGCGCGGCGCGCTATTGTATTTTTCGACCCCGAATAAATTTCTTGATAAACAGGCCTGTTCCGGTCCCGTTATGTATATTCGAGGCATGGTGTATATTAGTATACACATCAGTCTGTACGTCAGTTGACCGCTGTATGCCGTGCTGAGCAGTAGCAAGTCACACTAACAGTTTGAGGCCGTTTTCGTTCGTGTTCATACCTCGAAAAATGCCTCGAAAAATGAGCAGACAAGATCGTGAGAACGGTATTGGGCAATTGTGCCGACCGAAAAAAAGTGCCTCCTCAAAAACGTAAAAACGATGAACCGTTAGCTAATAGCGCGTCAGCGAATTTTTTTTTAAATAATCCCGTTGGGGTGGCAGAAGACATCCAAAAACATTATCGAATGATAGATTTCGTTCTTGTTTTTTCGACTATTGCTACTGTAGTCAAATGTGTGAAGTGTGATGGAAAAGTTACATTCCAAACATGCAAAAAAGAAGGTCTTGGTTTCAAGATCAAGGTTACATGTGAAAAGTGTAAACAGCCTCACTACATTCCATCAAGTGAAAGAATAGACAGTGGTGCGAGTGTTAGGCTTAGGTTTAGCCGGATGCAATAAGTTCTGCGGACTAATGGATTTGGCGAGTGCTTTCTTATCGAAACCAGCCTATAATTTATATATGAAAAACATTGTGAAGCGATACAAAATGTGGCCAAGAAGTTCTTCGCATCGGCTGCACAAGAAGAGAAAAAAGCAATGTCTGAAGCAAATAATGTAGAAGAAACGTCAGAATTGACTGTATCAGGCGACGGCACTTGGAAAAAAAGAGGATTCTCTTCGTTATTTGGCGTTGCTTCTCTAATTAGATATTGTACTGGAAAGGTACTTGACATTTTTGTAAAAAGCAGTTACTGCCACGGTTGTAAGACTTGGAAAAACAAATTGGATTCTGCCGAATACGAAGCGTGGTACGAAGAGCATGTGGATAGCGGTGATTGCAAAGCCAACCATGAGGGACCCGCTGGAAACATGGAGGTATCAGCCATTATAGAAATGTTCGAACGATCGGTGGAAAATCTTGGCGTGAAATATCGTAACTATATCGGAGACGGTGACTCAAAGACGTACAGCGGCGTTGTCAATGCAAAACCTTATGGTGAAGATTTTGTGATAAACAAAAAAGAATGCATAGGGCATGTCCAAAAGAGAATGGGAACACGTCTGCGTAGACTAGTAAAAACAAGCGTAGTTGACACAAAAACCAAGGCAGGAAAGGTCGTAAAAAGAAAAAGCCTTTCTGGCAAAGGAAAGCTCACTGCTAAAATGATTGATAAATTGACTGTTTACTGTGGACTAGCTATTCGACATAATTATGATTCAGTTGAGAAGATGAAAAATGCCATATGGGCAACTTATCATCACTATAGTTCAACCGACGAGAACCCACAGCACGAGAAATGCCTAAGCGGCGAAGACTCCTGGTGCGAATGGCAGCAAGCTGCAGCTGCAGATGCTCTAGAATCATTCAAACACAGCTACACAGCCCTTCCTACTGACGTTCTGGAAGCCATTGAGCCCATTTATAGTGACTTGAGCAACGACGCACTTTTGCAGCGATGTCTTGGAGGTTTCACGCAAAATAATAATGAGAATCTTAATCAACTTATTTGGAAAATCTCTCCAAAGTCAGTCAGTGGTACCTCTACAATTGTGGAAATTGCAGCTTATGTAGCTGCATGTACTTACAATGAAGGTTCTTTCGCTTTGTTGGCCTTTATGGAAGAGATGCAAATCAGTACAGGGCCAAGTTCTCACGAATGGGCCCGACAAGTTGACGATTTGCGAATTAGGAGAGCAGAGGAGCAAGCGGCGCACGACAGTAAAGAAGAAAGAGTTTTGCGTAGACAAACGCAAAAAGATGCTCTCGATCATCTTGATGGAAGCCTTTTGCTCTACGGACCTGGCATCGACGACTTTGAGTGAGTATAAGAAAATTATCGAGTTTTATTTTGAATTTCTAAAAATTCAAAGATAATTGAAAAATCTGAAAAAATTCATGAGTATTCAGAAAAATGAACGAATCACGAAAAAAAATTGGGTTGCGGGGATATTTGTTGACTAATTTTTTGTTTTCATCATTTTGTTAATAACATTTTGGAATTATTATTATGCAAAATTAATCTTTTGAGTACCTTTAATATGCATGAATTTTCTCAGATTTTTATGCAATCGAGAAGTGTTCTCAAACTTATGTGCAATGAGCGCTAAGCGACCAAACTCTTCTGCGTGTTTCAAACCGTTTTTCTGAGACTTGTCATATTTGAAGTCCGTGTGCACGATAACTCAAAATCTACTGGACCAATCGCTTTGAAATTTTGCACAGTACTTCTTCACATAATTCACCAGGTATTTTCGAGAGCTTTTTTGTTTTTTTTAATAATTACTAATTTTTCAACAACAAATTAGCCGATTTTTTTTAGCGCAAATCGGGTTTTTGGCTCCCAAGTGCTACGAAAAATCGAAAAATCGAAAAAAAAAAATCCTCCCGTCAATACCTCGAGAAACATCTCCTTTAACAAATGCATTTTGATTTTTTTTGTTTCAGATGATTCTGTTGCGAGTTATGGTGCACACCGCAAACCAACTTTTTTTTAGGCTCCTCCGGGGTTTAATTTTCACTCGCTCAATTTTGAATATTTTGCAATGCAAATTTAGGAGAATGTTGTTCAAATCTTACTTTATTATATGTAAATTTTTCAATAAACGAACACTATTCGTTACGCCAAAAAATCTTAAAAACATGCCTTTTTTTCGCCGAATTAACTTTACCCCGCCCTTAACATGTCAACGTCGAGCAAGAGTTCGAGTTCTACGCTGGTACATTTTAACATCGCATCAAACGGCAGACCGGGTGCGGTAAATAGTGCAATGTATCGAGGCTGTACGTGTTGATGCAATTTCGTCGAAAATTCTCAAAAATGTCTGTCAGTAGGAGTACGTCGGTTTTCAAGTACAAGTCGGAATATTCACCCAAAGTTTTGAGATTAAAAACAGTCAAAACTTTGCACGCGTGCGCGTAATCGTCTGCCGCTATATCTTCATTACTCAATCGCGAGAAAAATGTATCTTTCGCAGGCAATTGCGTCTCATCGAGTCGCGGCCACGAGTCCACATAGTCATAGGGAAAAACGCCTTTTCGCGTCAACAATTCAAATTCCGTGGCCTTAGCGCAGTGTTTGCGTGTTACTGTTTTTTGATCGTTTTCAGGTAAGATGCTAATTTTTCGATGCCACTCGGCATGAACCTCAAAGAGTCGATGAATCGATACTGCACGCGTGTACCTTTGACGCGCGTCGAAAATGAAATATATTTCTCCTTGTTAATCGGCAAAATACTCATGGATCCTTCGAAGGTTCGAGCTAATGCTACTATCAAAAAGTGTTCGTCATATCCGGACAAGTTGTGAAAAACTATCGGCACTACGTGGGCTATTCTGTAATTCAAATTACAGTCTTGATAAGCGGCGCCGCGGAATTTTCCCGTAAAGTGACAATGATCTCGGACTCTTTCGTTTGTCGGCGCAAATGGTTTTTCACAAATGTGACAATTTTCAGCCAACTTGAAGCTTCGACTTTCATCGCTACTCAAAGGTTTCATTGGTACTATGGTCTGGAAAATGTCGTGCAATGAGCCGGCCAGTTTTTCTAATTCACGCATGAACCATTCGATGCAGTTCTTTTCACGAAACGCCTTGTACTCCGAAAGAGCGTCATTGAAACTGCAATGCTTATAGTAGGCAATGCTATGAGGGGTATGCTTCTGAAAATTTACAGTGTTAGCCTGTGGTTCTGTGACCGGTTCGAGCAAACATTCCAAATCTGCGTAAATTACAAATAGAACTATCTCCTTGTGCTGGTAATTTTTGAATTTCAATTTTGTATTTGTACCTTCGGGAAAAGTAACACGACAATTATTAATGCAGTCCTCTTTATGTCGTTGCAATATTTCTTCTCTGCTGAAGTAACACAAACACCGGTCGCAAATCCACATGTGATGTCCTTTCCTCGACACCTGCGCACTCAAGAGTCGCGACATGTTCTTAATCCACGCGTAATGATGATACATCTTAGGAACGGTATCCTCCTCCTCCTCCTTGTCGATTTCCGCTTTGATCATGAGTAGATGGTGGTTTATCCGACATTTGCTTACTCAGATGAATCGGCACAATTTTACTAGTGCCGTCTTTTGTCGTACCTCGTTTGTACGTAATCATACGAGGTTTGTAATCATCATTGTACGTAATCATCATCATTTGTACGTAATCATACCTCTTTTGTCGTAACTCGTTTGGTTGGTTTATCCGACATTTGCTTACTCAGATGAATCGGCACAATTTTACTAGTGCCGTCTTTTGTCGTACCATCATCCCATATACATGCATCGATAAGCCATTCGATTGCTCAAATTTTGCAATCTTTGACAAACTCATCGGGAAATCCAGACCTTCGTCGTTGACCATCTCACTATAATGAGGATAAGAACTCGTACGTTCAGGATGCTTCCTCGGTGGTGGAGAGAGTGCTGCTGTGACGGATCAGAGAAAACAATATGGGTCATTGTTTTGAATATTGACGACGGCCCGTTTCATCTGTATGTCCCTCGGGAGACGCGTGTAGGTGGATAAGCACCCTCGCAGCGGTTCGTACTTATTAATGTTCACAAGTAGATGGGAGATTTCGTGTAACGTCCAACCCGACTCTTTTTCCTGAAAGACCTCGATTTTGGCGGAGAGTTTTGCTTGGACGCACTCGATGAACTACTCGGCAATATCGCTCGATGGTAGAATCACCGCGTTTGTCGTTTGAAATGTCTTTTCCTCCTCAATGATTTCGTTCACCTTCGTGAGGTAAAATTTGCACGCCAAGGTTACATTCACCTTCACGTTACCCTCCTCGCGCACGTTTTTGTCCAATTTTAAAACCAACACGCGCATCGCATCTTCGAGGAAACTTTGCACATCTTTGTGCTCGAAATTTACAATCGTGCCGGTCTTTATTCGACTTTTGAATGCCGACTCGAGATCGACCCACTTTAGTTTTTCGCGAGCATCACTCACACCAGCACCGCTTACACCTGCGCTGCTTACAGTTGCTCCACGCACGATTTTTTCCCTCAACGACAACAATTTTGCAATTGTCGATTGAATTTTCAGTTTTTGACCGACCTTGAGCCCTGGTTTTTTCAACGTTTGCCCCAAAAGCTTGACATACACCTCACAGAACTTTCGCCACTTATCCACGTTAGAGAAATTGTTCCTCGTACCGCTCAACTTATCGATAACTTTATCGCAATCGTCCATGGTCCAGATTGCCCAATGAATCGAAATGAAATACCTATGCAGAAGGGCTCACAAATGTATTTAAGAAGGAAATCTCTATACAACCTCGCACGCGCATATGTCCGAGCGTGTGTGTGTGTGTGTGTGTGTGTGTGTGTGTGTGTGTGTGTGTGTGTGTGTGTGTGTGTGTGCGTGCGTGCGTGCGTGCCTGCGTGCGTGTGTGCGTGCGTGCGTGCGTGTGTGTGTGCCGGCACGCGCTCGAACGTCGAGTTTGTATACACAAGATCGAGTTCCAAACAGCGAGACGTTGGGCGTTCTTACTCATGCTTTCCAATCTTGAACACGAAATGATTTGTTTTCGAAATACTTTACTGGTAGACTTCATTATGCATTATGCATCCATATCCTCAGAGTCCGTGTCCAACGTTTCAATAACTAGATAATTCTTCATATTCAGTATATGATTCGTGACCCTTAACGTATGCGATGAACTTTCCACTGATGTAGGCTATGCAGACATTTGTTTTGTACGCTGCTGCCAACATCAGCTGGAAAGTTGCAGAATTCGCGAATTTCAGGCTATGACATTTGCCGCCGCGATAGACTATGCATAGATCTCCTCTATGCGCTGCTGTCAACATGCTCTCGAATGTTGTCGCCGTTTAAGCCCGTGCTAGTTACAAAAAATGTTTACAGACTATCGGGGATAAGACCTCAGCAAAGCGAAGAGCGACATAGCAGAGCGCTGTAGCAGTTTACCGAGCGCCAAGTAAGTTTTCGGATCAGGAACCATTTGCATCTAGTTCAAATAGATGAGACTGCAGCCTTGGTTTAAAAGCTGAACTGGAAACAATCGAAGTGATACAAGTGGGAAGGGAGTACCAAATTGCAGATAGTTTGAAAGTTCACTCGATCAATATACGTGACTTTTTCGTGAATAATGAATGAATAATGAATGAATAATTCGCAATAAAAAGTGCGCTACTTAGATTAATAATTCTTCATACACGCGGGCGTAATTTGTTTCGCTTACTGAAAGTTATTGTACGTAATGAAAAAAACCTTACATTTTCAGAGAAATGGTCGCAAATACGCGATGCATCGCCGTCGCCCTGCTCATCGTAGCGTTCGTATCGGCAAGCGTTTCTGCAGCTTCTATACCGGGTTCGGTTCGTGTCAAACAATTTATATTTATATTAAATCAACTGGCATTAGTAATTGTAATGACAGAAGTAAAAAAAAACAATCAGTAGTTTTTACTCTTAATACGTGAGCATTCTCGACCGTTTTTTAAGACACAATTCAAGCATCATCATTGCGCTTGTATTTTCGTCTGCATAATTCTATCATTCTAATTATTTTATAGTGCTCCTATTTAGTATCGGACCTATATTCCTCCACCAGTCGACAGTTTATCGGATCATTTAGTTTCATGCCATACATGGAAAACCGAGATCTGGTCACTGTTCGGGTTGAAAAACCTTTCAAATTTACTGAGAAATACGCGAATGTCTTTGGCGCTATAACTCTATTCGATCGTGTTATCCAGGAGTGTCAGACGATAAATATAGGTGAGGTGAGCAAATTATTGCGCATCTGACACATTAAAATGTTACAAATCTTTACCACAACAACAGCAACGACAACACAAGCGAGCGTTGCTACTAAATTATCTAGCTAGAGTATCTCAGTTTGAAGAAATCCTTGCATTGGAATAATGGAACGATCAGTAACAATAATTGAAGTGTATTATTTGTAAAGTTGTCGTCTTTTAATTTGATGTCATCCCGAGTCGAAATTTTCGAGCCGCGTTCAACCCATAAAATGAAGGGTCCCGTCCCCGAGCAGAAATCGGTGAGAGCGGATTATTGGCTATCTAAAGAAGGGTACAATGTTTGAAAATACCATGCGTTAGGGCCTCCGATGAACGTCCGGCATGGCAGAAAGTAGACTTTTTGACTCAAAGGAGGTCAGCGACGACCACCACTGAACCTACGGAACCTCAGGTGGGCCTACTTCACTGCCACCTTGCTGTCTACTTTCGGCTTACTGTACACTGCTAAATAAAAAAATTAATTTATATAGGATTCATTTGAAGAAAATATGTTTTTTCCTTGTCTCACAGCCTATTACGATCATATTTGTTTTAAATATATTTATACATGTTAATAAAGATGCGATTCAAATGAATCTTTATATGTCTTTAAAATATTTTTATCTTTAAAATTATCTTTAAAATATTTCATAAATCGAAAATAAGATGAGTTCCGTAATTGAGAGCTTTACTACAAGGATTTTTCATCGTAATTCGTAATTCTCTGGCCTTTAGAAATGATTTTTTTCGAAGAAAATATTTGCCCTATATGCGAATCGAACCTAGTACCTACTTACTCGTAGCTACGCACGCTGCCCCTATGCTACCGAGTGCTTATAGCATTTTGGTCGCCGATATGGCACAAGAGACCAAATGAATACCTATAACTTATTGTTGTATGACATAAGCTATATCAATTAGTTAATATCATTGTGATAATTAGAGAGTTTTGTCGAATACCATGCCATAGATTTTTCAAACAAACTCACACATGTATATATATATAAAATTCTTCTCTCTCCACCTTCTCCACCCCCACGCCCCTTTGATATGAGTGTTGCAATAAAGATGGACATTAGTTCAATCAAATAGAAAAATGGTTAACTCTACAAAAACTCCATTTAAGATAAATAAATAAAAATAACTAGATCCATTCAGTGAACTTGACTAAATTGTTTTTTTGAACAGATGAAAATGTTGAACTGATGAAACCGAATCACAGATTTATTAGGATCAAATAAAATATTTAGTTATTGGACGATATTAAATAGATTGATTTGAATAAATAAACACATTTGAAATCAATGATTTTAATAATGGAATGCAATAGGAAAAATTTGGTTCTATGAAAAATCTAGTTAATTCAAATAAAAAAGAAAAAAATACACGCGGTTAATTAATATCATAATATTTAGCGGAAAAGAAATAAAAATATGCTTCATGCATACACGTGGAAATATTTTTTTAATTTTCGATGTGCTAAAAATGAAAACAAAGAAAAATCAAACATTTTATCTGAAATGGACGGTAATCGGCCACCACCATTTATCGACTCATTGTTTGTTGAATGAACAAAAAAAACAAAAAGAACAAGAACAAAAGGAAAAAAATAAAGAAAAAATCGAATGAGGTTGAATTTCAAACCGACAATTTCAATCTTTTAGAACATTAAATAGATTATAATTAACACTCTAACGTTTTATATAGATATCAACATTATATGTTATTTAGATCTACACTGCCAGCCAAAAGTTTTCGGACACTCCACATAATCGCAAATCTTTTCAGCGCTCGATAATTGCCAAATAATGTTAGAGTAATATAATTTAATTCATTTATTATTTCACAAAGATACTATAAAGGTCTATACAATTAATTAATTATACAGAGCTTTATAGTATCTTCGTAAAATAATAATTATTCTACCATAAGTTTGCAATTATCCAAAGTGATATTGTTGCGTATCGCATCACGCAACGTCTAATTAACGATCCGAGAAATATTTATATATTAAATAATATTATTAAGATGCGACTTTACCAGCGTAACCCTTCCGCACACTATCCGGTCGGCGGATTTTCCTTCGACCTGACTACCATAAAAAAGGGTCTAAGGGCTTTCGCCCAGCGCAACGGCGGGAAGATCCCGGGAAAGGCACATTTGGCAACCAAATGTCTCGAGTATTTTTTGTACGCATTTCGTCATCACCATTAAAGAATTTCCGTCAATTGCAGTTTCGTGACTTTTCGGAATGTAGAAGGATTTTCAAAAGACTGCATGCAGATGTTGCCGCCTGGTATTTTCCCTCTTTTTTCGGGGTTTTTGAGATCTTCATCTTACCTCCGGTTTTGTAAGTCTTCTTTCGTGATTGGTCGCAAAGGGACTCGCCCACAAGGAAGTTGCAAATGTTTCCACCCAATAGAAATTAAGGGGGTTTCAATTTTCCTCATGAGCTGCTCCTAGCAGTGGATGCGACACGTCGATCATCGAGAAGAAGAGTCAGTTGTCGCTCAACATTCAAACAGACAAGTCGTCGCTAACCATCTTAGCGATCAAGTATCGAACCAATCGTCAACCGATATAACAGAAAATCTCATTTAATCTTTATCTCAAGTTTGTGTTCAATTACCCGCGTTAAAATTGTTAAACCCGATCTGTATTATTTATTTGTTCAGATTAAAATCAATATTTTCCAATATCAGTGTCCATTTCATTTACAACGAAAACGGTTGCACTTCATTAATTTAAAGTGTGACGTACCCGGCAAGCGTCGTCGTATGCATGCGGTTCGCAATTTACGACTCCGAAAGAATCAGTCAAGATTCGCGGTGCTCACGGTACATTTTTATGGTCCTTCGAGCCGGATACTGAGTGGAAGTGCAGTTCAATAAACATTAAAGACAGTGTGGTGGAGAGGACTTGGACTTTGTGAACTGACAAATCAGCCAATCAGCCAACAAAGAGCCAATTCATCAGCGTGGATCGACCTATCAAACAACGCAGTTTTCATCATCGATCAACGCCACAGCTACAAGGTAGGCTCGTTTTCCACAAGGGTATCACCGATATTTCCTTTCCGTATTCCCCACAACCCAGTCAAGCGTTCAATAATGGCAAACGAAAGTGTAGCCATGCCAGTAAAGGCACTACACCAAAAACGAGGTTCGATAAAAGCGCAACTCACAAACTTCGAAACATTTCTCGCAAAATACGTCAATGAAGACCCTGACTCTCTGAAACTCAGACTTCGCATAGATAGGATAAAGGTCGTATTCGAATCATTCCACGATATTCAGGATGAAATCGAATCACTCGAAGAAGAGCCGAATGACGAAAGGTATCGCGTCAAAGAAAAATATTTCGATTTGTTAGCAAAAGCCGAACGTCTTCTCGGAACTGCTAGTTCAAGCCGAGATCAAGCAGCCAATTTACCTGTCGAGTCATTCCACGGTAGTCGAGCGACAAATTCATCGGCGTTGACAAACCGAAGAATAAAACTTCCGGAAGCCTCCCTCCCAACATTCAATGGACGTTTTGAGGATTGGATGTCGTTTAAGGACGCATTCAAAACCATGATCGACAGCCAAACCGACCTCAGCAATGTCGAGAAATTGCAATATCTGAAGTCAACACTCAAGGGAGACGCAGCAAGGAAAATTCAAGTGTTTTCAATCACCGACGGTAATTACGCGCGCGCGTGGGATTTGCTTAAAAAATCGTACGAAAACAAACGGATTTTAATTTCTCGACACTTGCATTTAATCTTAACCCTGCCAGACCGAGAGCGGGAAACGGCTGACGGCTTGATAAGATTAGCAGACGAAGTGCAACAACACGTTCTTTCGCTCTCGTCACTCGGCATAGACATATGCGAAGAAATACTCGTTCAGATCTTGGAAGAAAAGCTTCATAAATCGACTGTCGGGAAATGGGACGAATCGTTAGAGGGCGACACATTTCCAAAATTGTCAGAAATGATCGACTTTCTCTATCGAACCGCCGCGAGACTTTTCAAACGCGACGACTCGAAACACACGGAGAAAAATAGCAGACCAAATCCGCGTCAACATCAAGACAAACGCGGCGACAAGGAAAGGAAACACGCTTTCATGACAACGACCACGCAATCGTGTCCTGTCTGCAAGGATACACGGCATCCGCTGTACCGATGCAAGCAATTTCGGTCACTGCCGGTGCCCCAACGCATCCAGGTCGTCAAGGACGCAGCACTATGTCATACGTGCTTGCGCCCAAAACACGAGCAAGAGAATTGCAGGTTCGAAAGTTGCCCTATCTGCAACCAACCTCACAACACACTCTTGCACGTAGCCAATGCGCCAAGCTCAGCGCCAAGTCAAAATTGACTATCAACTCCCACGGAGTCACACCGTCGTTCCACATCATTGGTAATCGACACAGAAAGGGATGACTTGATGCTCACAGCAAAGGTTCACGCACTGAACGCAGAGCATCAAAGAACGTCGTGTAGAGCTGTCCTCGATACAGGTTCAACAGCGAATTTCATAACCGACAAATTAGCAGCATCCCTGCGATTGCCAATGAAACGATGCTCAGTGTCCGTGGGTGCTCTCAGTAATCTTACGACGTCATCCAAGAACGTCGTAACCCTGACATTTTGTGCAACTCAGGGTAATTTCGAGAAAACCCTCGATTTTCTCACCATTCCTCGGATATCAGACATGGTACCGAGCAGACTCATACCACGTGAGTCAATTTCAATCCCAGCGAACATACGGTTAGCAGATCCAGACTTTCACAAGCCGGGTCCAGTAGATCTGCTACTGGCAGCGGGACCAACGCTCTCGCTGTTTTGCGTGGGTCAATTCAACCTATCTTGTCAAGGACGTGACCTTTTTCTGCAGAAAACACGCCTCGGATGGGTACTAGGGGGCAGCATCAAGTCTCCCACAAGGCAAACAGTCGTCAAATGCTGTTTTTCAAACCTACAAGCTGAAATAACTAAATTTTGGCAAGTAGAACAAGGGCCATCACAAGCTCATTACACTAAGGAAGAGCCCGCGTGCGAAGAGCTCTTCCGACAACACGTATCTCGTGATCCGACCGGACGATACAGCGTCGCGTTGCCGTTTCACGAGAATTCTGAAACACTCGGTGAATCGCGAGCGAGGGCATTAAAGCGATTACACGCCCTCGAAAGGACATTCAACAGTAAGCCCGACTTGCGAGAACAATACACCGCAGTTATTTCAGAATATTTGTCCCTCGGACACATGTCACTAGTACATGACGATAAGGACACTGCATTCTTCCTACCACACCACGCAGTCGTCAAAAATTCAAGCCTTACAACAAAGGTAAGAGTGGTTTTCGACGGATCAGCTAAATCAAGCACCGGAATATCACTCAATGACACATTGAAGGTAGGACCGACTATCCAAGGAGATATATTCTCTCATATCATTCGGTTCAGATTACACAGATACGTACTAACCGGAGATATCGAGAAGATGTATCGACAATTCCTAATACGTAAAGAGGATAGACGGTATCAACGCATTTTATGGAAGGACGAGGGTGGCGTGAAGTCATACGAACTGAACACGGTCACGTTTGGTTTGGGTCCAGCTCAATTCCTCGCCATCCGAGCGCTTCACCAGTTGGCAGATGATGAAGAAATCACACTTCCGAAGGCGTCACAAATCCTCAAGACAGATTTATACGTCGCCGATCTGTTAACTGGGGCAGAAACAATCAACGAAGCCATTGCCATCCGAGACGAAATCATTGAATTATTGCAGCTCGGAGGGCTCAATATTCGACAATGGGCGTCCAACGATACACGACTCGTGGAAGACATTCCAGAGAGCAACAGGAACCTGACACTTTCACTGAGTGACAATCAAACAATAAAGACACTCGGAGTGTTCTGGAATTCGAAGGACGACTTCATCGGATACACAGCAAAACCTCTCATCGTGACAGGGTCCGTTACAAGTCGAGGAACTCGCCAATGCGGAAAAGCGCGTGATTAAAATGGCGCAATCGGCTGTATTCGCCGAGGAGATACGTGATCTCAGCGGGGGGAGCGGAATAAAGAAGAAAGGCAAACTCAATTCGCTCAGCCCATTCATCGACAAGGAAGGATTGCGCAGACTGGGAGGTCGACTCAAACACTCCAATCTTCCTTATGATCAACGGCACCCGATTCTCCTGCCTAGATCACATCACGTCACCCATCTCATCTTGGAAGATCAGCACAGACGCAATCATCACGCCGGGATACAAACAACCCTTTACGCTTCAAGGTTGCGATTCTGGACAATAGACGGACGTAGTCAAGTTCGAAAGGTAATTCGAGGATGTGTTAAATGCGCTCGAATGAATCCACCAACAGTCGATTACGTAATGGGTGATTTGCCGAGTATGCGAACCACGAAAGCGCGGCCATTTTACAACGTGGGAGTCGATTACTGTGGACCATTTTTCATAAAAGAGAAAAAGCATCGGAATCGCAACCACATCAAAGTGTACGTCGCTGTGTTCGTATGCTTGGTCATCAAGGCTGTACATTTGGAAGTTGTGGAAGATATGTCGAGTGACGCGTTCATTGGTGCTCTGCGCCGCTTCATAGCCAGACGGGGATAACCTCGCATCATATATTCTGACAACGGAACAAATTTCGTCGGTGCAAACAATGAATTGAAGGAAATTCACAAGTTTCTACAATCTCAACAACAACAAGATACGGTTGCCGAATTTCTCATCGACAAGGGTATCGAGTGGAGATTCATTCCTCCATTATCACCACACTTTGGCGGTATCTGGGAAGCAGCGGTAAAATCTTTCAAACACCATTTAAAACGCGTAATGGGGGTCGGGCTTTTTACATTCGTTGAGTTGTATACTTTAGTCGTTGAAATTGAAGCGATCCTCAACTCTCGACCTCTCACTCCAATTTCCACTGACCCAAACGATATCCTCGTTCTTACTCCTGGTCATTATTTTATCGGTGATACGTTAACGAGCTTGCCAGAAGTGGACCACAGTTCCACCCCTACCAATCGGCTGTCCACGTGGCAGCACATTCAAAAGGTTCGTCGAGACTTCTGGGCCCGATGGTACAAGGAATAGCTCAATGAGTTAAACATTCGCCATAAATGGACCAACGGAGCACATCAGATCACAGAGGGAACTACCGTTGTCCTTCGCGAGGACAATCTTCCTCCTATGCAGTGGAAGCTCGGTCGAGTGATCAAAATACACCCTGGTTCCGATGGCATCGTGCGAACCGTCACTGTCCAAACGGCCACCTCAGAGCTACTCCGAAATGTCAGACGATTGGCGCCTCTACCCATCGATAAGCAGGAAATAAGAAACTAAAAAAGGCAACCGGGAGCTAAACAATTCAAGTTGATCGTGTCCTCTCAACGGGGGGAGTATGTTGCGTATCGCATCACGCAACGTCTAATTAACGATCCGAGAAATATTTATATATTAAATAATATTATTAAGATGCGACTTTACCAGCGTAACCCTTCCGCACACTATCCGGTCGGCGGATTTTCCTTCGACCTGACTACCATAAAAAAGGGTCTAAGGGCTTTCGCCCAGCGCAACGGCGGGAAGATCCCGGGAAAGGCACATTTGGCAACCAAATGTCTCGAGTATTTTTTGTACGCATTTCGTCATCACCATTAAAGAATTTCCGTCAATTGCAGTTTCGTGACTTTTCGGAATGTAGAAGGATTTTCAAAAGACTGCATGCAGATGTTGCCGCCTGGTATTTTCCCTCTTTTTTCGGGGTTTTTGAGATCTTCATCTTACCTCCGGTTTTGTAAGTCTTCTTTCGTGATTGGTCGCAAAGGGACTCGCCCACAAGGAAGTTGCAAATGTTTCCACCCAATAGAAATTAAGGGGGTTTCAATTTTCCTCATGAGCTGCTCCTAGCAGTGGATGCGACACGTCGATCATCGAGAAGAAGAGTCAGTTGTCGCTCAACATTCAAACAGACAAGTCGTCGCTAACCATCTTAGCGATCAAGTATCGAACCAATCGTCAACCGATATAACAGAAAATCTCATTTAATCTTTATCTCAAGTTTGTGTTCAATTACCCGCGTTAAAATTGTTAAACCCGAGCTGTATTATTTATTTGTTCAGATTAAAATCAATATTTTTCAATATCAGTGTCCATTTCATTTACAACGAAAACGGTTGCACTTCATTAATTTAAAGTGTGACGTACCCGGCAAGCGTCGTCGTATGCATGCGGTTCGGAATTTACGACTCCGAAAGAATCAGTCAAGATTCGCGGTGCTCACGGTACAGATATTTTGCAGTTATCTGAAGTGTCCGAATACTTTTGACTGGTAGAGTATATTCGAATATATTAACGCAACCACATATTTCGAGTATTATATATATATATATATATATATATATATATATATATATACACACACACACACACACACACACACACACACACACACACACACACACACACACACACACACACACACACACACACACACACACACACACACACACACACACACACACACACACACACACACACACACACACAGAATTATATAATATATACCGTCGCTTAATAGTTTGGATACACCAGTCGATATTTCTTGCTGCACTTAAAGTAACATACCATCGTAAAAAAAAAAGATAACCAAGTTTACCGAACGGCGTTTTGACGGAAACAAATTCAGCTTTATTTTGCTTTTCTGAAATATTTTTTTATGATTTTTTTTTCGACCCCGTACGCACTTTTCTACGTGACTGTATTTCGGCTTTTTTCGACCATCGAGAATTGGGCGCATGACTTATGCAAGAAAAAATTTGTCACGTATTTCCATGATAAACTTGAACGGGGTAGCCGGAGCTCCATTTTCGTTTTTTAATCACGTTTCGTACGATTTTTTTTCGCAATGTTATTTCATTTTTGGCTAAAAAGACTAATTCTAGATATTGCAATGTAACTCAAGAACTAGAGGGTTCAAGAACAAGTGTCAAGGATGAAAAACGTCGCGTAAGCTTATACTGAATAGTCTGGTATTTTAAAAGAATTTTCCTGAAATTTTTTCTCACGGGAAAATTCGTGACGCCCATTAATCCGATAGAATTGGAGTAAGACTGTATATACGAGCGTTCTTTTATAAATCGCCTATAAAATAATAATAAATCGATTTTGAGCCAATTTGATTGTTTTCCCATATTAATATTGCATTAATAATTTAATAAGGGGGAGATGTATTTTTATTGATTGTGTAGTATTTATTCATCATCTGATAATGCATATTTACCTGCACCGTTCTTCGGGTGATAATCAGAGAAAACGTATTATTTTCGTCATCAAACGGGATACCGATCAGGCCACAATGGAGTGATGATACAGGAGATATCGAATTTGGGCCGAAAGCAGGTTAGGTGGGGTCGAAGCAATGGTTTGAGATTGAAAGCAGGTTAAGCAGGCCTGTGTTCTGCACGTTTCACTGAAACTGGGAGTCGAAAGCAGGTTTCGGAGGTCTAATAGAGGCTACACTCGGCCAAGAGGAGGTCTCATCATGGCACTGATCTCGACAAATGGAGTTTCGTCGGTTCGACGGAGGCTGGCGGTTTATGTATTACAAAAGAAATGGGCCCTGCGAGGGATCAGAGGAGGCTAAACATTTTGACTCGGAATATTTCAAAGATACTAAAGTGATGTATGTAATGAATATTCGAATTTGTATCGATTATTTTCAATGTGGCACGTAAAGTTTCAAATGGCGATTACGTAATGATAAAAAAAGTGACGACAAAAAAACTTCCAAATGTCTTTTTTTATACGCGATGATAAAAAAGGACTTCAAAATGTCTATCGTTAATGTGAAAAATATAAATACGATGCGACCTCTATTATCGGAACTTCCACAGATGACAATACAGAGAGGGTTTTGGGAGGTACTGCTATCAGCTACGTCAGCTGCGCAAAGTCGACGTGAATGTATGGTGCGCAACCTCCATTTTGTTGGCGGTGCAACCATCGCCGCTTTGCCGATAATAAAGGTCGCACGGTATATATAACAGAAATTTGGCACTGGACATGAACAAACGTATTAGATTTTATTAATTTTTTCAGGATCTGTCTCAAATTTTCTTTTTCGTGTGCATTCAGGTGATTTGATTTATTTGCTGACTATCCTGACCATACCAGACTAACTTATAGTATTTCAATTCAGCAACACACACCTGATGAAGTAGGAACGTAGTTGGGTTATCTTCTGATCACAAATCCAAATTTCTGAATTTCACTTTATATACTTACTTGTTATCGTTTTGGTTTTTTGTTGTTGCCGGGGTTGTGGTCGTTATTCAATATTCAAAATGGATGAGATAATCGTTGTTGTTTTCGCCGTTTTATTGCCATTTAGGTAGTGAAGAATATCAAAGGTGAAGAAATGACTATTGCCGTTGAAAGACCGCAGGAATTAGCTGATAATCGCACCTTCAAGTTCGAGCTGCTAGCAACTTCGATACCCGGTAATGACCATACCATTCTGGATCGCGTCGTCATACTGTTCGGCGCGAATCCGGGGCAGAAGCTAACCTCACTTATCGGATGTGGTAGAATGTGAGCAAATTTGAATGTTACATCAACCTTTCTCAAAGCACGCACCGACGTGCAAATCGTCTTTTCTCCATTCGCGTTTCTTTGACGTTCATAGCGTTTTTTCGTACGGTCCCGATTTTTCTTTTATACAAGCCTTGAAATCGTCTCAAATATATTATATTCCAAAACAGAATCAATATGTTTTCAGAGTATAAAAAAGGAAACCGAGTTCTCCCTATTCCTCCGAAACGGTTTTTTCGATTGACTCCACCGGTGCAACTTCAGTTTTGTGCATTTTTTATCGTGAATATTTGTTACTGCAGGTATTTTTAATTTGACAACATTTAACGTGTTCTGTGCTCAATTTTTTTCTCAGACGTTATGCCGATTCTACCGATGATTTCCTAGAAGAATTGTACACTAAAAAGGGCTGGCCGCCCGTGTCGCCTCTAACTAAGCTGAAAGCACTGGTGAATTCAACAGACATTGAAGCAAACTCAAGCATTATCCTGCGACCTGTATTTTTGTCTGGAAAATTATAGTATTCGAATTATTTCACAGAGCTCCGTTGCGGTATCCGACCTGTATTCCGCCGCCGATCAAAAGTTCGTCGGATCATTCAGTTATGTGCGGAATTTGGGAAACCGAGATGTGATCACTATTCAGGTTGAAAAACCTTTCAATTTAACTTCTAAATATTATAGTCTCTATGGCATAATATACCTCTTCGAAGCTGTTAAACCGGAGTGTGTAACGGACGGGAAGCCGGTAAGCAAGCAAGTCATTGCACATCTGAGTGTTCTCATAATTGAACAGGTAACGATTTTTTAGCACAATAACAATGCCAACACAAGTGAGCGTTGCTACAAAGTTATCTTATCGGAGTAGCTCAATTACAAGAAATCGTTGATTTTGAACAATGAAACATTCGGGTATAATTATTTAAATTTATTATTTTTAAAGTTGTCACATTTTCGTTTCATGTCATGTTTTTAAGATACTATACGATCTTTTGTTTACGCGACAATAAAAAAGAACTTCACAATGTCTATCGTTAATTTAAAAAATATGAACATACAGGGTGGACCATTTAACGTAACCACCCCAAATGTCTCCATCCAGACATTTTTTTCGTTGCCGTTAGAGTGACGAAAAAATGTTAAGAGGAAATTTGATTAATTTCGAAGGGCTGAAATAGTGGTGGAAAATTTATTTTTGTCAAGGTGATGGTGTTTGCGTTCTCAAGGTCGTCGATGTTTTTTCAAATGGGAACATGTTTTTTTTTTCATTGCGACGTTGTAGCTGATCTTCAGACGAATTCAACGACCTATGTTATCATGACCTTGAAATGATTTTTCACCAAAATACATATAAAAAAATGGGAAATCGTGATGGTATTGACAATAAGAATATCCGAATAATGTAATTGAATTTTTTGTGCAGAACATCTATTGTAACAAATTTTCGAAGTGATGGCTATTTACCTCGACACATTTTTAAAAACGTCGGATGAATGATTATCTTGATCTTCGAATAGTTTCTAGTGTGATAGCTGCGCGGGCTCTTCTAATTCGTTCCCCATGTTCGCCGGCGTCGTCGAAACATCATGGTAAACGCGATCCGTTATAGCTCCCCATAGGACGAAATCAAGTGGCATTAAGTCCGGCGAACGAGCAGGCCAAGCGATCACTGCACCTCTCCCAATCCAGCGTCTGGGAAATCTTCGGTTTAACACTTTGCGACCTATAACTGCCCAATGAGCTGGACAGCCACCATGTTGATACCACATTCGGCATCGCTGTGCTAACGGGACATCATGTAGCAATTCTCCCAAAGTGTTGTTAAAAAAAGCGACGTACTTCCGTCCATTCAAATTGCCGTTTGTGAAAAATGGTCCAATAATCCGGTCCCCAATCATGCCACACCACACGTGAACACTCCAAGGACGCTGCTGCACAATTTGCCAGAGCCACTTTGGATTTTCGATTGACCAATAGTGCATGTTATGCGTATTCAACTGCCCATGGTTAGTCTAAGTTGATTCGTTAGTAAACAAAACATTGTCGAAAAAATTCTTATTAACTTGTAACCAGCACAGAGCTCATTCACAGAACTGAACCGTATTTCCAAAATCGGCACCATGAAGTTCTTGATGTAAGAAAATATGGTACGGATGAAATTTGTAACGTCTTAATATGTTTAAAACACTTGCCTTGGAAATTCCGGAATAGCGCTCAATTTGCCGCCTACTTAATTGTGCATCATGAACTAATGCAGCCAGAACGGCATTGTCTGCTTCTTCGTTTGTTTTAGTTTTGCGACGTTTCTTTTTGAGTGGATTGACACTGCCCGTTTTACGGAATAAATTAATAATTCGATTCGATTTGTGTCAGGATAACGTTGTGCATAAAGTTCCTGCGCTTGCACGGAGTTTCTGCCGGTCTCACTATAAATCAGAATTGTTTCCACTTTCTCTGCTTGACTGTACCATACCATTTTCGGTACGGTTATTACATGTTACTTTGGATGGATACACTTGTCTACTAATTCAAATATTGGTAGATGGTAAACATTCTTCACTCTACTACAATTTTACTACGTTACAATGCCAGTATTTACAAACATCAGAAACATCTCCAACTATTGACCTTATTGTATCCGTTGGATAACCTGCACCGCTATCATACCAGAAACTTTTCGAAGGTCAAGATAATCACTCGTCCGACGTCTTCAAAAATGTGTCGAGGTCACTTCGATCACTTGTTACCATAAATCGAATCACTTGTTACCATAAATCACTTGTTACCATAAATCGATCACTTGTTACCCATCACTTCGATCACTTGTTACAATAAATTTTCTGTACAAAACATTCAATTACACTATTCGGATATTTCGGATTCGGATTTCCCTTTTTTACACGTGTATTTTGGTGAAAAATAATTTCAAGGTCATGAAACCATAGGTCGTTGGATTCGTCCGAATATTAGCTATAACGTCTTAGTAAAAAAAACATGTTCCCATTTTAAAAACCATTGAAAACCTTGAGAACGCAAAACCCATGACCTTGGCAAAAATGAATTTTTCACCACTGTGTGAGCTATTCTAAATTAATCAAATTGCCTCCTGACCTTTTTTTCGCCACTCTAAAGGCAACGGAGATATTTGAGGTAGACACGTTAAATGGTCCACCCTGTATAACAAAAATTTGGAACTGGACACGAAAAAATTAATTCCGTCTTATTCGTTTTTTCATGACCAGTTCCAAATTTGTTTTATATATATTAAATTTTTTAATTTTATTGCTGGCTACCTTAATCGGATCAGACTAATCTGAAGTGTTTTCAATTTAGCAAAACACATCTGATGTAATAGGAACGTAGTTGTTGTGCTAAGTCCTGATCTAAAATGCAAATGTCTGTATTTTTTGAAAATGTATTTTCTCGTGATCCTTTTGGTTTTTTTCGTCGTTGTCGTGGTTGTGGTCGTTATTTCATATTGAAAAGGGATGTAATAATCATTCACTATTGTCTTTCCCCATTTGTTTACCACTGCGAAGGCGACCGATATCAACGGTGCCCGGATAATTATTGAATGTGGCGACAGCCAGATTTTGGCTAGTAAACAGAACTTCCATTCATTCCAGCTAGCAAATTTGATACGCGGTG
>OZ023312.1:9029249-9129249 GCA_964007375.1 Ophion obscuratus
GTATGCAATCGCGGTTGTGTTATCAATGCGCAGTAAGATCTGGCAGTCTCGTCTGTTACTAGCTAATTCCTGAAAGCCTAGCCATACTGTGAACAATTATTTGTAATTAATGTGCCATTTCTCCTGGCTCGCGGACCAGAAACCGTAAATCTTTGTATCTCCCTCGACAGTGCCCCAACCAGTATTGGAAGCGTCCGTGAAAATGATCGTTCGAAAATCACCTGATTTTATGGTACTATAACCTTTCATTAAATGTTCTTTCCACCAATTTAAGTCTGGGCTAATTGACTGCGGAATATTCATTTTTGAATTGTAATTTGCGTTGCTCGCTAATAGGGCTAAAGACTTCTCTCTTTTCATACGCTTTGTGTACACCCAACCGTATTCCATCGCCAGACAAGCAGCTACCAGCTTGCCAATTAACTCAGAGAATTCTCTAATGGAACATTGTTTCAATACCTCGAACTCTCTTACGGATTTCAACAATCTCTCTCTTTTTTCCTCCGTTAGTTCAATCGAGAATCGTTCTGAATCTATAACAAACACTAAGAATTTACATCTGATTGAGGGCCTTGTGTTACTCTTCTTTTTATTAATGAGAAAACCCAAAAATTCTAAAGTTTCTATCGTCTCGCGAACATTGTCTTCACACTTTTTTGCATCTTCCTCTACGCATAGAATATCGTCCAGATAGATGACCGACAATGTCCTCGCAGTCTCAAATGACGAACTACTGGCTTCATAATTTTCGTAAAGATAAAGGGAGCCACAGATAGCCCGAAGGGCAGACAAGTAAACTGGAATAACCGACCTTCGAATTCGAATCTCAAAAAGCGTCTACTTTCTTTTTCTATAGGGATTAGATAATATGCGTCTTGTAAATCAACCGTACACATGTATACTCCAGGAAAAATTAATCTGGCTGCAGTTCGAATGTCTTCCAACTTGAGGTGAGGGGCTTTCATGAACTGATTCAATTTCTTTAGATTTAATATGAATCGAAAAGAACCGTCTGGCTTTGGCACCAGAAAGTACGATGATAAAAACTGATCGTTGCATGGTCTGCACCTTTCAATTGCGCCTCTCTCTATTAACTCATCTATGACTTTTTGGTAATTAGAAATTTGAGCAGATGGAATTCGGATACAGGGAGCCTGAATTTGATCACGTCTTCTAAAGAACTCAAGTCTGTAGCCCCTAACACAGTCGAGAACAAAGCTATCATTTATAATTTGATACCAATTGTGTAAAAAACTAGTCCATCGACCAGCGCATACTTTCTTATCTATTTTTTCGGTGGTCTCTGTCGCTGGTTCGATGCTCTGTTGTTGTAAACCTGTTGCTTCCCTCTGAATGACAACCTTAAGCGGCCCTGCGCGTTTGCACGATAATTGCCCGCGTAGCTGGAAAAAGCTCGTTTTTCCTGCGGGCTTCGGAAGTTTAAATGACTGCCGGTCTGACGCGCTCGATTCGAGGTTCTTGGACAGTCCGTACTTTTGAAGTCGCGACCCATTTTTTCCAGAGCTATCGTTTTCCTGATCTTGTCAGGCAGATCCTTGCCAAACAGCTCGGTGTCTGATTTGGTCTTTTCCAGTAAATTCTTGAGAGGCTTGGAAACCCCCGGTAAAATCAGGGCCTTTCGCGACTGGTTAAGCTGAAAATGTATTTCAGCGATAAATTTTGCCGCGTCGTTAAGATTCTTTAAGAACGCCAGTTTATCGATACTCTCCGACTCGTCTAGCAGCGTAGAGACCGCTGCCCCAAGGGCCATTAAGGCTGAGCCAGTCGCCTGCTGACATCGCATAGCGTAAGAGTCGCGTACGATGGCCGACTCGGACATTGCCGGTTTCATTATCTCGTTTAATTCCGGTGCGGTGAAGCCCTCCTTTTGAGGGTATTTCTCAAAAAGATTCTCCTTCTCTTCCTTCTTTATGCCCCTCTGGATCCAATGTCTCCACCGCGAGGCAATCGACGAGTGTAGATCGAAGTCCAGCGCTGCAGAGACCGCAGGATCCTCGCCCAATACTTGAAGGATATTCTCGTCAAGCTCTTTTTCTTTTCTAATAACCGTCTCGATGGCGGGAGCGTTCTTAATCAAGCGCCGCTCGCGGCGCTTGATTTTCTTTTTCGCGCTCAGCGTCAGCGTCCGCGCATAGATCTGCGACCAGAGAGAAAAGACGATGGCCAGCTGAAAAGTTGTTTCTCGTACTTACCACAAGAAACACATGAGACCGAATGAGAAACAAAAAATATTTTTCGGTATAGATTCCCTTTTCCGGTACGATCTCAGATCGGGCGATACGTGCAGGAGTGTCGTTTGTACGACCTCCGCGAAACTTGAGTCCGGCCTGTCATGTCTCTCGTACATGCTCGCCGGCTTTTGCGCCGTTATGTCTTGTCTCTCGTACAAGCTCAACGGGCTAGCGGATCGACCTCGTCTTGCCTCTCGTGCAAGCTCGTCGTCCAAATAACTTCTTGCTTTTTCTTTTTTTTTGTTTCTCGTTTGTTTATGCATACCTTCTAGCTCAATCTTTTCTCCATCTTCTGAGTCGCCATAACTCTCTTCGGGGTCGGTCTCTTCGCCATCGGACTTATCCTCTGCTGGTTTCTGTAGATTCCCGATTTCCTCCTGCAGCCGTCTAATCTTCTCCTCGATCTCACTAATCACACTTCTTCGCCTTTTTGGCATAATTATCCTGATTACTAACAAATACCTTGAATAAAAACTCTCAAAAACAATCTGTACGAAGTCGCCTCTAGCGCACAACGAAAGAATATGAGGTGATGGCGAACGTGACGCCACGAGCGGGGCCAGCGTCCCCCACTCTTAATTTTTTGGGTACAACTCTGTACGTTGTGGCCATCTAGTGGACTCGAGAGTCACTACATGTTGTAATCCCGAGAACGAGGCGGGAAATATAATACCGTATCCACATCGAAAAACTTTAAACGCGTATTTCTCGAAACTATGTTTTTCAAGTCGGTGGCCACTATAATTCAAAAACCACTCGATGGATTTTGATGAAATTTGGTGGGATTATTGATAGCATTTAAAATTAGTCCTTAATCGAAGGATTTTCATTTTTGTTGAAAATTTATATTTTATTAGCAATAAACGAGCGATTTTTGGTCGCAAAACGAGAGTTATCTGTCGGAAGACGCCATTTTGTTAATTTAAAAAAAAATAAAGGTTCGATTAAGGACTAGATTTATTATTAAACTAAATACTTTTTTTGGTTTTTTTTTAAGTTCAGACGATCCAGTAAAGTTTTATGATGGTCAGCGCAAAACACTACATGCCGAAGGGGGTCCGACAAAGATGGCGATTTTTTAATGAATAATCAATATTTGTCTTTGCAAATTTGTACAAGTCAGGTTGAAATATAACATAAAAAGTCTGTGCAACCACTTTTGTAAAACAAACTTAATTACGGCTGCTGCAGCGATCCAGAACGATGACTGCAACTATATAAGGAATACCTGAGACACGAGAGCTTCAGTATCGGAGCTCTCAGCCCTGATGATGCAGACTGTAACGTTTGCGAAACGTCGGCACAACGCTGATCCTCAACACGGCCTCCATCCGGAAGCCACAAACTCTTCTCAAACTTAATTACTATTAAAAAAAAAAATATTGAAAATGCTTGCTTTTTCACGCTTCCGACTGCATCTCACTCCTTAAAAAGTCTTTTCCCCATTTCGAAGGCTTTCTGTTCGAGATTCCCCTTCGTATATATATACATATTGTGTGTGTGTGTGTGTGTGTGTGTGTGTGTGTGTGTGTGTGTGTGTGTGTGTGTGTGTGTGTGTGTGTGTGTGTGTGTGTGTGTCTGTGTGTGTTTGTGTGTGTGTGTGTGTGTGTGTGTGTGTGTGTGTGTGTGTGTGTGTGTGTGTGTGTGTGTGTGTGTGTGTGTGTGTGTGTGTGTGTGTGTGTGCGTGTGTGTGCGTGTGTGCGCGCGGGTGTGTGTGTGTGTATATATATAGAAAAATTTAATTTTTAATAAAAAAAATATTTAAAATAAATTTTGATTTTAGTTTATTTTATAAAAAATAAAATTATATAGAGTAATGTGTATTAAATTGAATTTAATATTTACATAAATAAATGAGTTATTGATGTTCATCACCTTTTGTATCAGGGTTAATTTAATACAAATTTCATTATTTTTGCTCGAATATTAAGATATCTAGTTTTTTAATGAATAAATTTAATTCAGAAAAGTTTTTATTTCATTTTATAAAAAAAATTCAATTACTAAAAATTTTAGGGCCAATCTTAATTTTTTTATTATAATTTATACTAAATAATAAATTGATAATGTTGATAATATCTATTTAAGTAAAAAATGTTATAATTTATTTTCTAAAAATTGAACTTCTGACTGAGAGGTATAGAACATGCCGTATCTACCGATCATACTCATGATCGAGAATAAATGCAAAAATAATTGTTTGAATAATTATTGCTGTATAAATTTTACCGTTGTTTTTTGCAGCGCGTAAGTAGCAAACATATTTGCTGCCTGAGAGGTATAGAACATATCGTATCTACCAACCATACTCATGATCGAGAATAAATGCAATAATAATTTTTTTTAACAATTATTTTTGTGTAATTTTTACCGTTACTTTTCGCAGTGCGTAAGCAGCAATCGTATTTGCTGACGAAGAGGTATAGAACATACCGTATCTACCGATGATACTCATGATCGAGAATGAGTGCAATAACAATTTTTTTAACAATTATTTTTGTGAAACTTTTACCGTTGTTTTTTGCTGCACGTAAGCAGCAATCATATTTGCTGACTGAGAGGTACAGAAAATACCGTATTTACCAATGATACCCATGATGGAGGAAAAATGGAAAAATTATTGTTTAAACAATTGCTTTTGCGTAATTTTTACCGTTGTTTTTGCAGCGCGTAAGCAGCCATTATTTTTGCTGAGAGGTATAGGACATAACCCACATTTGTTAATATGATAATTGTTAAAAATAATTAATTTTGAACAATTATCTCGCTGTAGAAAAGCGCGAGCCGCCAGCAAGAACTCTTGCTACGAAATCGAGATTCTCTATGACCTCGAATTTCGTGTGAAGTCGGCGTTGACAAAGAAAACGAAATTCTTTGTCGACACAGTGGGTATATACGCGTATATACCCACACGTGTGTATACCCACACGTAGTGTGTACTCGTTGCGAAGGGACAGCATGCGGGAAGAAAACAATGTTCAACCGCGTGCGTCCGACGTAGCGAATGTCACAGAGACACGAGCACACACGTTGCGTCGAAGCATAACAATGGAATGTAAGCCTCGACGCAAGGTGGCCCGCGATTCCGTTCCGAACGCGCGTTCGAGACGAACGCACGCTGTGACATCTAGCGGTAAGGAGTAGTAGCTCGTGCGAGCTCGATCTGCCCTACCGACTCGAGCCGGGGCCGCGTCGGAGTTTCGTGTCTGGTATCATTCCCTCTTAAGACGGAATGACACCTTATCGCGGTCGGTATGGTAGAACAATTATAGATTCCCAAAAATCTCTGAAACGGCTCTTCAGGTCCCGTCGAAACTTTGCCAAACGACGTCAAATAGATAGATGAATAGCTGTCTGTTCTTCAAGTTTTCTGAATTTGAGAAAAAAAAATTGGCTGATGATAAGCCAATCAACATTTTTTTTTCTCAAATTCAGAAAAATTGAGGGGCTGACGGCTATTCGTCTATCTATTTGACGTTGGTTGGCAAAGTTTCGACGGGATCTGAAGAGCCGTTTCTGAGATTTTTGGGAATCTATAATTGTTCTACCATATCGACCGCGATAAGATGTCATTCCGTCTTAACGTAAAAATTTGTACACATTTATCGTTACTTTTAACTGTATTCCAACATTTTTTATTTGTAAAAATAATTATTTTGAAAGCTGCTAGAGCTGATCTCCGGGAGCACCTCTAAAAAATGGCGTCTGGCGGTGAGCGGGATCTCTGGACTAGATAATCTAAAATGAAAAAAAAAAAAAAATCAAAAAATATTTCGTTAATATTATGGATTATCTTGTAATTGATCGAAGGAATAAGCAAAATAATATTGTTTGACAAAATGGCGGCGTCTAAAAGAAATATCTATTTTTGACAAAAATTTTAGCTTCAAATTGTTTGTAATTGTTTATAAAATTATTATTATTTACATCATTGGACACTTTTACGATATTCTTCGTTGTTCATTATATCGGGCTATGATATTTGCGCTGTAAATGTATTAATGGTTCAATTTTAAGTTATCTCAAACAAACGCTTACGCCGTAACGTGGTTTCGATCCCGAGACCTCTGGGTGATGAGTTGTGACGTTGTCCACTGAGCCAGTTCTACTTGTTTAATTTCTGAATTTTATTATCGTCTACATATGCGACGCTACAGATTGTCAGATTATTTAAAAATGGGTGGATTAACAATGGTAAATAATATTATGGGATCGATGACACAATTGCGTTCGCATTGAGAGAGATCATCGCATAGAATTACATAACCTTAAATTGTATTTCCCCGATCATTTATTTCGGCTAGTGCCGCCGCAGTTGGGAAGTGTTGGCTAGGTCATCGCGAGATACCGACTCGAGAATTTTATTCATTCGCAACGTCATCTGTAACTCAAGATGCTTAACCAACCATGAGCAAGTCGCTCGGTGGAACTACACGTAGTCACATAACCACACTTTTTCATTTGTGACCAAGATCGGCTGGGCAGTGACTAGCCAAGGGGTGCACAGCCGCAGTTTTCTGGCTAGGTCATGGCGAGATACTTACTTGAGAATTTTTGCATTCGCAACGCCATCTGTAACTCAAGTTGCTCAGCCAGCCAGGAGCCAATCGCTCGATAGAACTACACGTAGCTACATAACCACACTTTATCATTCGTGACCAAGCTCGGCTGGGCTGTGACTAGCCAAGGGGTGCACACCCGCGCAGCTGGCTAGGTCATTGTGAGATACCTACTTGAGAATGCTTGCATTCGCAACGCTATTTGTAAGTCAAGTTGCTTAGCCAGCCATGAGCCAATCGCTCGATGGAACTACATACCAGGTGTGTAAGTATGAAACTGGAATTTTTGTACAGAAAAAACACGTTTATTGTAATGATATTATACAAAGTAACTTATTCAAAGTATTGTCCGTCGCTATCTATACATTTTTCCCATCTTTCTGGCAATTTGTGGATTCCGCGCCAAAAGAACTGTTGCTCTTTTGAGGCAAACCAGTCATCGAGCCATTTTCGTACATCTTCGTAAGAAGTAAAGCGCTGCTCAGCAAGTGCGTGTCCCATCGATGCAAACAAGTAGTAATCGGATGGGGCAGGGTCCGGTGAGTAAGGCGCGTGCTGAAGAATCTCCCAACGGAACGACTCTATCGTTTCCTGGACCTGTTTTGCTTTGTGTGCTGGTGCATTGTCATGCAGCAAAATCACCTTGTGTTGTCTTTATTGGTATTCTGGTTGTTTTTCACGAAAAACTCGATCCAAATCGGTCATTTGTTGTCATTAGCGTTGAGTATTGACAGTTTCCCCAGGTTTCAGCAGCTCGTAGTAGATTACGCCCTTCTAATCCCACCAAACACACAGCATTGTCTTTCGTCCGTAGCGGTTTGGTCTTGCCGTCGATGTTGATGGTTCACCCGGAGTAACCCATGACTTTTTGCGCTTAGGATTCTCGAAATATATCCACTTTTCATCGCCAGTCACAATTCGATGGAGAAATGACTTTCTTTTGAACCTGGCGAGCAGCATTTCGCATGATGTTTTGCGGTTTTCTTGCTGTCTTTCGTTGAGTTCATGTGGAACCCATTTCCCCACCTTTTGTACCTTTCCCATGGCTTTCAACCGAAGGGAGATGGCTTCTCGGGTCACCTTTAACTGATCCGCCAGTTGTTGTTGTGTTTGAGCGTCGTCTTCGTCCAACAAGGCTTGCAGGTCAGCGTCTTCAAACTTTTTTGGTGGTCTTCCACGTTCTTCGTTCCTCACGTCAAAATCGGCACTTTTGAACCGTTTGTTTTGCCGAGAGCATGCTCACCAAACGCCTCCACAAGCATTCGATGCGATTCGGCTGCGGTTTTCTTCAGATGAAAACAGAAAAATAGTGCTGTCCGCAAATCGTAATTTGTTGGCACAAAACTCGACATGTTAATCTCTAATAAACTAATGCTACTGAATGAAACTCGTGTTATTGTGAGTTGGAAATCTTTGTCGGATATCAATACAATAACAAGACACCGCTGACGTGATGTGTCGGTAACTGCATCGACATCTAGCGCCACCTATGGGCAAATTCCGGTTTCATACTTACACACCTGGTATAGTCACATAACCACACTTTGTAATTTGTGATCAAGATCGGCTAGGCAGTAACTAGACCAGGGGTGGATAGCCGCAGTTAGCTAGTGTTGGGTAGGTCATGGCATCATGCCCACTTAAGAATTTTTTTCTTTTGCAAAGCCATTTGAAACTCAAGTCAGCTAGCCAGCCATGAGTTATTCGCTCGACGGAACTACACATAGTCACATAACCTCACTTTGTCATTTGAAAGCTAAGTTAGCTAGTCAGCCATGAGTCATTCGCTCGATGGGAACTACACGTAGTCACATAACCCCACTTTGTCATTTGTGACCAAGATCAGCTGGGCAGTGATTAGACAAGGGCTGGATAATAAAACATTTACGATATTACTAGCTTAAAGCGAGCCAACTACTGGTCAGTTCGTATGAGCTCAATTGGGCGAGCCAGTTACTAGGTCGTAACTCAAACAGGCTAGCACAATTTCTACTCGGGATCTATATATTTATAAAAAATTTTTGAATAGTTGTAACGATCCGTCATATCCGAGGTCAAGCATGATAGGTGAGTTGGGATGTTAAATCTCCGCGCCAGCTTAGTGAGATGACACGCGTCTGCAAACCGGAGACTACCTCTGAGACAATGAGAGAAACTCGGAAGGCCTCTCACTTTCTTTCGTTCAGGGGCAAAGAATATAGTCGAAGATTTATTTGCGGTGGATAAAACGTAGTTCCAACACCGTGACGCGAATTGAGTCGCTTGATGTACGCACTGATATATCAATGTTGCCATATCCGAAACAAACTAGCCTAACAAGGAACATCCCTCAGGTGTCCGCCTTCGATTTTGTTGAAACTCATATATGTGATAGAGCATCGAAAACTTTGAGACACGTATTTTTTTTATCGGCCGAAAAACGGATTTAAGGGGGGAAACCGCCCCTCAAAGAAAGGCGTGTCGAGGGGAGATTTTGCAGTTTCACCCAGAAGCAATCCACCGATCTGAATGAAACAAAAACGAAAATTCTTCTAATGAAAAGCGATGAAAAATCCACTATGAAGATGTTAAGAAAAAATTAAATTAGGGGGTAAACCACCCCTCAATTTGCCTTTTTTCACCCCACACTTAAGAGGGTTGTATGCAAATTATTAAAACAGGTATCATTTTGAAGGGCAATTAAAATTAAAGTTGACGGGTTTTTGTGTTTTGGCGGCATAGCAAATTTAAGGGGGTAAACCACCCCTAACATAAATTTATTTATCATGGTCGTTTTTTCTGAGTTTAAAGTATATCCGCTGATTTTAAATATTTCTATAAGCTACAATTTAATGTTTTACCATATGTCAAAATTATTACATTCGTCTTAAGGGGTAACTACCCCTCTGACGAGAAACATCATTGAAGTTTCCGCTTTCGATTTCGTTGAAACTCATATATGTGGTAAAGCATTGCAAACTATTAAACATTTTTTTTGTATCGGCAGAAAAACGGTGTTAGGGGATGAAACCACCCCTCAAAGTTTCTACCAAAAGCAGTCCACCGATCTGAATGAAACAAAATCGAAAATTCCTCTAATATTGAGCGATGAAAAATCCACTACAAGAGTGTTGATTAGAAATGTCACGTCCTGAGGGGACGTAGGCATATGTTTTATCGCGGTTCCCTCTTTTTAGCCTACGCCTAGCGCAATAGCTCGGGATGAGGGTGAAAAAGGGAAAGGTGCATGCGAAGATGGGAATGACGCAGTGACTCGATTAAGAAATGAATTGATCTATACAAATAATGAACAATTTGGGATTTATTGAAATTAACCAATTTAGTTAATTCCGTCAACATGAAAATACATAGAGGTTCGCTTACATTTATGATGCGCCGTGTATACGATAATTGGTTTACAGCGGTTGGGTTCGGGCCTCCGCAGACAGGTCGGCCCCTCGGTTGCGCACGCTCCGTGACAATGTTGAAATTACACGTTGATACAAATTTTCACACATGCGAGTTTTACACGTACACATTCAACGTAGACAGTTAAATGATATTTTACAGTTCGCGTTTTTATGAGGAACAATTTCGAAGTTCAAGTTTCGCGTTTTTATGAGGAACAATTTCAAAGTTCAAGTTTCGCGTTTGCTGTCAGGAGACAGATGTTCTACTTATTCCGATGAAAGTTGTTGGGAGACTTTGACTCAGCGAGTGATGATGGAACACTCTGTTGGGAGACTAGATCTGAACGAGTGGTGATGGAACACTGACTTCAAGATTTTTCGATCCTAGCTTGTAGGATATTTTGGATGCTGGGATGGTGGGAGAAGAAGTTTCTCGAAAAGTGCATTTCCGTCACGCGTTAATTTTTTGATTGGTGGAAAGGATGTAGGAAACTTCCGAGTGCATATGATTGGTCGAGTAGGAAGGGGAAATATTTTTGGAGACTATGATTCGTGATCTCCATCTCGATTCTTGGAAACTAGTCCGCATCTCGTTATCTGGAGCGTTGGAAAAATATAGGGAGGAAAAAGGGCCTTGGTCGCGTCGCCGCGCTTGCCTCAAGATAGGCACTGTTGACGCAGGTGTGAGGCGCATGGGAAATACCAACGTAGTTTTATTGCCGGGTCAACTTTTCGGCATGAAGGATTTTCATTTGGAGAATGTAGATTTTTGTAGAGTAAGGATTTGGATACTTTCGTGTGTCTTCGTGTGTTGTACGTTCTTATGGCTAAGGATTTTATCATCAACTGCGTTTGACGGTTGCGTGTAGATATGTTCAAGACCGACTGTGCTCTCGCGTGGGAAATTATGCGACGCTCGCTTCTTATCGATATATTTCGTTTCGACTGTGGTACGCCTAATTCTAAAGAAAATATAAGAACCCGTCGAAAAATGAGAATGCCGTTATCGTGTGCATTGGTTTTCGTAGTTTGCCACGATTTCCATGTGGAATCGGGTAAGCCCGCGTTTTCGCCGGAGTGAAATAAAATAGGAGAGGAAAAAGAAATAGATAGCGCTTTTTCTCGCGACGTTACAGAAATATAATTAAGGGGTAAACCACCCCTCCATTTGCCGTTTTTCACCTCACGCTTAAAAGGGTTGTATGAAAATTAATAAAACAGGTATCATTTTGAAGGGGAATCAAAATTCAAGTTGACGCGTTTTTGCGTTTCAGCGGGACAGCAAATTTAAGGGGGTAAACCACCCCTAATATAAATTTGTTCATCACCGTCGTGTTTTCTGTGTTTAACATGTATCCGCGCATTCAAAATATTCTCCCGCGTTTTTAAATTATTACGTTTTTAAATTTTTACATTTTCAGGGTAAACTACCCCCCCAATTGCTTTTCGTTTGAAGTTTCGCGAAAGGTTTCACGAATTTCGTTAAAACTGTTTTCATTTCATCGGTAATATCAATTTTATGTTTGTGTGTGCAGGCATATTCATTTTGAGCTTTAGGAGCGGTACTTTGGGAGTGGGGACGTGGGGATACCCCTTACTCATAAGACTGATATTTTCGTGTCAAAACGCTTCCGATTTTAATATGCACGTCCATTAAGCATCTCCATAGGAATAAACATACACTTCTACTATATCATTAATTATAATAATTTCCAGAATAAGTTATAAGGCTCACTTCGTATATTTCGGAACGTTGATGCGCCTGAATCAAGCGACAATTTAGCCAGCGACGTAGTTTTGTGGAGGCATGTATATTTTTATTATTTTACCGTTTATTTTATTAAACATATTAATGAAACTGAGGGTTTTATAGTAGGTTAACGAACATGTTTTTAATATATTTTGACATATTTTATATGGTAATCATATCAGCTGATTTAATTAATAGTACTTGTGAAAAGTATTGCAGTCATATGCCGTCAAATCATTTTCTTGTGATATATACTTTTTTTTCTAGTCTATCAACTATCAACCATCAACAGTCATGGCTCATGATTCCTGCAATAATGATAATCATCAAAAAAATGCTTTAAACACAACGATTTTTTGCACCATGCACATCTGATAATGGCCAAATTATTGCAACCGGGTATTTCACAATGTGTGTTCGATTCACCAAAAGCAAAGGTATCAGGATTTTCAAAATCTTCTGATTTTTTAAATGAATGGAAATGAACAAATTTATTTTAGGGGTGGTTTACCCCCTTAAATTTGCTGTCCCGCTGAAACACAACAACGCGTCAACTTGAATTCTGATTCCTCTTCAGAATGATACCTATTTTATTCATTTTCATACAACCCCCTTAAGCGTGGGGTGAAAAACGGCAAATCGAGGGGTGATTTACCCCTTAGTTATATTTCTAATCAACACTCTTGTAGTGGATTTTTCATCGCTTAATATTAGAAGAATTTTCGATTTTGTTTCATTCAGATCGGTGGACTGCTTGTGAGAGAAACTTGAGGGGTGGTTTCATCCCCTAACACCGTTTTTCTGCCGATACAAAAAAAAATTTTTTTAATAGTTTGCAATGCTTTACTACATATATGAGTTTCAACGAAATCGAAAGCGGATACTTCAATGATGTTTCTCGTCAGAGGGGTAGTTACCCCTTAAGACGAATGTAATAATTTTGACATATGGTAAAACATTAAATTGTAGCTTATAGAAATATTTAAAATCAGCGGATATACTTTAAACACATAAAAAACGACCATGATAAATAAATTTATCTCAGGGGTGGTTTACCCCCTTAAATTTGCTATTCCGCCAAAACGCAAAAACCCGTCAACTTTAGTTTTAATTGCCCTTCAAAATAATACCTGTTTTATTAATTTGCATACAACCTTCTTAAGTGTGGGGTGAAAAAAAGGCAAATTGAGGGGTGATTTACCCCCTAATTAAATTTTTTCTTAACATTTTCATAGTAAATTTTTCATCGCTTTTCATTAGAAGAATTTTCATTTTTGTTTCATTCAGATCGGTGGATTGCTTCTGGGTGAAACTGCAAAATCTCCCCTCGACACGCTTTTCTTTGAGGGGCGGTTTCCCCCCTTAAATCCGTTTTTCCGCCGATAAAAAAAAATACGTGTCTCAAAGTTTTCGATGCTCTATCACATATATGAGTTTCAACAAAATCGGAGGCGGACACCTGAGGGATGTTCCTTGTGAGTTCTCTTAACAATTCTCCTTGAGAATGTAATAAAGAGATTTTCCCGAGGATGCGAGACACGCCCTGATTCTTTTCCGTCTCGATACAACTCGGGCATTTTTCTTTACAATGGCTTCGTGTAAGGAGGCTAATCTCAGCATTGAGTTAGGGTGATTGAATAGCGATGCAATTTGCTGGAGGCGAATATTTTGGGATCAATCGTTTTTTATTATTCGCTGGAAATCCTTTTACGAGAATGTCTTCATCGTATGGCGAAATCCTTACGTGGAGCAGGTATTTTTCATGCATGAATCTTTTACCCATTAACTCGAAAAATGTTCCGTCCATCTCGTCGATTTCCTGCGAAGTCACAGGAATTTTTTGTCCTACTGAATCCTTGTGCTCAGTAGACTACAGCGAAGCCTGTTGAGCAGCGAGGGTGCTTGTAGATGGGTGTTTTTGTGAACCCGATGCCGGAGAGGACCCACCCGAGTCGAAATTTAGACCCTCCTTTGAATGCTCGAGAACCTATTTCCTTGGTAACGCACAGACCGCCGCCCTCCTTTGACTCCCCTTGAACCTATGTAGAGAAAATTGCACCGTTGGCGACCCTCCTTTAGCCCTACTGAACCTTCTATTCAACCTCCTGAGCCTCCTTTAGGCCTATGGGCTCGGCTTGCGTGAACCTACACAACCTCGTTTTGGCCTAAAGTCTTATCTGTACCCTACAGAACCTCCTTTGAATCCAAAGCAGAAGGAAAATGAAAGATTGGATCCAAAGGAGGTTCTGTAGGGTCAAGCTATATCTGAAAAATAAAATTATATGTGTGAATTAAAAATATGATGTTTGATTATTTATTATAAGATTGATTTATTAATTCGAAACATATACATACATTGTCACAACTATAAATTATTTCGTGTAACTTAAAAAAACGTTATATTAAACCTACTCAAGTTCCATAGAATTTATACGGTATCCTATGTACGATTGATTGTCGATAGAAATGAAGACGCATATTGATTGTAAGGTCGCTACAGGTATAAATAACTTGTCCTCAGGAATATGAAAAACTATAGTTTTAATACGTTTGTACTATAGTTATAGTACAAATATAGTATACGTTAATATAATCTAGTAAAGTACGCTGGTACTACATTTGTTTGTGTGTTATTCAAGTTTACCATATTTCTATATTTGCACTATAGTATAGTACAAATATAGTATACGTTAGTAGTCCAGTAAAGTACGCTGGTACTACATTTGTTTGTGTGTTTTCAAATTTATTTCATTATTATAAATAAATGATATATAGTTTATCTGAAAATATTTTTTAATTATAATTATCCCTTCTTTGGAATATCGGTGAACTGCGGATGGGAGAGAAGGGGGGGGCGGAGGGCAGCATATTGAAGTAGGCTTAAAGGAGGGTTAGTAGGGTCAGAAGAGGTTTAAAGGAGGGCTAGGAGGCTCTGCGAGCCACCGGTGAAAGGAGTCAAAGGAGAGTTAGTAGGGCGAAAGGAGGTTTAAAAGAGGGTCTGTAGGTTTGCGTAAGCACTAAATCAGGCTCACTAGGGTTTAAGGGGTAAGGCCACTGTAAATTTTTTGAAAAATCGATTTTTTTTTATTGGCTTAAAAAATAGTCTTCTTCTATAAAAGAAGTCTTCTTCTAATAAAAAAAACTTCTTTTTTAAATTTTTTCCAATAAAAAACTATTCGCAAAACTTTAAACGCGTTTTTCTCGAAACATGGTTTTTCAAAATGGCACGCAGCATAACTCGAACAATTTTCATTTTTTTCACTTGAAATTTTAACCAGATGTGAACATTTACATTATCTTGAGAATGTCGATCGGAATTTTCAAGAACTTTATTTATTGATTTTTTATTAACAAAAAACTTGCCGTTTTTTTCGTAAAAAATCAATTTTTTTTTCAAACGCACGCCAAATCCACAAAAATTGATACTTTTTAAAATCCGATCGACATTCTCTAGCTATAGCCCTCTAGATTAATGGTTTTTTTTTGTTCTAGATTCAAAAGTGCACCAGTGGTGCTGCGTGCCGCGGAGCCCTGGAAGCAAAACATGTCCCGGGAAGATAGCTGTGGAACCACCATTTTGTTTTTTTTTACTGTAAAAAAATTTTATAATAAAGTTTAATGTATGCCCGATAACACCATTAAAAGTTTTTTTTCAAATACCTTCAATTTCGGGAGCAAAAAATTAGTGAAAAAACCTTTTTTTTTGGGCCGTTACAGTGGCCTTACCCCTTAAAGGAGGTTCAGATGAACCTACTAAACCTCCTTTGAGTGAAAAAGTCCAATTTCTGCCACTTTTGGAGGTTCAGTAGGTTCTGATATACATGTTTTTGAGAATTCCATTTGAACCTCTTGAACCTCCATTGAATGACAAATTGGGATCGAAAGGAGGTTTGAAGGAGGGTCTAAATTTCGACTCGGGCACTATTAGACCTTGAATGAGAACCAGTGACTGGCGATGGATCGTTCTGAGAGTCCATGACTGCGGATGGATTATTCTGAATCACAGTGGAACTCTTTCGTACCTCTACGATATACCTTAGCGCCTTTGATGAAGCTTCGGAGAATTGTTCTCCCTCCGAGTCAAATGAGCTGCTTTCTCCTAGGCTTTCTGATATTGACAGAAAACCGAATAAGGAGATAAAAAGGGACCCTAGTAAGCTATCTGCTCACCCACAAGGACCAGGTTACGTAACGTAACTAAATCGAACAATGGTTTGTTTTTTTTTCGCAGCAGCAGCAGGCCAGTGTTATTATACCAGTGTGGTATAAACACAACTCAATAATTCAAGTATTTACTTGTGGCTCGAATTCGTTAAACAATTATAGCACACTGTCATCTGAGAGTGATAATACCTGAACCCGAAAAAAGCTAATGTACTTACAGCGCATTTTCGCGCATCGCCAACGTCTTTTCTGCTTCCGCAACGTCTTCTCGGCTCGGTTAAAACGTTTGTATCGACGAATTTCGTTTTCTTTCACCTCGGAAAGGTGAAGGAAAAGGATTCTATTTTTACATCGACACATGTGGCGCATTCGGCACAAAACAGAATAATGAGAATACCTCGTGGCATAGGCAATGAGCAAAAGTTTTTCACTTTAACAGTAAGTTTGATATTGTGATGACATCGGTGTAACGTAGAAGGACTATCATTGATCTTGAGAAGAGAGGCGCGCAATACCATTAGACGATTGAACGTTCAGAATGACCTCATGATATGATTTTATAGAAAACGAAATGATCGACTACAAAGGTCCCAGAACGTTTTGTTATAAGGCTGATAGTTTCACCGGAAAAGGGAAAACATTTTGAAATGTACTGTAAATTCTACTTTGACCTTGGAAAACTTTCGAAAGAGTAGATTTATCGTAAAACGATAAGAGACCTTTTTTATAAAAGGTTCAATTCCCTACCAAAATATGTCTCGGGCATTATTATGGGTTTCCCCGTTGGCGACTTATAAGATTCAAAAGTAGGAAGCAAAGTTTTCTGCATGTTATTAACATGGGAACTACAGTCCGGCTGTACAGAAGAAACCCGGCAATAAGAAACTTTCCCCAGTTTCTCACTCGAACTTTTCCCCCACTCCGACTCGAACTCCGAGCTCGAGAATTTTGTGCGCGGAACCTCTGGTTAAGAAACCACCCTGGGAGACATTATTTGGGCAAAATAGAGTGAACGTTGTAGTGTAATTTGATGTGTGCATGCGTGCGTGAGTATATGTGTGTGCGTGTGTGAGTGTAACAAAAAATCTATAAGTTTATTAGAAATTTTTTGTATTCATTAAAAAGATACATATATGTGTTGACTTCATATAAAATGTACTACAGTCTGATTTCTTACGCTTCTTTAAAGTTTCGGTCATTTTATGACAGTTGAGATTCATTCAGATACAGTAGTACAAAATAATATTTGATAGTATGTATATTAACGTGAAACAAAAATTCGCTAAATAAATGTCCACGCGCAGTCGAAAACATTTTTGCATGGACGATGTCAATACTAAGTTGCATACTCGTTCGAGTTTCTTGTTGAGAGGATTGCATGCGGAAAACAGCGAGACAGACAGACAGCGGTAGTGAGCGCGGAGCGCGCGCCTGGTGGGGGTATGCGATATATAAGAAAAACTCTTCCCCTTGGAGGCTTTTGGTTTCTTATTCGGAGGTCGGACAGTAGAAAATCGCGATGAGGAATCTCTAAATATTAATATTAAGACCTCATATTTTAACGGGCATCTCATTTTGCCTTAGTCCAACTACTGAAGAGTGGAATACGAAAAAAATAGTCGTTTTTTTTAATCGCCCTAATATGTATATGTAGTGTACGTATGCGTCGATGAAAAAACACTTGTTGCGGACCAATAGTAGAGTAATATCCCATGCCTCGGTGAATTACATAACATCGCGTCGCGCATCAAAGCTTCAACAAGAAAAAATAAAGGCGGCATCGTATTTCTGTTTAAGCGTGCCTAGCTACACAGCAACATACCAGCAATGGCTAATAATACCCATCTTCGATTTTCACACAGATGTTGATGACCAATGTAAATTTGTCTCCTCCATTATCGTACGATAAAGCATTGGAATATCTATTCTATCATGTACTTCCCAAAGTGCGATTTTCTTTGGATGGTGCTTTTCCTTTAACAATATTTCGTTCCAGTTCCAGTGTGTAGAACACATGTGGATAATTCTCAAAAATTCCAAAACATTAGTGTTAAACAATGCAATAACGTTCTTTGTTTGCAATTGCTGGGCCAAAGCAGATAAACGGGGCCCGGTTATGAAATGAAATCGATATAGGTGATATGCGCCACAATAAATCGTTGTATGGTCGATGCTTAAATGTGGGGTTACTGTAAAATTGGGTGCCGTTTGCTTGGATACTGATACGATAAAATATTTTCAATAAAGAAATAACTCATCAGTCGATTAACGAAAGCCTACAAAAAGATATTATAAGAGAGGTTTCTACTTTGTTGGGCCAAAATATGTTCGATTTTTCGACATTTTCTTATGCGAAAAATATTGAATGTAGAATGTTGAAATTGAGTGACATATGTCACATATGTCGGTGTGCCGGTGATGATATTCTTCGCTTGCGGAAGTGCTAAATCCTGAAGAGGTGATCTGAAGCAAAAAAATCAGACATGTTTCTACTTTGTACCATATTGTGTATAAGTCGAACTAGAATCAAGAAGAAAAATTGAAATATAAAAAAAATTGTGAACCTTTTAACGGGAAGTTCAATTTTTTACCAAAAATGTTTGCAGTTATTTGTTCATAAAAAAAACGTTGGAATATTTGTTTGATAATTCTAGTTCAACTAATGAAGACGTTTGTTGTACACGTGTCTGCCAAATTTCATAACGATTACTTATCTACGGCGTGTAGGAGCACTTCCCCAAGGTAAGAATATCATCGCCCGCGAACCAACGCCACGTGGCTCCTCCCGCTCGCAGTACTATGTTTCGTCATACTTTACAAAATATTATCATGTTGAGTAAAGACCGCTTAGCAAACATGCCAAATTTCGACATTCTATATTTAATATTTTTCGCATTGAAAATTTGTAAAAAATCGAAAAAAACGATGGCCAACAAAGTTGACGACTGTGTTACAGCGCATCAGTATATTAAAATATGCAAATCTACAAATATACAAGTTATATAATGCTACAATTCGCAAATGAAATGTCAACCAAGCAATAATAATAAAGTAATTCAACAAAATAATGTAAGTACATTGCCGAAAATATAGCTAAAGAAAAAAGTCGTCATTCTAGCATTTTCCTCGTAAAAAATGTTACAAACTGAAGCGGTAATTTATGGTGGAAAAAACAGCAACTCACTCGTTAAGTGTTTTTCAGTGTTGGATTACGCCATGGTTTTTTTAATGTTGCAAAATCATGCTTAAAATTTGTATACACGGCCACGGATTGAAGAACTTTGATTGCTCATTGCTTTTGACAAGAAACAAAATGGTACATAATTCCTTGTCGCGATGCGCACCTTTTTAGCCAAACCACTATTACAACCAAGTAATGGAGTTCTTCAAGCGATTTAATCGAAGATATTCATTTGAGATATTTGACATGATGTGTCTTTACATTCGTGCTCGAGAGCTCATTTGCGATCAACATAATTGCCGCAAATATCGACTTATTTTTGGCCACGGTTACGCGTCGGAGTGGGGGTAAAACGGCTAAGTAAGAACGGTAAAGTTGTTTGTTCCACCCTCTCCCGAGTCTAATGTCTTCTCGTATAAAAACCTCATCGAACTCTCAGATATTCATTCGTTCTTCCTAGATCGTTCGCACAGAGTGTCATCAAAGCAGAGGTACCAAGTTTCTTTTATTTTCTTCCGGTTCGAGGAGTTCAATTGTTCTATCATTTTTTTTTCAATTTCATGTTCGCAATATAACCCTTCGTTGACACACTTATACCTGGCCACGATTTTGACATACTGGGTCAATTTGACCCGGATGGTACTTCATCCGCCTGCCATTAACAACCGTTCGGTCGGTTTTTGTTGAAAATAATCACACATACATTTTAAATATTTCTTAATATGTGCGCATAATTGAAATTCGTAAGTATTGGATTAATTAACTGTAAAGAAAATATTTAACATCTTCCATTTTGGAAAGGTGAGCATTTTTTAAATTTATCCAAATCAAAATGACCTAGTGTGTAAGCGTTGGGTTGATAAAACCAATTTCATCGTCGATCGAATTAGAGGACAGGTTCTCGATAATTATTGAATCCACGAAGAAATTGCAGATAATTTGAAAGTTCACTCGATCAATATACGTGGCTTATTCGTGAATAATGAATGAATAATGAATGAATAAGAGATCGTTGAAATTTCGGCTTCGGTCCGGCCAGTGAAGGACTTCCAAGGTTGTTGAAGGAAGTAAGAATTTGTGTTTCTTTACGTTTCGGCCCTGTGGTTCGGGTCCTCTTCAGAATATGTATATTTCTTTCTGTATAAATAGTGATACACAATGTTTTTACAATCACGTAATATCCAGACGTGTGTTATTTTGTGTGACAATATTGTTGGTACTGTTTTAATTATAATTATATATATAAAGTATGGATGACATCATTTATTGAGTTACTTATTGTTGTATGTAAGTATTGGTGTGTGAAATGTATAGAGTGTGGAGAAATTGTATAAGTGAGATATGATAGATTACTGACCTCGAAGTGGTGATATTTCGGTTTTTTTACGCACATGTTTGGAAAGATGTTAAGATGAACAAAGACATTATTTGTGAAAATAAATAATGTTTTGTGAAAAAAAAGTACTCAGTAGATGGAGTTACTATCGTTTATGGGCGATTTTTACTGATCTGTAATGGATAAGTGGTTATGGGTCAATTTTTTATGTTTTATTATTAAGAATTTAAGTAAAAGGATTTGATCTAAGAAAAGTTGTAGTGAATAATCAAAAATTATGGTTGTTACCTATTGAGTTTTTTTCTTTTAAAAGTGTGTTATCTTTCCAAAATGAGTAAAAAACTCGAAATCTTGGTTGGTTCGTTACATTTTGAGATGTGTAGCAGACAAAAGTTCGAGAAAGACTGAGTGATGTATTGTTTTCTGGTGGCATGTTCAAGTCTCTGTGCTATGAATTGGGGGAGAGATCGTGCTCGCAGTGACGTGTCAATAAGAATAAATTAGGGGCGCCAAGTTAGGGGTATTTAAAATTAGTTTGTAATGTCTTTAAAATTAGCTTATCATGTTAATATGTTAGTTTGTTAACTATGTCGATAATTTTAAAATAGTTATGTAATGTAAAATATGATAGAGAGTGTTGATGGTTATATAATGGAATTATAGATTGAGCTAAGATTTTTTATGTCAGTTCTAAAGTTGATGGCGTTGGGGTGTGCTTTTATTTGTATCATTTCCATGATAAGTCTTTTTTTGAGCCAACTCTCATTGCTTAATATTTTTGTGTTATCAAATTGGAAGTCATGTTTATGTTCTATTGCGTGTTGTGCTAAGGCTGTGTGTATTTCGGTAGTGTGTTTTATGCTATTTTTGTGTTCTTTTATTCGGGTTTCGAGATATCTTTTAGTTTGGCCTATGTAAGTAGCGTTGCAGTCATTGCAGTCGATTTTATAGACGATATTGGATATTCTATTGTTGTTGATTTTGTCTTTGGTGGAGCCAATGATGGATGAAATATTATGTTTATTGTTTGTAACTAATGTTATGTTGTATTGTTTGAAAAGACGGATTAGTTGGTGATGTATGTTTTTTGTATAGGGGAGATTTATTATTCTGGAGGAGTCAAAATTGTTATTGTTCATTTTTTGTTTGTTGATTATGGAAAGTCTATGTTTTATTAATTTGTCTGTGAAAGAGATTGGATAGCAGTTTTTTATCATTGTATTGCTGATGAGTTGGAGATTTTCTTTATGAAACGAAGGGTGAGATAGTCTTATTGCTCTGTCAATCAACATGTAGATTATGGCTTTTTTTTGGGAGGGTGGGTGGTGTGAGAAGAAATTAATAAATCTGCCAGACCAAGTTGGTTTTCTATACCAATTTGTGATGATTGAATTTTGTTTATGAATTAATAGTAAGTTAAGAAAAGGGATTTTGTTGTCTATTGCAGGACATTTTTTTTATAACGTTTTTATAACAACTTTTGCAGGTTTTTATAACAACTTTTGCAGGACATTTTTTTTATAACGTTAATAATTGTTTGGTTAGAATACCATTTTTCACTGTTTTAGCTCTATCCAAAATGTACCACGAGTGGGCAAAGTCTTAAAACATCCCCAGTATAAGTGTCACTTTGTTTGGGTTTGTTCGTTAACCTAAACAAACCTAAACATGGATTAGGTCTCTGCGGCTAAAAATGGTGTTCTAACCTAAAAATTAAGAACGTCATCAAAGAAACGTTCCTACAAAAGTCGTTAGTTTTGGTCTGACAAACGTTTTAGTGAAAAAATGCTTGATCCCATTTTTTAAAAATGATCCGCCATCTCAACTTCGCCATTTTGAGTTTCGAGCCAAAAATATTTTTTTAACGTCCCCCTTTGAACCCTAAACGTTTTATTATACTCAATACTTGATCAGATACATCAGGTGGAAGATTAAAATGTGACACCCGGTATATAGAGGCTGTAATCAGCGACTATTTAAAAAACTGCGCGTGTAATGAAACATATTTTCAATTAAAGTTACTCGCCAAGTTTAAACTAAAAGTTCTATCTTTGCACCCCCCTTCCTGCATACGTTCACAGATAGCAAAATAGACTCATAAAAAAATTTATGCCGCAAAAAATATCGACAAATATTTAAAAATGCTTACGCTGTACTTGATAGTGTGGTGGCTCAGATGAAGGTACTCAGGCTGGGCTGAGTCCTAGTTACGCTTTTCGAAAGGACCTCCAGCGCTGTCCTCAACGCGGCTGTGTGCGAGCATGTCGGCTGCTCGCGGAAAAAATGTGTTGTTCCGTAAATAATGTGCCATTAATTTAACCTATTGATTTTTATATATTTCCATACAGGCGTAATGGCGGTCGATCGAAACAAAGGGAAACGTATTTTTGAAAAATAATATGATGAAAAGAAAAAATTGATACTAAAGAAATGGTAATTTTAAGGCAAAAAATGTGTCATTGCTCATTCTCTATCTTAGCTCTCATGTTCGCCATTATGGGGAGTTTGCTTGTCAAATATGCTGTTCATAACATTCATTTATTTCAAAGAGGATTTAATGGCGTAATTTTTTTTGTTATCACACGGCCTACTACAATACTCGATTCGTTTGAAAAATGTTTTTTTTTAAATTCTTTTCGAGCATCCCTAAGTGTAGACAATTCAGTAAATATGTATTTGATGAAAATAAGTTGTCGATTTAAATATATAAGATAGACACACACACACACACACACACACACACACACACACACACACACACACACACACACACACACACGCACGCACACGCACACGCACACGCACACGCACACGCACACACACACGCACACGCACGCACACGCACACGCACACGCACGCACGCACACGCACACACACACACACACACACACACACACACACACACACACACACACGTGTGTGTGTGTGTGTGTCCTATATATTTAAATCGACAACTACATATATATATGTATGTATATATATATATATATATATATACGGGGTGCCCTCTTATCTCTGCTACCCGAAACAACTCGGTAATTATCGACGTCACAAAAAAAATGTTCCAGACAAAAGTTGAACGGTGTGAAGGGGGCCATCAAATGCGACCAATTTTTTTTTTTCGGTAGAGCCGCTGACGCACATTGACGGTCGCCTCCACTTTTTAAAATGGAATGGTACATTTTTTTCAACCGTCTTATAGAGCACCTCAAGCCGCATAAAAAACATTCGGGGGTCAAAGTCGTTCAAGGTCATTTAAGGTCAGCTATTAAAATGAAATACAAATCTACCAAATATTTGGTAGTGATTCGAGATATTTAGATTCGTATCATTGATACTGACCTTGAATGACCTTGAACGGCGTTGACCCCCTTATGTTTTTTATGCGGCTTGAGGTACTCCACAAGATGGTTGAAATAAAATGTACCAAGAATATGTGAGAAAATGTTCATGTTGAAATGTTGAAACGTGACCGATTGAAGACGATTTAGTGAGAGTAGGTAGCGCCACGATTTACGTATACTAAAACTTTGAATCGCGATTTTCTTGATACGACTTTTCTCGACCTGGCCGGAATCGAAATTCTAGCTATAATTGTCCGATTTTCAATTTAAAAAAGTATTTATAATCGCAGTGGCGATCGTTGTACGTAGCCGTTTTTGAAATTTAGTATTTTTAAGACCCGGAATATAAGTAAAATTTTCGCCAAAACTACGTTTTTAAAAAATGGTCCGCCATTTTGTGATTTTTTTCCCCCGAAAATCGGCTACGTACTATGAGAACTACATTTATAAAGATTATAAACTTTTTATTTTCACTTTTCAGACCAACCGTTGTCAAGTTATCGATCCGGCCATTGCACTACCATTTTTTATACAGGGGCTCTATTATACCCCAATAACATTTTTAATTTTCCATTTTGTCAAGTGAAAATTTACACGAAGTAAGTTCAATATACATTAAGATCATAAGTATAATTTCAAAATCGCATATAAATAATCCAAGGCACAAAAAATCCGAAAAACTTAACTTTTTCGCAATAGTTATAGAAGTTCATTTCCGCAAAAAAAAAAGAATCTTCGGCAATGGTCAAACCGCTAGGATGGAACGTCCTGTGCGTTAATTTGCATTTAAATTGAAGTATCGATGCATCAAAAATGTTCGACGGACAGCGCCGAGACAAAGCGCAGCCACTTTTGTCAAGCGTATCGCCAAGCAATATGTCTTTGGCAGAACGTGCCGCGAGACAATATAGGCACTATATAGGCACAATATAGGACAATTGGAACGTTGTGGAATGTTCCATTACAAACCGAGCTTATAACTAGGAAAACTTAACTATAAAAACGCGCATTCGCGTAGCAACCTAACGAGTTAAGGGGTAAGGCCACTGTAACGGCCCAAAAAAAAAGGTTTTTTCACTAATTTTTTGCTCCCGAAATTGAAGGTATTTGAAAAAAAACTTTTAATGGTGTTATCGGGCATACATTAAACTTTATTATAAAATTTTTTTACAGTAAAAAAAAACAAAATGGCGGTTCCACAGCTATCTTCCCGGGACATGTTTTGCTTCCAGGGCTCCGCGGCACGCAGCACCACTGGTGCACTTTTGAATCTAGAACAAAAAAAAACCATTAATCTAGAGGGCTATAGCTAGAGAATGTCGATCGGATTTTAAAAAGTATCAATTTTTGTGGATTTGGCGTGCGTTTGAAAAAAAAAATTGATTTTTGACGAAAAAAACGGCAAGTTTTTTGTTAATAAAAAATCAATAAATAAAGTTCTTGAAAATTCCGATCGACATTCTCAAGATAATGTAAATGTTCACATCTGGTTAAAATTTCAAGTAAAAAAAATGAAAATTGTTCGAGTTATGCTGCGTGCCATTTTGAAAAACCATGTTTCGAGAAAAACGCGTTTAAAGTTTTGCGAATAGTTTTTTATTGGAAAAAATTTAAAAAAGAAAAGCACAGGACCTTTTTTTTCTTATTCTAGAGGGTTTAAACTATTTTTTAAGCCAATAAAAAAAATCGATTTTTTTAAAAATTTACAGTGGCCTTACCCCTTAAGAGATCTGGAATACCGCAACGCCTAGGCAAACAACAGTCGGATCAACGACCAATCGTCATCACAAGGTATGTGACGAAACATTTTACAATTTTGTAACATTCAAAAGTCCATGAACATTCAATATCTATCGAGGAGCTGCGGGAGCATGTTTAACATTATCGGGCAGACGCGGATTTAGCGTAAATCATTATATTCGTTCTTAGCGCCAAGAGTAACGATTTATTTGAGAAGAATTAAAAAACCTTCCAGTATCAGTCTACCGGGCTTTTGTTTGGAATTCAATGAAATTGTATATGAGGCATTCCACGTCACTTCAGCCAGTAAAAAAAATCCACAAATAATTTTGAAAAATCGAGTTACTTTATTGAAAAATATTCCCCGAGTGTCGACATTTTTTAAAAATTTCTGACGTTTTTTCTCGTTGATTACCATTTTTTAATATTTTTCTATTCAAATGGCTGTATCGTTGGCAGGATTTGACGTATTTACATTCGTAAAAAAAAAAACGCAAATGTGCTTCTTTTTCTAGCCTTTCAGAAAAAAATCAATTTAGATTTCATTGAGCAAGTCGAACGTCCGTTTCAGAGCAAAATATGCAAAAATATTTTTTTTTCTCAAGAAAACACCGTGAAGTAATAGCTATTTTTATTTATTTAATTTTTTTTTATTAATATTCGGTTGAAGAGTGTGGAGCACTCGCTATATGTTTACCAGGTTTTCAAAATACATATGACATATATGTCATATATTTCGGAGCCTTGGAGTGCTCCACACTCTTCAATCGAATATTATTAAAAAATTAAAAATAGCTGTTACTTCACGATGTTTAGGAATCCCATAATATAAAAAATGCCAAAAATCCGTTTTTCGTATTCACAATTCGGGGAAATTTAAAAAAATAAAATAACGAGTGCCTTTCCTTGAGAAAAGAAATATTTTTGCATATTTTGCCCTGAAACGGACGTTCGACTTGCTCGATAAAATCTAAATTATTTTTTTTCTGGAAGGATAGCCTTCCAGAAAAAAAATAATTTAGATTTTTCTTTTTCTTTAGAAAAAGACACACATTTTATTCTTTTTACGAATTCAAATACGTCAAATCCTGCCAAAGATAGTCATTGGAATGGGAAAATGTTAAACAATGGTAATCAACGAGAAAAAACGTCAGATTTTTTTTTCAATTTTGACACTCGGTGAATATTTTTCAATAAAGTAACTCGATTTTTCAAAATTATTTGTGGATTTTTTTTACTGGCTGTCGGTGACGTGGTATGCCTCATATGATACTTGAACTGAATTTAACGAACGATTATAAATAATTGTGCAAAAGGCCGTTCATCGCATTACACTAAAGTTTTTTTTACTTATTTGAAAAACAATAGCTCCGGAGTGCCGTGTTATTTCGATAAATTACGTTTACAAGTACCGTTGTTAATTCTTATGTATGAGGGACTTTTTTTAATAGTTTTAAAAAGTAAAAGAAGTACGCCAAGTGATAAAAATGCCCGCCGAAAACATTGTTGTTTGTTCACGTTATAAAAACTTCTGGTTTACCCTAAAAATAATCATTATTTGTTTTAATTCAAGCGATGGTATTATTATATTTTTTTTCATTACTCAATTGCACAGAAAAAACGAAATGACTTATAAAATAGCCAAGTAGAATGTACGTTTTACACCAGCGTCCAAAAAAGTTTGTGCACAAAATTGTCAAATCGTAATAATAATCTTATTAAAAACGGTGTATTTTTTTACAAAAAAACATGTTATTATAACAAAGAATGTATTTCACTATTATGGAAAAATACAACATACGAACCACGCAAGAACCCCGGAAATGCTGTGAAAGATCTTGGCGTGATTCAGAAGAAAAATCTCGTGCAGATATAACATTTTCATATATAATGTAACGTGCAATAGTTGTGTGATAAAGTACAACATTCATATTTTGGTCTCATCTTTTTAATGATTAAAATAGAGATCTAAAGAGTGCACTTCAGTGCACCAATTATTTAATTACCACTCACGTAATCAATGCAAGGTAACGAATGGTTATGTAAAGAGGTTGGAGAATATTTGTACTTCTTTGGACTACAATCATTAAAAATTCACTTCTGCAAAACGCACTTGCCGGAAAGAGCAGATTGCCATCTAAAAATACTACCACTTGAGTACGTAATTTAATATGTTTAAACCTCAGAGTTGAGTAGTTGGGAATCGGAATCCGACGACGAGCCTTTTTCTTCACCATGCATGCCAAGACTTTGCACAGTATTTCCAGTATACTAAGGCGGTGTATACGTTTGATTTGCGTATAATGGGGATACCATTTTTTTTGTTATGTGATTTTTTAAATAAAAATATTAAATTTTTTATACGATTATTGCTAGGTTTAGCAATTTTATGTACAATATTCCTGTATTATACGCACTTCCTACGTGGCTATTTTATAAGTCATTTAATACCAGTGTGAACGCTGAAAATTTGGGTGACTCGGGAATTTTTTGGAAGAAAAGTACTCAATTAACCCTTTGAAGTATACATTTTTCCTTACGTGCAATCAGCTCAAAACTTTGTACTCGAGGGTTTTCGGGCTCGCTGATTACAAATCTGCACTCAAAATTTGAAAATTCAAGATGGCGGATCCAATATGGTGCACCAGAAATGCAAAAATTGTTTGTTTGGGTTATAATAATATATAAAATTATTTATAAATAATAATTAATATACAAATATATTTTTATAATATATTATAATAATATATAATATAAAAAATGTATAAAATGAAAAAGCAAAAAATAAAAATATAAAAAATAATTTTTTTTTGTTTCAAATATGGAGCTAGAAACTCACTACGTCCTCGCCGTTAGCTACGGGTAATGCTAAAAGCGTAATTCTATTAGAAATTCAGTATAACAGAATCAACATATTGAGCAACTCCGATGTTTTAGTAATTCCAGTAAAATCTCCGGTTTTGGCCCGTCATATTGGATTCGCCATTTTGAATTTCTGAATTTTGAGCTTGAATTCGTAATCAGCGACCCATAAAACGTTTCTGAATTCATTTTTTGTGTATGGTTTACCTGCTAGATTAGGCACAATTACATCTATTGTCTAAAAAACGTGATTTTTCTTACTGTAGTGATGATCAACATCCACTAAGTGGAACATAAGCCCTTAATAGTGATATTGTAGTAACAATTGATCTCCAAACAACCTAAATTGACATTGACATTCGTCGTAATGCGCTAAACAAATTTTTATTCAAGAAAAAGAGAGTGGAAGTAGGTGACATACCAGTATGTCACTATGCTTCAAAGGGTTAAATGTTTCGGAACATTAAGAATATATTTAGCTATATTTGGCCTATATTTCCTAATTCTTTCATAGAGAAATATTGAGATCCAAGCGACTTATGCGCTGCCTTTGAAGGCGCAAAAAAATGTTCCTCTACTGCTGTCATGATTCCGGCCGATTGACTAGCTGGAACCGAAAAAGGAAAAAATTTCGTTAAACTGGAAGGCATTTCCTATACAATGACGTAGGATTTTCACAAAATATCAAAATCTAACAAAATGGTGTAATTATGAAAAAAATCTGTTTTCTTGCCTATAAAATGGTCGTTTTTTCAATGCCAAATCTTCCATTTTCATCCAATCGAAAATATCCTTGCTCTTTGAGTTATAATGTCAGCGAATTTGAAAAATCTCATTTCGAGAAACACGCGTTTAAGTATTTAACTATTGATTTTTGCAAGATAAAATGATATTGATATAAATTATATAAATGATAATGATATTCTTGAAAGTATAAACTGTCGAAAAAGGCAACAAAAAAATAGATTTTTGAAAGTGTCACACTGGTATAGCCCCTTAATTTTTTTGTACCATCGTTGAATGAAAAAAAATAATAAAACTATCGTTTGAATTAAAACAAATAACAATTTTTGTTCTAACGGAAAACAAACAACTATGTTTTCAGGAGGATTTTTTTGGGTACTGCGCGAACTTTTTTTTTTACTTAAAACATTTTTTAAACTGATTGCATTCGTTTTTCGCACCGAAAAATTAGCTTGGTCCTTGGGTTTAATCCAGGTTTTAATCCAAAGCGCAGAAACCATGCATACATGTATAATTTCTTAAAAATATATTTGAAGATGCTATACATGTGTGTTTTCAAATTCGTATTGAGCAGGAAAAATATGTTTCAAGATATTGGAACTCGTTGAAACGTAGAAGATGCCATCCACAATGTATGAAGAACGATGACAGTATAAACAGTTTATTTAATTTTTAATATTTTCATAATATTTTAATTTTTATTATTTTGTTAACCTTCAAATTCAGTCAATAAAGTTTATATTCCTTAGATACTCATATATTGAATTCACATGGATGGTGCATTTTGACAATCTCACCCCATGTAGGTTTCGCCAATCGAACTGTAACGGCCAATACTTGGACCAATGTTGGCGGGACGATGATCGATTAACCAATTGTACGCCAATGCTCGGCTGAGTATTGACTAGCCAACATTGGTTTGCTGATACGAGGCCAATGTTCGGCCAAATATAGACTCGCTAATCATTGGCTTGTCGATACGAGGCCGATGTGTGGCGAAATATAGACTCGCCAATCATGTTTTTGCCGATACGAGGCCAATGTTCGGCTGAGTAACGCATGATCGAACCGCAATTCGTATATTGACGATTCATTGTTTCGCGTCGAAGTCATTGAGAGAAGAGATAAATACTTTTTACGAGTCCATTGGACATTATTCTTAACAAATATACTACCAAATCAACACACTCATTGTTGGCCGATTCTCGAACGAGCTCATACGCGATATTCTGCAGATTTTTATGAACCATCGTACACTGACAAAAAAATTCTAATAATATTAACTAAGCGCGTCTATTTATTTATTTTTTATTTGAATTAACTAGATTTTTCGTGATATCAAATTTTTCCTATTGCATTCCATTATTGGAATTATTGATTTTAAATATATTTATTTATTCAAATTAAACTTGAACTAATGAACTAATGGTCTGTCTTTATTGCAATACACGTATAAACGGGGTGTGGGGGTAGAGAAGGTGGAGAGAGAGGAATTATATATATAGGTTAGGTTTGAAAATTCTATAACATGTCTTTCGATAACACTCTCTAATTATCACAATGATATTAACTAATTGATATAGTTTATGTGATACAAATAATGATGAGAATCCATTTGGTATCTTATGCCATATCTGCGATTCAAATGTTACAAGCACTCGGTACCATAGGGGCAGCGTGTTTGGCTATGAGTAGGGAAGTTCAAGGTTCGAGCCCCATATGGGTGAAATATTTTCTTCGAACTAATCATTTCTAAAGACCAGGTAATGATGAATTGCAATACAAAAATAATTAATTTTTTTTTGGCAGTGCAGGACCAATTTTGGTGATCTATATTGGGTCACAAGTATCCGCCAAGACTCGGTCGATAATCGGGCCAAGCTCGAGTGCCAATGATGGTAATCTTGAGGGGGCTTATTGTTGGCCGATTCTCGAATGAACTTCTACGCGATGCTCGGCCGATTCTCATAAGCCATTCTAGGGCCGATATTGATTGCGAATATCGGGCCGCTCTTATCATCCAAGGCTCGGTCGATGATCGGGCCAAGCTCGAGTGCCATGTTGGCAAGCTTGGCGTCGAGCATCGGCCAATCATTGGCCGCTACCCATCACCCTACATGGGACTTGAGGCCACTGGCGAAGATATCAATTCTTAATCGTTTTCGAGTGAATATCGGGTTCGCAGCACCGAAAGTTGTATATTTTTGTCTAATAGATTCATAAAAAATTCAGATTTTTGCCATTTGATTGCCGAGATCCGAGCAGAAATTTTGCTCGGGCTACGAGAAACACCTGATCAGGCTTTCTCATTTCCTTTTCCGGCCTTAATCAGGAATGTATATCAAGCCCTGATCATTTTTCAAAAATGATCAGGGCTCGATATAAAATCCGGTGAAAACTGAAGGCAGTTCGAAGAGAGAAGTTTGCTGTTGCTTCGGAGGACACCATCACATCACATTCTTTATTGCACTGCCAAAAAAATATTGATTTCAAATAGGATATATTGAAATCAAATAGGCTTTTTTACTACGATCACATTTGGTTCAAATTTTTTTTTGAATATTAAATAGAATATTTCATAAATCCAAAATAAATTGAAATAATTAATTTAGAGTTCTACCACAATGATTTTGTATCATAATCCGTCATTCCGTCCTCTTTTGAATGGATGTTGTCGAAGAAAATATTTCCGCATCCACCAACCTATCTACCTAGTAGCATTTCGGTAGCATAGAGACTACATGAATTCCTATAATTATTTGTTGTATCACATGAACTATATCGATTAGTTAATATCATTGCGATACTTAGAGTGTGTTATCAAATATCATGCTATAGATTTTTCAAACATAACATATATATACATATATATATATATATATATATATCCTCTCTCTCCGCCCCTCTTTGCCCCACACCCCTCTCTATCGATGTGTGTATTGAAATCAAGATGGACCATTAAGGCCTTAGGCCACAGTAACGGTTAAAAGTCATGTGCGAATTTAATAATTTTTTTTGTATGAGAAAGTGATTCACTCATAAAGTTAATTACACATCTATTCAGAATGAATATCAAGCTGTTAGCAATTTTTTTCGATATACAAAATGGCCGACTACTAATATTTTCTTTTGTTATATTTTTTTAGGCGCCCCGCGGCGTGACATTTAGCATCCACAATTTTTTACCTAGAAGAAAAAACAAAAATTCTCGTCAATCTACATTAGAATACCTAGAGATGTACGTACGGAATTAAAAAAAATATTGTTCAATCTAAAAGTTGTAGGTATGTGAACTTAAGAAATGAATTTTCAGTGAAAAATTTCGTTATAACTACTCATAAAATGAAAAGTTTTCAATTAATCAGAAATTCCGTACGTACTTCTCTGCGAAATGCAATTAGGAAAATAACTTTTAAATTTGAAGTAAATCGAGTCGTTCAAGGTCATTCAAGGTTAGTATCGATTAAACGAATCTCAATTTGTCGGATAACTACCAAATATTTGGTAGTGACCCGAGATATTTAGATTTGGATTTCTTTTTAATAGGTGTTCGAAATGACCTTGACTGACTTTGACCCCTAATATTTTTTATGCGGCTTGAGGTGCTTCACAAGATGGTTGAAAAAAAAGTATCATTCCATTAAAAAAAAGTGAGGCTGATCTTCACTGTGTTAGTGCCTCCACCGCAATAAAAAAAAAATGGTCGCGTTTGATGGCCCTCTTACACCGTACAACTTTTGTCTGGAACATTTTTTTTGACGTCGATAATTACCGAGTTATTTCGGTTGGCAGAGATAAGAGGGACACCCTGTATATTACATCTATATTTACTTAAAGCCTTAGGCCGCTCTAGAGGCCGAAAAAATAGGCTTTTTGCGGATTTTTTTCCGAAAAACTACAAAATAAATCGAGATTTCAAAAAAGGGTGTTTATAATACAATTCAGTGACTGTATACAATAATTTGTTCAAAGCGATTAATTTCAAAATGGCGGCTGTGCAGCGTTTATCTCAAAACTGCATTTTTAAGTTGGCCGGAAACATAATTCAGACAATATTCAACCGATTCACTTGAAATGTTGAATACATATTGAAAAATACATTGTCTATGGAAGTACATAGGTTTTTTTCTTATATTGCATAGTTCATTTGTTATTAACAATTATCTGACGATTTTTTAGGCAAATTTTTGGAAAGCGAAACATTTCGTTGAGCCATCCATTTTTTTATAATTTAACTTTGTGTATTGTAACACATGTATATGCTACGAAAATTCAGAAGTTACCCAAGTAGAGCTGGCTTAGTGGACAACGTCAGAATTTATCACTTAGAGTTCACGGGATCGAAAGCATGTTACCCGAAAGCGTCTGTCTGATGTAATTTGAAATTGTATCATTAATATATTTACAGCGTAAAAATTGTAACCGTAATTAGCGGATAACGAAAAATATCGCAAAAGGATGCATTCGTGTAAATATTGTGCAAAAATTGACGAAAAAAAAAAAATATATATATATATATATATATATATATGTGTGTGTGTGTGTGTGTGTGTGTATATATATGTATATATATATGGCCGCAAGTTTTTTTTTATCAAGTCGTCACCTAATTTTTTGTTCCAAGCCACTATAGCATAAACAACTAAGTCATGGCTAGGTCAGAAATATTACACAGCCGTGAGATATTTCTTTCTGTCCAGTCACCATCTGATTTTTTGTTTCCAATAACTAGAGGACCAAAGCGATACAAGGCTGGATAGTCAATAGCTGAAACGGCTAGCTAAAGGCGATTCGAAAGATAACCTCACTAGCTTGTGACTAGGCGATCATGAGTTACGTTTTCCAATCGGGTATCAATGTCACAGACGCTTATGGCTTATGTTCCCTTTTTCCCTCAATAATTATACGGTGAAGTGTTGACTCAGATGACGTATTGCGTATGACGGATATGTTATTCCATTAGGAAATTTACAGAACTCTCGTTTGCTAGATAATACTTATCCGTTGACTATAGTCGAACTCTAGTTCGAATATTTAAGAGACAAGTAGGTTTGTCAAAAATACATGTGCAGTAGTATCGTTTTGTTCTTACGTAACGAGCATTTGTGAACGAGGATAATTTACACGCACCAAACAGTAGATGCTGTGATTTCGGATCACTAAGCAATTGTGTGCTGTTTGTTTGAACACTGTTGCGTCACATTATTTTCAATAAAGAAACAAATAAAATGAGTAAATTTACAAAAACCTACATAATTGGATAGTAAAATATGCTGATAGGAATATACATAGAAAAAAACGTTACATTTTCAGCGAAATGTTTGCAAACATGCAGAGGATCACCGTCGCCCTGCTCGTCGTAGCCTTCGTAGCAGCAACGGTTCCCGTTGTTTATATGAGCGGTCCGGTTCGTATCGAAAATGTTGAATTTAATTCGTATAGAAAATGCTGACAATAATAATTGTAATGTCAGTAAGCAAAAACAATCAGTCGTTTTTAACATTAATGGGTTGAGCGCGGTCAACCGTTTTCTAAAACCAAGAAACAAGCATTATGCTTCCGACTGCATTTTCGGCTATAATCCGCTATAATCCGCCGAAGGCGGGCGAAGTTCGATCCGAATTATATGTCGCCTCGTTCGAGAGGATTACCAAAAACGTAGTATCGCTGTTTGTACTGCGACACCATCACTTCTTCAGAGTAAAAAAAAACAAAAAAGAGGGGAGAGGCCCCTATGTTCCTCTTCCCGTCACCCCGCGCAACTTTCAATCATATTTTTAGAGTAGGTTCATGAAATAATAAAATGTGCAATATGCTGATAGCACAATTGCAGCTAAGGGTGGGAATAATCTTTCGTTTTGAGAGGGTGGGTGGTAATCCTCTCGAACGAGGCGTCATATAATTTAGATCGCACTTCGCCCGCCTCGGGCTCATTTGGTCGCTCAATTATAAGACGCCTCGTTCTCAGGATTACCAAAAACGTAGATGTTCAGAGCGCGCCTTAACAGAGCACATACTTTTTATTGTTTCGCAAGGGTTACAATCCATTATTTTTTAAGGAAAACAGTCTTTGCAAAGTTATTTTCTGTTGTGTGTAAGGGTCGGTTATAGAACTTGGCGAAAACCTCTGATGACTTCGACCATCCGGCTGTAAATTTGATCACTCCCTTTCTAAAGGCGGATGATGTCGAAGCATGCCTTGTACTATAGGCAGTAAATTCTTCACTCACTTCACTTGTGGTTAAGACAGACTTTATCCATCTACTGATGGTCTGAGTCCAGGCCTCCTTAGGAGGTTTTTTCCAAATAATCAATAGTTTATCTTGAGTCCTTAAGGCACTCGTCATTTCAATATACTTCAGAACAGTACTTGCGATATAGAGCTGAGGTTTCTCTTTAAAAAAGGGTGACACTAATAATGGTTGTTTTACCCCTTTCTTTGAAGTTTTAACGAGGTCTTTTATTTCTACCTGTAATCCATCCTCACTATTTTTAATATCACTTAGTCTTATGAACGATAATGTTTGGAGTCTATGCGCGATCCCCAGGGCTAGCAATGTTACCAGCTTTAATGTTAATTCCGAAAGCTTTAGCCGGTTGAGGGGATACCATTGTTCTAAAAGATCTAGCACTATCTTTGGATCCCACGTTCTATCGTATTTAGGTTTTAATGGCCGCTGTCTATATATGCCTCTGAAAAATCTATTGAGCAACGGATTGGAAGACAAGTTTGTCATAGCTATCAGGGATATCACCGCTCTCATTGAATTTAGGGTTCCGTAGGACGCTCCCACTTCGAACCCTTCCGAAAGAAACTCTAGCAGATTAGTTTCAGAGACTTCATACGGGTCAGCTCCTTTTTGAATACAAAAAAGCCACCATGACCTGATTGGGTGAGAATTCTGTTTGAGGGTCCCTTCTGATAAAGATGTCAGTATTATCGCGGAAGTTTGAAAGGAGAGTTTCCTCCTTGTAAATCCTGTCCTGATAATTTGCCGGCAATCAGGGGCAGCTTCTGGGACAGAGGATGTTGGTAAGTTCTGCAAGGAGACAGTAATAAATGTTTGTTTGGCTTAAATATAATGAGTGTATCGGTCAATAAAGATTCGAAGACAGGGAACCAAGGTTGCGTTGTCCAAAATGGGATGACAACAAGGCCCTGCGATTTTTCGGCGATAATTTTCTGTAGCACGCGAGGTATTAGTGTGAGCGGTGGGAACGCGTAAAATAATTTATTTTTCTAGTTTATAGTAAAGGCATCTATGTGAGACGCTTTTGGGTCTTTGAACCAGAAGCAAAAGGTCTGGCATTTCGTCTTGATTCTGGTCGCGAACAAGTCAATCTCTGGATTTCCTAAAGATTTTCCAATCCTCTTAAAGGCATAGTGTGCGAGTTCCCATTCAGTATCGATTCGTATTCGACATTTTCCTTCGATGGTATATAAGCTCCAAAAATCCAGAGGTCCCTCGCCTCGCACCATTGCCAGATTTCTCTAGCCAAGTTATTTAGATGGGAATACTGAATCCGCCCATACGATTAACGTATGATATTGCGGTAGTATTGTCTATTCTCAAAAGTATGTCGCAACGCGAGAGATCAGTGGCAAAAGTTTTCAGGGCCAAAAAGACTGCAAGGAGCTCTAGGTAGTTAATATGGAAGCTTCTTTCTTCTGATGACCACAGCCCGCGTGACCGTTTTCCGTCGCAGAAGGCTCCCAAGCCTGATAGTGATGCATCTGAGCAAATAACTCGCTTGTACGTGTGAACCTTGAAGGTATTCACTGATGCAGGTATGTTTTTCTCCCACAAAATGAAGTCCTCGCGTAAATAGTCTTTTAAGGCCATTTTTGCTTCGTAATCTCCATCACTAACTAGCAAAGCCAGATATTTTTCTCTCTCAAACCGCTTCGTGTATAGCCAACCATACTTGATTGCTGGACAAGCAGCAATTAAATTGCCTATGAACTGAGCAAGGTTTATGATCTTACAATCCTTTTTCGAGATTAAGTATTTAATTCGTTCTAAAATTTTCAGGCGTTTTACTTTTCGTAACTCCAGAGTCAGACGTTCCGAATTTATGGAAAATCCTAGAAATTGGCAACTTCTAGATGGGGTCAATTTACTTTTCCTCTGATTGATAATAAAACTGAGTTTTTGGGGCTCTGTACTGTTGTGGATACGTTATTCTCACATGAGGTAATGTCGGAACTAATACATAAGATGTCGTCAAGATAGGCTACAGATAAGAGCCAGTATTTACGTAGGAAACTTAATACTGGCTTTAAATTTTTTGTAAAAATGATAAGCCGAATGGTAAGCAGGCGGATTCATAAAATCGTGATTGAAAACGAAACCTAAGAAATTTTTTACTTTCAGTGTGTATGGAAACCAGAAAATACGCGTCTTCTACGTCCATATGAGGTATGTAATCCTCGGGCGAAACTAACTTGGACACTAGCTTGGTATCTTCTATTTTAAAGTGAGGTGAATTGATGAACAGATTTAATTTTTTCAAATTTAAAATGAATCTCTTGCTTCCATCTGGTTTACCTACTAAGGAGTATGAGGATACGAATTGGCCCTGCTGGTCATGACAAGGTTGGATAGCTCCCATACTCAAAAGCCTATCGATAGCATCCTTGCAGTCTTTGGAATCTGGAGAAAAATTAAGGTTCAAGTTTTCTGGCTTTTTGACTTGAAAAACAGGCCGGTTAAATTCTATTGCATGCCCTTTAATGCAATTTAAGACAAAGTTATTGTTTGTGATATTCTTCCATTCATCAATAAAAAAAACCCTAGTCTTCCAGCTTTCGGTACCTCTGACATTAATGTCGGTGGCCCGATCTTGGGCGAATTGTTTTGGCATTGCTCTGAGGAAAGTGGTAAGTCTTCCTCGGTAGATTGGTTCCTGACTTCCCCCTGGGTGTCGATTTGGTCCCCATACTCGATGTCCACTGGACCTTGGAGGATGGGGCTTTCCAGTTTAACTGACCGGCGGGTCTTAGTGGTAATTTTTTTCGGAGCAGCTTTATGTTTAATTTCTGTAGCTACTTTCTCAATAGATTTTGTTGATCTGATCTTATCCGCCAACCCTTCTCCAAAGAGAAATTTTTCCATTTCACATTTCTCCAGGACATCCTTGATATTTTTGTCCATGCTCGGTAATATGAATGATCGCCTGGTTGACGCTCCCTGGTGATGAGCTTCAGCTATTAGTTTACCAGCGTTGCAAAGGTACTCCAACATTTGATTTCTATCAACTCCCTGGTCTTTTTCGTGTAAAAGCATCGATATGCCCAATCCCAGGGGCGAGCATGACCGAACCAATGGTTTTTTGGACATCACTTGCGTAATTGTCCCTTCTTAAGGCCGTCTCCTGTATAGTGGCCACTATTTCTGGGTTAAGAATCTGAACTTCCAGCTGGCAATTATCGGCACGTGGGGATTTTGACAAGAGTTCGCTTTTGGTTTCCTTCTTTAAACCTTCGTTTATCCAATTCTCCCAGCGTGCTGCCAGTTCCGGATGTAACCTACCCACCCGTGGGTCTTCAGTTCGAGCATCGTCTCCTAAGATTCTTATAACCTCTATATTTAGGTTGTTGCTTGTGTCCTCCGTAGCCACGGCGTCGGTTGACGTACCTGATTTGGGACCGCTCAATGCTTCCCCCTCGACCGTATTATCATCCGATGTTAAGAGGGAATGACACCTCATCGCGGTCGGTATGGTAGAACAATTATAGATTCCCAAAAATCGCTGAAACGGCTCTTCAAATCCCGTCGAAACTTTGCCAAACGACGTCAAATAGATAGACGAATAGCTGTCAGCCCCTCAAATTTTCAGAATTTGAGGAAAAAAAATGTAGATTAGCTTATCATAAGCCAATTTAGTTTTTTTTTCTCAAATTCAGAAAACTTGAAGGGCAGACAGCTATTCGTCTATCTATTTGACGTCGTTTGGCAAAGTTTCGACGAGATCTGAAGAGCCGTGTCAGAGATTTTTGGGAATCTATAATTGTTCTACCATACCGACCGCGATAAGGTGTCATTCCGTCTTAACTCCGTTATGTGGCCAGGGTGAGCAGACGCTAAGGCTCTGCATTGATTGAGTTATCGACCGAGCACAATAGTGTTTCTGTAGAGACAGATGCGAGAAATTGGGTCATGCCTATACCACTCGTGTAAGTACGAACCCAGTTTTATGAACGATTTGTCCCACCACTCGTGTGGGCCCACTGCCAAAAAGGGGGTGGTAGTTAACATTTGCAAGAAAATTGTGACTACCAACGAAGACAAGGAGCAAGTCGTCCCCGTTGCTTGTTCGTCGTTTGCGAAAGATGGCGGTACACGCCCGGACGTTGACGACCTGAAAGCCTCTTCCAATTCTTTTAATTTTTTCCAAATTCGTTCTTCCTTTTCTTCCTTTTCCCTTTTCCTCTCGTGTCCTCCCATTCTTGCTTTTATTTTATTTTTCAACTACTAAACTCTGAAACGATGCGACGACGTCGAGCACAAACGTTATGATTGAAAGTTGCTAGGGGTGACGGGAAGAGGAACATAGAAGCCTCTCCCCTCTTTTTTGTTTTTTTTTTACTCTGAATAAGTGATGGTGTCGCAATACAAACAGCGATACTACGTTTTTGGTAATCCTGAGAATGAGACGCCTGAGAGGCGTCTTATAATTCTATTGTTCTGATTCCTTTGCAGAGCTACGATTGTGTGTTGGACTTTTATTCCGGCATTGATCATAAGTTGATCGGAACATTCATTTTTCGGCAGTGGCCGTCAATAAACAATGTGGTTAGTGTTCGGGTTGACAAACCTTTCAACTTTTCTTCAGAATATCACAATGTCTATGCCAATGTATATGGCTACAAAAGTGTTAAGCCGGGGTGTGCGCCGGTCGAGGACGCGGTAAGCAAATTATTACACATCTGATACTTGAAAACGCAATGAATTGTTACCACAACAACAACAACGACAACGCAAGTGATAGTTGATACTAAATCATCTAACTGGAGTAGTCCAATTTAAAAAAATCGTTGGCTTTGAACAACTGAAAGGTCAGGTGTAACAATGTAAATTTATCATTTCTCAAAGTTGTCGCATCTAATTTTAAATCGAATAAATCTCCGAATTTCTATCGATCATTTTTTATTTGGGCCATACGGTATTGAACGGAGATTGCACGATGATGTCGAACTTCAAAATGTATATTCTTACTTGAAAAATATGAATATATATATGGGGTATTCCATGCCGATTCGACCTGGGTCTGACCCGTCACCTCTTTGATTTGACCCGCGATTTTTTATGTTTTTGTACCATCTCTGAAAGGCACTCGAGAATTTTTCGGAACGATTTGACTTCACAATATTTTTTACAAACAAAAGATGAACGCCCAAATTAAAAAATCCGAAAAAAATCACAAAAATCCTGTGTCACATATCAAACACTATGAGCGTTTAGAAAAAGTGGGCGCGCGTTTCGTTTGGCCTACAATGCGCTATTATCGCAAAAAAATGGTTTAATTACAAAATAGAATCAATAGCCCACCCAGTCGTTAAACAGGAAATAAAATTACATGACATTATGTAGAATTGACAAGAATTTTTTCACATTTCTTTCAGAATTTTTGTCCAAGATTTTTTTTTCATTTTAAGTCAAATTACCGATAATTCAAGTGGCTAAGTGGCCAACCCAACTCAAGTATCATAGGGCTTAGGCGACAATGTCAAGAGAGAAAACATTCTTAGGCCCGGTACCACAACTCTCGATTAACCAAGTTAACTGGAGTATAGCCAGTTCAGCGTGGTTCTGATTGGTTTAGTCGCCCTTAAACTTCGGTCAACTCGATTAACCGAGAATTGTGGAACCGGGCCTTAATTAAACATTTTTAATCCATTCGAATTGTTTCAGAATTATTTAGTGAATTATTTGTTTGTTTAAACTTGAAAAAATAACAATCGATTCTAAGGAAGAAACTAATCGCTAAAAAATTATGCATTTTTTTTTCTGCAATGGTAAAGTAACCATATTATGAATCGATTCGTTTTGGTCGAAGGAGCATTAAGAGCAATAATATGTAAATCACAATTGAAGGTCTACCCATCTAGCCTACAATTACACCTATTTTAAACTAATAAGATATGCAACTAACCAATAAATACCTATTGTGTTACGATCATACGCAATACAATTACGTCGCCGCCAACACGTGTCTGAAGCGTAGTCGGACAGAATCTACAAAAAAAAAGAGTAAAGAGCACACGTAGGGCCACGTGAACCTACAGAATATTGTAAAGGCGTCCGCATCTTCTTGCTGAGCTGTTGCCTTCTTGCCGCTGGCGGCGCCACCGAACGTTTGGAGGCACTCTTTGATTGGCCGCCCCGATTGCGTGATAACTTGGCGGTGCTGTCGCGCTAGCAGCGTGCGTGCCTGCTTTTATTTCCATTTTTTTTTTCAAAAAAAGCTCGCTTTAAATCGAAGAAAACATGCATCCACTTTGGCTCAACACTCAACATTTTTGATATTTAACATCCAGAGAATTTGTGATTTTTTCGGGTTTTCAAATTTGGGTAATAGATTTTTTATTATACAATTATTTCCAACTTGAATCACTCCAAAAAAATGTGAATAAATTTCTGAGTACCTTTCAGAGATACTACACAAACATTTATTCAATCCAATCCAATTTTTTCAGAAATTTTTAGCGATTAATTTCTTTCATAGAAACGACTGTTATTTTTTCAAGTTTGAAGAAACAAAAAATTCTCTAAAAAATTCTGAAAAAATTCAAATGGATTAAAAATGTTTAATTGAGAATGTTTTTTCTCTTCACATTGTAGCCAAAGCCCTATGATACTTGATTTGGGTTGTCCACTTGGCCACTTGAATTGTCGGCAATTTGACTAAAAACGATGAAAAAAAATCTTGGACAAAAAATCTGAAAGAAATCTGAAAAAAATGTGGAAAAAATCTTTAAAAATTCTGGACAATTCTACATAATGTCATGTAATTTTTTTTCCTCTTTAACGATTGAGTGGGCTATTGATTCTATGTTTTTAATTAAATTTTTTTTTGCGAAAGAAGCGCACTGTGGGCCAAACGAAACGCGCGCCCACTTTTTCTAAACGCTCATAGTGTTTGATATGTGAAACAGGATTTTTGTGATTTTTTAAAAATGTGGGCGTTAATTTTTTTATTTATAAAAAATATTGTGAAGTCAAATCGTTCCAAAAGAATCTGAAAAAATTCTCGAGTACCTTTCAGAGATAGTACAATAATATGAAAAATCGCGGGTCAAATCGGAGAGGTGACGGCTCAGACCCAGGTCTAATTGGCATGGAATGCCCCATATATATGTAGGCACCTGTGCCAACTGGATCACTAACAAGAAGCACGTTAGCAACAAGATATCATTTGTTATTTTTGCGATGTTACCGAAGACGTTTGCAACGGGAGTTTGTCGCCGACAGCCGAACGACACAGTCGCACAATTGTAATTAAGAAAATATGATAAACGTATGTTGAAACCATGGAGTTTTAAAGATCATATATATATATATATATATATATATATATATTGTTTTTTATACAGGGCAAAGCGCGGTCACTTCATCATGATTTTGTTGTAAGCAGTATATCTCCGAATTAATGAAGTGATAAACAATGATATTTTTTCAAACAGATAGGTTGTCTATTTGGCTATGTAACACCATAAAAAACTGTAGTAAAAACGTCGCTCACTAGACTAAACTTACGTGAATATCACAAAAGTCACATGGCTCAGTTGACCCCACTAGATGAGCCATCCCACGGGGCTAGTTAATTAAGCCAGTGGGATAATAATGGTTTTTGTTCACAAGAGAAACATAGAAAACAAGAAATCGTAGTTCTATCTAATTTGTTATCTGTTGCCGCTTTTCGGATACTTTTGCCGTCGATGACTTCTTCTGCGGCGCGTTTTATGAGATCTTTGGAGACTATAGGTCCTACAGTCTTTCTCTTGTACTTTTGCATCCTGAAGAAAATAGTTATTGTAGACAGATTCATAGGTACTTGCGGTGGGATTTAAGGGGCTATACCAGTGTGAACGCTGAAAATTTGGGTGACTTTTGGGAATTTTTTGGAACAAAAATACTCAATTAAATGTTTCGGAAAATTAAGAACATATTTGGCTATATTTGACCTATATTACATAATTTTGTCATAGAAAAATATTGAGATCTAAGCGACTTATGCGCTGTCTTCGTAGGCGCCAAAGGAAATTCCTCCACTGCTGACATGATTCCGGCCGATTGAGTAGCTGAAACAGAAAAAAGGGAAAAAAATCTTTAAACTACAAGGTATTTCCTTTACAATGACGTAGGGTTTTCGAAAAATATCAAAATCTTACAAAATGGCGTAGTTATGAAAAAACCTCCGTTTTCTTGCCTATAAAATAGTCGTTTTTTTCAATGCCAAATCGTCAATCTTCATCCAATCAAAAATATCCTACATCATTGTAGAGTAAATATATTCAAGACTACTCAGTTCAAATTTCACGTCAATCGGATAATTGCTCTTTGAGTTACAATGTCAGGAAATTTGAAAAATCTCATTTCATATTCTTAAAAGTATAAACTGTCGAAAAAGGCACAAAGAAAATCGATTTTTTTAAGTGTCACACTGGTATAGCCCCTTAAACATCGGATTTTTAATGCAAATCTAATGAGCCATGCTCAAGAGACCCCGCTTCTTTTGGCTCAAATGACCCCTTCCAAGACCATAAGACACGACGAAATGTTTTTTTTTTACTTTTGGCGCGAAAATAGTGGCAACGTACGGGACACTGAAACCAAACACCGGCCGGCGACGACGCAAAAGCGGCCGAGCCGCGTACCCCTCCCGCTGTTTCTAACACCACGCACTTAGGTCTAGCATGTACCGTCTTTGTGCTAGTTTGGGTCGCGGAGGAGATCCCGCGGCTCATAAGACCCCGCTCTGCCCTACATTGACGATTTTCAAATTTCTTGCTGGCTACTTTGACAGTGCCATACTAACTGAGTGTCTTTTCAATTTAGCAATACACATCTAATCTAATAGGAACGTAGTTGAGCTACGTACTGATCCCATATCCAAATTTCTGTATTTTACTTCATGTATCTACTTGATATCATTTTTGTTAATCGTTATTGTCGTTATGGTCGTTATTCGATGTTGCGAGCGGATTGGATAATCTTTTATTATTGTCTTTCGCCATTTGTTTGCCACACCGAAGATGGTCGATTCCGACGGTGATGACACGTATATTTACAATGGCGGAGCCTTGGAATTAAGTCGTAGTGCCGGCTTCGAGTTCCGGCTTATAGCAACCTTGATGGCCGATGGTAACCAAAGCATTCCAGGTCGCGTCGTGGTAATGTATGCCCAGAAGCAGGAGAACGATGAACACTTGGCTATCGCATGTGGTAGAATGTGCGTATATCCTAATGTTGCTTCAGGTTTCCTTGTCACAGCACCGATGTGCAAACTGTTTGTTCTCCATTCGCGTTTCCTTGACTTTCAATGCGCTTTTTTGTATGGTCGAGATTAATTAATATTTTTTTTTGTAAGCCTCAAAATCATCTCAAATATAGTATATATCAAAAGAGAAAGAACATGCTTTCTCAATATATAAAGAAAGAAAACGTTTTCTTCCTGTTGTTTCCCCGAAACGATCCTTTCGCTTGACTCCAATACAACATCAATTTTTTTCAATTTTTTTCATCGCCGATATTTGTCTCTGCATGTATTCTTAATTCGACAATATTAAAGGGGTTGCGTGCTCGATTTTTTCCGCAGCCGTTACGCTCATTCCACCGATTATTTCCTAGAAGAATTAAACGGTATGCCAACCTTGCCGCCTGTGCCGGGCAAAACTAATACGACCACAGTGCCGGTTTCAAAAGACGTCGAAGCAATCTTGCCATGGGTCTTAACGAACCCCAAACTACTCACACTGCCGGTACGAGCAACCACCAAAACTATTACTATTCCAACTTTCTACGTTTTTTTTCAGGCTAAATTTTTGAAATTATTCATCCAGAAGCTTGCAAGCTTCTCCATAAAAACTTGGGTTCTACTGCACAAGAAAAAAAGGTTTCAATTAAATGCGAAACATTAATTTTTGTCTTGAAAATATTATAACATGGTGAATCTCGTGCAAGCTTTTATCCTATACACCTGCGTTTAAATGAAAATCAGTAGTTCTTTGAGGAAAAAAAAAACAATTCGCCAGTATTGTCATCCCCACAATTCAATTATTTTGCATCAGCTGGCGGCTTTCACACCGCTAGTGCCTGTCAAGGATATCGCTAAAGAGGCCTTCATTTTTTACGACACGAACGCGAGAAACGTTGTGCTGGTTGGACTTGTAGCTCCAATGGTCGCATCATGGAACGAAGGGACTGCCGTTGCCGTGTTATATCGTTCGGAAAATGTTACGCCCAAGTGTGTGACGACCGGAGCCGCTGTTGGGGTACACGATGTAAGTATTAATTATATATCTGATTCCCAAAACCACAACGAATTCGTACAATAACGACAATCGGCTACTTAGGATCCTGAATGAAGTTTTAAAGCAATAAAACAAAATTTCAATCGACATTATTTTTTATCTCATTTCGTTCGCTACAAGCGGGCGGAAATATGTAACGAGACGTTATTAGCTTTACCGAAAGCCATAAGCGAGATTATCGCTTTATTTTCAACGCACCTATTGGCTCCGTGCAGAGTACATATTGCAATCGCCTATTTATCTGTCAAATTTGTATGGGCGTAGTACGACATTTTTGCAATCACATTTGAAATATTGTTTTTTTTTTCAATGCGCCACGATAGCTGGTGTGTAATAAATTGCAAAAGGACCGGAAGGAATAGTAACTCAAAATTTTATCGATTACCCATGGCAAATTGGAAGTTAGAAAAATTGACAGCTGTAGTTTTACCTTTAAAGAAGTTTTCTAAGGCGTCGAAGAGGTAAAGATTTGCCTTATGACATGAGCTCGAATTATTAAACTGCGTTCATGTTTTGTCAACCCTTCTACGTCCCTGACGTGTTCAGCAGATACCAACAGTTTTTCCTTAGATTGAGTTTGAGGTTGGAAATTAATATTGTGAGTTTATCTCTCGAAGCCGGTTTATAAAATTATGCTCATTCCGGTCTGAAAACAATATTTTATTTATTATCTTATAAAGTAGTGCGGCAACAAAATATGTTTTTTACATTTTAATAAAAGCCGTTATTTACCGTCATTTTTCTCATCTTATAACATACTCACAACTAAACAAAAATATACATTTTAAGGAAATGTTACTTACTTTTTTTTACGTTGCTGAAAGGAAACGCTTCTAACCGTCTTTGGCCAGACAAATTGATTTTTTAATGCAAACAAATTAAATGCAATTTTGACTTGGTTAATTTAATATAATCACAATCGCAGTCTTTGATAGAGCCGACAAAAATACGAACACTACGCGGCGCTACTGGTGTGCACGGGGCCATTTCTCTGACTTCGGAAATTTATATATTTTGCTCCATGTATTATTAATCATAGTTATAGTTTGTTGCCGTTGTTGTTGTTGTTGTTGTTATTTCATATTGAGAATGAAATTAATGCTTTCTCATTATTGTGTTTGTCGATTTTTATTCCAACACGAAACAAGGCGAACCGCAATAGGACTCGACCAGCGATCCTTTTCAAGAGTCGATTCGAGACTCACCTTGAGGCTTACTATGGGATCAACGTGACTTGCGAGTTAGTGAGCCCGAAGTCTGACTGTGACATTATGGGCCGTGTCGTCGTTCTTTATACCCTCCAATCGGACAGTCCAACAGTTTTGGATGATTTCTTACAACCGACCAACCCACATACCCCTATCGCATGTGGTCCCATGTAAGTACACATTACTCATTATTACATTATTCCTAATTTCTCACAATTTTACATTATAACATTATTATTACATTATTATTACATTATTATTACATTATTACATTATTACATTATTACATTAATACATTATAACATTATTATTACATTATTACATTATTACATTATTACATTAATACATTATAACATTATTATTACATTATTATTACATTATTACATTATTATTATATTATTGCATTATTCCTAATTTCTCATAACCGAGCATACGTATGAATTTGCTGTTCTCCAATTGGGCACTTGCTATTTTCCTATTAATTCTTAAGTGATGAATGTTCTTTCGTCAAATCGTAATACGACGATATCAATATAAAAAAAAGATCGTTAATTTTGTCATCCGTCCAAGACGATGTTTTTGTTTGAAACCACTAATCTTTAGCTTATTCTTATTCTCTGCCACTTCATCGTGAATTCATATTTATTTACATTTTTTACACTACTCCAAAGAATGAAAGGAACCGAACATTTCTTAAACTTGTTTAGTGTTTTTTTAAAGCGCTGTATCTATGTGAAAAATGGTCGTAACGAGATGAAAAAAAGAATTTTGAAGCTTCAAGATTCTAGTTTTGACATCTTTTGGCAAAAAATTTCGTGAACTGCGGTTATCGCGCAATCATAAGAAATAACGCGAGACAAAAAATTTCCATTTTTTTTTGCAAGGGTCCACGGGCTCGGTATTTTTTTCAGTTAAATCGATGCATACGTCTATTAGCTTGTTTATTCAGCTTCAATTGGCTTTTTTTGTCTCTGCGTCAATTTTTTGCTGAGATATCCGACTTTGGATGAAAAAGGATCCTTTTGTCTTTGATCATCGATATCTCAGCTACGAATGATCGCACACGGAATTAGAGGGCAGCTTTGAAAACTTGAATAAATTTCCTACAAGGCCCTTTCATTGATTCTCGAGACATTTTTTTACCCTCAACGTTAATTTTTAAAAAAAGTACGAAAAAATACTTTTATGGTTTTTCAGTGTGTGTACCACTACTTTACGAATATTGATGGAAAGACGAATGTTTCCAGGTTTTTTGTTTAGCTTAATATACCCCCAATAGCTCTATACATTTTCAAATTGATCCGTGGAATCGTTCTTTCGGACCCATTGATCAAAATTTTGCAAAACAATTGAAGGAAGTGTATTGTTCCTAAACATCGTGTAATCATCATCAAAATGTAAAGCCCATTTTTTTCGACTTTTTCACAAGTTTGCACTAGTTACGTGGTGAATTAAAAAAAAATCGACAAATTTGTAAAAACAACATTGTTTTTTTTTCAATTTTGTAAAACCTTTTAGGAAACAATACTGACTGATATTAGACACGATTCAGCCTTTGCATACGATTATTTCACTCATCTTTAATTGCATTAATCAAAAGCTGATACCCCCAAGCTGTATTCACTACTCGATCGTGAGAACATTTATGCGATTAATTCTTGATGTTTTCTGCAAAGGTTATTAGGGTTACAAAAAACAGTTTTTTTTTCAAAACTCATCTTTTTGGAATATAATAACCATTAAATTTTTTTTTAAATCTGATCTCTTTTTTGGTAATGTTTTCCTACATTTTGAAAAAAAAAAATAATCAGAGGTTTTTGTAAACTTAAATTCTTTCATTTTTTCATCATGCCTAGGCGACATTTATCTGAGCCAGAAGTCGCTCGGCTAGTGACTTTTGTCGAACTCTACTCCAAACATTAAAGGAACTGTAAAGCAAACAAAAATTTAACAACTAACTAGCGAAAAATTGTTAAACGGAGTCAATACACAATACGCAAAAACACAGTGCACTTGTTCCTTTAATGGTTTTGTAAAACTTTGATCAATCGGTCCGGAAAAATGGTTCGATGGATGAATTTAAAAATTAACAGGGCTATTCGGGGTACATTAAGCTAAAAAAACCTGGCAACATTAGTCATTTCCATCAATATTTGTAATGTAGTGGTAGATCAACTGAAAATGATAAAAAGTCATTTTCAGGTTTTTTTTTTCCAATTAATGTTAAGGGTGAAAAAAATGTCTCACGAATCAATGAAAAAGCCTTGTAGGAAATTCATTCAAGTTTTCAAAGCTGCCCTTTAATTCCCTGTTCGATCAGTGGTTGCTGAGATATCGATGATCAAAGACAAAAGGATCCTGTTTCATTGAAAGTCGGATATCTCAGCAAAAAATTGATGGAGAGAGACCGAAAAAGAAACTAAATTGAAGCTAAATAAGCAAGCTAAAAATGGGAAATGTTGTCTTGCGCTATTTCTTATGATTGTGCGATAACCGTAGCTTAAAGAAATAATTTGCCTAAAGATCTCAAAACTAGTAAGTTGAAGTTTCAAAATGCTTTTTTTTCATGTCGATACGACCATTTTTCACATAGATACAGCGCTTCAAAAAACACTAAATGAAATTTAAGAAATTTTCTGTTCTTTTAATTTTGTGGAGTAGTGTATTTAGATTTTACAGATTAAGATTTTTTAAATTCCGATTCTTTTGACTTTCATTTCTTCGACGGCTTATATTTTTCATTTAGATTTTGAGATTTCGATTGTTCTGATAATTTAGATCTTTCAGATTTGTATTTTTTGAAAACTATTTCGATTTTTCACATTTCGATTATTTAACAATTTAAACCACCCTCCGATTAATAGGATTGATATTCATCGTTCTTCATGGTCCAATATGCATTTTATTACAGCCGGCCCCGCCACCCATCCGCAAATATGCTACTACCTAAAGACTAGATCGAGCTGGATGAATGAGAAAATAATTGTACCGGCCAGTACACCAGCATCGTCCAGCTGCCGGGTTTCATTCGCTGCTCTTGAATAATGTAATACACAGTCGTAAATATTAGATGACCAAATGGTCCCATCGTTTTGGAAGTTTTAATCTTATAAGCAATCTTCATTTTACTTCAATAAAGTATTTGTCTTCTATCTAGCAAATAACAGCGTGACTTTTCCATTTTTTACGTGCAACCTCCTTCCTGCGATACTGTAATCATTATCTGCAAACATATTTCGTATTGGATTGACCAAGGAATATTTGTAAAAGAATAAATTGCATGTACATATGGGTGCGAGTGCATTAAAGCGGTTCCCTTTCACCATTCAAAATGATCACCACTCTTTAGAAAGTCTGGATGTTCTTTGTAAGAATGATCCCTTCCAAAAACTTTGATAAAGTAAAAAAATAACACCAAGTAATTAAAAATCCCGCCGAAAACATTATCGCTCATTTTACCATATTAAAAATTCTGATTTATATCTACAAAAAATTATTTCAATTTAAGCAAAGGTTTTATTATATTTTTGTCAATTCAAATGTACAAAACGAGTGAAATAACGTTTTTTGTAAAATAACCAAGCTAGTTCACTATAACTGTTGTAAACAAAATTGTTAAACCTTAAGATAAATATTTTTCTAAATATTTCATTTTTATTTTTTTAACCATATTACTGTTATAATAAAAAAAAACGGTATTGCCATTATATAAAAGTAAACTTAAGTACCACACAAGTAAAATGGAAATGCTGTGCGACCTTAACAATTTAACGTGCATAGTTAAGAACGAAAGCTCGCGAAGATACAGAATTTCCCGTTTCTTCCGCCTGCATGAATAAGTGCTGTAACAAAATACACTGCCACCCAAAAGTTTTCGGACACTTTAGATATTTGTAAAACTTTCGATCACTGGATAATTGCCACAAAAATATTAAAATAATATCATTGATTTGATTTATTATTTTACGAATATACAATACAGCTCTTGTGACAGATATATTATGGATATACGCACGTAGTGCCTTTCGTAGTAAACACGTTAAGTAGACACAAGCATGGGCGTAAAATCCTGCGAACGCCTTACCAGCGAGCGCACCAGGCCAAGGGCGAAGGCTCCTGTATTGCGAGCGACAACAAACATTCACGCGACCGAGCGAGCATCGAACACACAACCAATGTCGGCTGACTTGCGGGCGTACACAAATTACGTAACACAAAATATTCCAATTTTAACCCCCCCCCCCCCCCCCCACTTAGCAGGACCGTAACGCTCGGCCAGAACGCCCCCCCCCCCCGTTACGTAACGGGTGCTTTGCCATCAATAATTGCGATTTTTTCATGTACATAACTATGACAATATTATGAAAGGATCGGGTTTATACTCATTTTATGAAGTATATGTTCATGTAGTTTTATACCAATTTCTATGAGAAAATCATGAAAACTAAAAGTTTTAAAATCGTGACGTAACGCAAACCTGACCCCCCCCCCCCCCCCCCCCCTACGTACGTACAGGGTGCGCCAGAGAAACTTACTTATTTGAAAGGTCAATAAAAACAAAAGTACTTCAATTATTGTTTTTAATTTTTTTTATTTGAGAATACAATATCCCAATTTTTTTTCATGCAGTCTTGAAAATGACATCGGATAAATGGCGACCCCCATTGCGCATACACTGATGAAGTCGATTTTTGAAATTCGTATCCACTCTTTGCAGCATATCAATCGGTATGTTGGCAATGGCGTCGCGAATGTTGTTCTTGAGGTGTGCTACGGTCCGTGATCGATCGACATAAACCAGAGATTTCAAATAACCCCATAAAAAGAAATCGCATGGAGAAAAATCTGGAGAGCGTGCCGGCCATTGGAGATCGCCTCTGAGAGAGATGAGGCGGTCGGGGAAACGTCGTCGCAACAAATTCATTGAGTCTCGTGCTGTGTGTGCTGTGGCTCCATCTTGCTGAAACCACACGTCTTCATGGAGAATTCGTCGAACAGTGGTGTCAGAAATTCCCATAGCAGCTGCGCGTTTGCGAGCCGAACGCCGGGGAGAACGCACAACTGACTGCCTCACTCTTTCGACATTTTCCGGAGTTCTGATGGTCCGTTGAAGTCCATTTCTGGGTTTAGCGACACTTCCACACTTCCGAAATGAGTTAACCCACGACAGAATCGAATTACGGCCAGGAACGAGTCTGTGAGGAGGAATTTCAAAGCGAGCGCGGAAGGCACGTTGCGTAGCAAAAAGTGAGCGACCGTTAGAAAAGAAGCTCTCGACTGCGAAGGCCCGCTGCTCTCTAGACCAGAGCATGATGGCAACTGACTAGAGGGAGAAACAAACTTGGGAACTTCCCCCTCCAGATGCGCCCCCTCTCGCCCCTCTACCCGCCCAACTCACCGCGCGGGAATTTTTTCAAATAAGTAAGTTTCTCTGGCGCACCCTGTAGAATAACGGCCGGCTGAACCCTCCCTTGCATTACGTAATTTATGCGCGGCCCCCTATACCTTTTTTCTTGTATCATTCATTGTAGCCCTGATCGCTTCAACCCGCCTAGTATCTTATCGGCTGCTAAAACGCCATCTTACTGTATAAAGAGTCGCAGTGCATGGTCAGTTCGTCAGGGGCGAAGAATTTTTTGTTATTACTTGGCGTCAACACGCAGCCACGGTTTTGATAATAAATAACATAGTGTCAATCGTACATACGTGTATCGAATTATTCCTCAAATACCTACCCAATCGCGAAAAATCCGTAACGCCCCTTCACACACACACGTCCCCTTTTTACCCTCATCACGTGCTATTGCGCTAGCCGTAGGCAACAAAGAGAAAACGTAATTTTATGATCTCTTCCCTTCCGGATGTGACGGTCGTCACAGTAGTCAACCCCTTAAGTAAAAATTTGGTAATAGTTCGGGATAAAAAGGATCCTGTATGTTAGTCTGGACTATAAACTATATCTATGCCAAGTTTTAATAAAATTCGTTGAGTAGTTGTTGCCTGATGTGTGCACATACAAACAGACAAGCGGACAAACGAAAATTCCGAAAGATCCTGTCTTGCCTTTTGTATCGTTGTTAAATAACATAATGATTACTCTTATAAAAGAATATCTCATGTACAGACATGGGTTTGTTACATTTTTATTATGCGTATAGATATACATATACAGTTGCATGCAAAAGTGTCCGCCCAAAGATGATTTTATGATGGAGTAACGTTTAAGGGAGACTTTGTTCTTGGAGTGCCATATTTCAGGTGTTTACATTTTTTTTTTTTAAGGAAACGAGTAAAGCTTTTTGAGTGCGGTTTTTTTCTTGCTTTTATTCATGATATACACAACGTTAAAAAAGTTTTTTTTTTTATAAAAAAACCAAAATCGCCAACCAAACCAAACCAAACTCAAATCGCGGGAGGTAAACGGCTGACATCACTGCCCCCTCTTTCTTGATCTGAAACACAAATTCAAAGCATATTATCAATCTGTGACCCTTTGGTCATGGAATGACGGATGGGTTTTTCGTTTAGTACAAATTTCGGAAAATGGCGGCAATTTAAAAAAAAATCGAATTTTCGCGTTTTTTTCGCATCAAAAGATAAATAATAAATGCAAAAATGTATCTATCGAAAAAACGATCCGTCATTCCGTAAAGACATATTTTCTGAGTATGCTCTCCAAATTTCAGGTCGATATGTTAATTACAGCGGTCAGGAGAATGTCAGCCATTTTTAAAATCGTGTTTTCGAGAAAAACGCGCTTAAAGTTTTGTAATGTGTTTACACAAATGTGTTTATAATTACCGCTAATCGGCAATGCCTGGTCCATAGAGGCATCCCTCTTCTTCTTCTAACTGCTCATGTTGAGCCGCTAACATCTCCCGCTAAATTTTTAAGGACAAAGTCTCCGTTAATGGTTGCAAAATGGAAACACAAACATGCCATCGTAAAGTTCTTTTATTATGCAATCGAAACGTGATATTGAAAAATTACATGTAACCATTCATAATTCCTTATAACCAAAATAACAATTTTCGCTTTTTCATAACTATCCGGCCAACTACGAATTACGCACTATAAACAAAGAAAAAATATAGTAACTCAAGAAAAAAAATTTAACCGGTAATAAATGTAAGATTTTCCTAAATACTTGGAGCCATGCCCTTCGAAGGTATCACGGCAGCACATCGGTAAGGCATCGATTCAATAAGTTTGATGATTCCATCTTGAGAGATATTTTTCCACTCTTTTTGAACTTTTCCCCACAAAGCAGCTTAGTTTTAACTCTTGCCATAAATGTTCTTGGGATTCAAGTCCGGAGATTGACTCAGCCACTCTAAAACTCGAATATTTGTCTTGCTAAAATCCTGCTGAAGGAGCTGTGATCGATGTTATGGATCATTATCTTGCTGAAAAATCCATCCTCATGGCATATTGACAAGCATAAGGCAGCTTTTCTCTTAATACAATATCTCTATACATAGCAGAGTTTATAATGCCTTCAATTTTAAAGATCGGGCCGAAGCCTCTCCGAGAGAATGCACCCCATAGCATAATGCTACCTCCACCGTGTTTCACAGTTGGTGTTTGATATCGCGAATCATTTCTAGTTCCTTTTGGTCGTCGAACGTATCTTCACCCATCATTTCCAAACAAATGAATTTTAGTTTCATCTGAGAACAGCACTTTCCCAATCTTCAACAGCCCAGCTCTGGTATTTTTTCGCGAATTCTAATCTGGCCTTCTTATTTTTTTTTACTGATGAGCCGTTCTTTCTCCAACAGTAGATATACAGGGCCGGTTCTGGACCAAAAGTGGGCGAGGGGGGGTGCGGTGCAGCGGGGGAGCGGTCGACATAGGGGGAGGGGGTTTGCGCTGGAGCGGCGGGGCGTTGGGATGAGGGAGGTGTCGGGTAACAGGAGATAATGCGGATGACGTCATCCTACGAACTGTGCAGTTGACATATATACATATACATATACATACATATATATATATATATATATATATATATATATATATATATATATGCCCCCTCCACGCATGGAATGTAGGGGGAGGTGGGCATTTTCAAGGACTGAATTCCGGGGCTTGTTTATCCCGTTGAATATATATATATATATATATATATATATATATATATATATATTAGGGTGTGCGGAAAAAAATCGATACTTTTTTTTTCGGTTGCATCCACCAAAAAAAGGTGAATTAAGGTACAAAATGAAGAATCCTCGAAGGAGAGCTCACAAAAAAATTATTTCGAATGGCGCATTGCATTTGAATATTTTCCATAAGAATAACCCAGGAAAATATTGGGATTTCTGAATGTGGTAGTGCAACTCGTCAGGAAAAAATCACACAAAGATGTCATTAACATATTCTCATGGAGAAACGAATTTCCAACAAAAAAGTTTTTACGAAAAATTAGCTCAGAACAACCATTCAAGTGGAATCGCTGTCTGAAATTGAATTAATAGAAAAAAAATAATTCGAAAGGCTGTAAAAATCGAATTTTTCGCTTTACGAAAAAACTTTTTGGGTTTTTTTTGTAAAGAATGTTCTGCTCTAACATACAATTTGCATGGAATCGTTCTCAAAATATTTCTCTGATACAAAAAAGAATCAAGTACAACAAGAAATATAAAAGAAACGACGTCCATCATTGATCGTGTTTCGAAAAGTTTTATTCAATTAATTTGGTTTAATAAGATAAAATAATTTGTTTTTACATTATAATGCTTGATAATCATCGTTCCTTTTCTTAAGAGTCTGTTTGTTGCAATTAGGGTATTTCTGTCGATGATTTTGCACTACGCCCAATAAATATTGTAGCTGCTCTTCGTTTTTTGTTAATGAACCGTTATATGCTTCTATCAAAGTGACACGACGTTCGGCTACGTTATTAACGACTTTTGGGTTAAAGAAATCTAAGCAACTTAAATAAATGGCATTTTCCGGCCATAATTCAATATTTACTCTCAAAAAATCATGAGGTAAATTGAATTGCTGGGGAAGAAATAAGGATTCTTGAGTGACGAAATCGCTTATGTCTTTTTTCAGCACCATTTCCCAATCATTTTTTTTTGAACAATTACTCACTCGGAAGGATTTTTGGATTTTTCTCGAGATTGCACGTCGCTTAAATAAAAAATTTAATTTCAGACAGCGATACCACTTGAACGGTTGTTCTAAGCTAATTGTTCGTAGGAACTTTTTTTGTAGGGAATTCAATTCTCTATCAGAATATCTTAATGACATTTTTGTGAGATTTTTTTCTGAAGAGTTTTACTACGACGTTCAAAAGTGCCAATATTTTCCTGTGTTATTCTTATGGAAAGTATTCAAATGTAATGCGCCATTCGAAATAATTTTTTTTTGAGCTCTCCTTCGAGGATTCTTCTTTTTTTACCTTAATTCACCTTTTTTTGGTGGATGCAACCGAAAAAAAAGTATCGATTTTTTTCCGCACACCCTAATATATATATATATATATATAATAAAGTACGCAGTCGATTTATTGATGATAATAATAATGTATCGATGCGATGTCTCATGGAATGTAGGGAGTGGGGGGCATTTTCAAAGACAGATTGACGGGGCTTCTTTATGCTGTTGAATATATATATAATAATACACTACGTAGTTGGCTTAATAATAATCGTGTGTATCCCGTTGTAGGGAGTTACACGATGTTCTAGAATATTCCATGGCGACTTCGAAGAGTGGGGGTTAGGCATATATGTATGTCCCCTCCTCGCATGGAATGTAGGGGGTGGGAGGCATTTTTCAAGGACAGATTTCCCGGGCTTCTTTATGCTGTTGAATAATAAAGTACGTAGTTGGCTTAATAATAATCGTATGTATCCCGTTGTAGGGAGTTCCACGATGTTCTAGAATATTCCATGGCGACTTCGAAGAGTGGGGGGTTAGGCATATATACATATGTCCTCTCCCCGCATGGAATGTAGGGGGAGGTGGGCATTTTCAAGGACTGAATTCCGGGGCTTGTTTATCCCGTTGAATATATATATATATAATAAAGTACGCAGTCGATTTATTTATGATAATAATAATGTATCGATGCGAAGTCTCATGGAATGTAGGGGGTGGGGGGCATTTTTCAAGGACAGATTTCCAGGGCTTCTTTATGCTATTGAATATATAATAAACTACGTAGTTGACTTAATAATAATTGTGTGCATCCCGTTGTAAGGAGTTACACGATGTTCTAGAATATTCCATGGTGACTTTGAATATTCTAGAGAGTGGGGGGTTAGGCATATATATATTGTGACGAGAATAAATTTGGCGCCCCCGCCCGGTGTGCGGGGTCGAGATGTCCCTCCGGCTTGGGGCCGACACTGCGACCACGACGAGCTTCCATGGGGTCCCCTGAAGGAAAAATTACCAATTGTTAATCTCCCCCCACCCTCCGTTTTTCTTTTTCTATATGAAATGTCGGCGGCCTCCCGCGAGCGAGAGAGAGAAGACGAGGTGGTAGACGGTCGCGCCATCGGAAACGACTGCGGCGAGGGCGTCAAGTTGAGGCGGAGAGAGAGAGAGACACCGGAGACAACGAAGCGACGCGCGGGCTGCGAACGCGCCCAAATTCATCCACGCAAGAGGGGACGGCGAGCGCATGTCCGCTCACCTCCCGCCCGTCTACGTATCCGTCGTAGGCTCACCGTCGCGCCCGATCGGGTGAAGTAGCGAATCGCCCGCGCACGATCTAGCTCGGGATCGTTGAGAATAGTTTGTATTCGCGCGCGCTAGTCCCGCGGCGCGACGCCGGAACACGCGCGCCCGCCCTCTATATTGGAGATCACGTGGCCCGCGTGAGAGAGGGCCGGCACGTTGGCCCGCGTGCCGGAGAGAACAGCTTCCTGCGAGGTGTCGAGCCGGACGGACGTGGGCGATTGAACAAACGCGGTCCAGCAAAATCCCCGGGTGAGCCAAGCCGCGATTTCTCGTGTCGACTCGGTGGCTGTCGACCGTAGTATCGACCCTCGATCTCAGTGCCGTCGTGGCCGCGACTTTTTCGCGTTATATTTGAGGGAATTCCGGTGGGAGGGTCGCGCCCGTGCATCCCGCCGTAGGATTCGCGTCGTGGTCGCGCGCGGGAAGTCTCAATTTTCGCGTCGGGCAAGTCCCCGAAAATCGTTGTTATTGTTGTCGCGTATTTGTGTGAAAGTGCTTAGAGTGAGTCGGATTCCCGTCGACGATCCTCCGAATCCGCGGCTGGACCTGAGGAGGCTCAGAGACGAAAATAATCGTTCGCGCAGGTGGAGAATCTCTGATCGGAGAGTTGGCCTCCCGCCATTCAGCGGGACGCGAGCTCGAACCCGTGTAGAGCCTCGACCGTTTGGCCCGGTATAGCGGGTGTCTCTGTCCCCTGTCGGATCGTCCCGGTTCTGCCGCTGAGGACGGTTGTCGATACGGGAATCGAAAGAGTGAGTGTGGCGACCGGGAAAGATTTTGTCGCGTTAAAGGATAAATTCTAGCTCGGCCGGGTAACCAAGTAGCGGGGTCCCGGTTTTATTTGAAATCTTTAAGGCCGTTAGGCGAGAGTGAGGAGAGGCCGAGACGAGCTCGCAGTAAAGTGTAAGTGAGTGTAGGTCCCGGTCGCGTGTGCGAGTGTGAATATCCGTTCTAGTCTTTTCTCGCGTGTCCCGTCTCGGGAATCGTTTAATTGTCGGGTGAATTGTGTTGATAAAATTGAAATAGAGAATCGCAAGACTAAATTTGAACTCGAGTCGGGTTAAATCATTTTCTTTTCCCCAGTGTCAGTGTTTGTGTAACGCACCCCCCCCCCCCCCCTCTACCATTTTCCCCAGGCTGCGGCAAAGCCGGGTATTCCCGTTCTCCCTTCCTCCATCCCGACGAGCCGATTTTCGGCTGGCGCCCTATACAAAAATAAATCGTCGGGAAGGACGAGGACGGGATTTTGTGGCCTCGCGGATATCCTAATATCCTTCTCCCGTTTCCCCTCGAAAAATTGGTCACAATATATATATATATATATATATATATATATATATATATATGTCGCATCGCCATGGGAATGGCTTTTTCAACAGCGCTTTCGATTTCTTGACGATGTTTATGGAGAGTCAAGTGGTGGGCATCGAGTGACGAAAAGGCGTCAAGGCGTTCGGAGAAGAACCTACCCCGGTGGTAGTGCGTGGTGTATGATCCACGAGTGTGTTGTGTTGCATAGAGGCCTAGAAGAAGTGGAGTGGGAGACGTATGCGTTTCGGGTCACGAAGTCACTCCTTCTCGGGTCATTGGGTCGAAAGGACTAATTTTCGAAAAGGCTCTGTGTAACACACCTCACTAGCACTGCTATCCGGTGATTATACTTTGTACCGAATATTTTATTGTATCGAGACACCAATAAATCGTGTAAGCCGTGTCACTGCGGCAGTCAGTGAGATAGACATTGTTCTCTAATTCATGAACGGAATTCCTGGCTCTCTCTATATTCTTGATATCTGACATCAGAAGTGGGATAAAGAACGTTTAATCCAGAGTTTCGGGCGATAGAGTTCACGTGAAAATTGTGTCGGTGAAAAGTTTGAATACGACTATGACGAAAGACGGTGAAAAAAGTGTGAGTGAGACAAGCAGTGTGTTATCTGAGAATCGGAAGAGAGATTATTGTCCAACGTCATCGGAATCGGAGTACAATGCTGATGAGTCCGTGCAAAAGGCAAATAAACGGAGGAAACGTGCTTCAAAACTGAAGAAGGAGAACAAGCGATTGATTACATTGCTTACTCAACGAGATCGAGCTCCTATGGATCTTGTAAAATTTGACCCGAAAAATACCGACGCAACTGGCTGGGCAAAAATGGTCGATGAATGGATTCGACGTTATAAACCGGACGATTGGGAAGTCGTCCAGCATCTGGCTAAAGCCTTTAAGGACGAAGCAGCTCAGTGGTTCACCGGTATGGATCCTTCCGGGAAAACCTGGACCGAAATTCGTGCTGAATTCATGAGCGCGTATGCGAAGAATAAAAACGTCGCTTCAGAACTTCATACCATTTGGACGGACGACGCCGAGTTCACGCTCGAAAATTTTATGAAGAGGGGAAGGAAGATCAAAGCGTGGCTCAAGGAACGGAAATCGGTGGACGAGACCGCTACCCAACTGGCCGGGTTGTCATACTCTTTCCAGAACCGATTTGTGCGGAACATCTTCGTACGCGAATCGCCTCGTAATTTGCAAGAAGCAATGTCGTACCTCGATGGACGAACGACCGATCACCATCGACCGCGTGCATCCTTCGGAGCCCTTGGTCCACATACTAAACCTTCGACGCCGCGAGATGGGAAGTCGCACCGTTCGGAAATCGAGTGCTACAATTGCGGAAAGAAGGGACATCGTAAGGCTGATTGTAAATCATCCTCGAAGTCGCACAGCAGTCAGCCACGGGACAGCAAGGGGTCGTATTCCAGAAAGGTGGTGACTTGTTATAACTGCAAGGAAGAGGGTCATATCTCCCCGAATTGTCCAAAGAAGGACGAGAAAATCGTGAAGCTTTGCAGCTCAACCTCTACTGAAGGTACTTTGAAGCTGGCAGAAGGTAAGGTGTTGACATTTACCTTTGATTCTGGTTCGGATTGCTCTCTTGTGGGAGAGACATTGGAAGAAAGATTGCCCGGTAGGAGACGATGCGTCTCTACGCGGCTGAGAGGTATCGGAAATGGATACGTTGATTGCTGTAAGCTAATCTCTGTGTGGGTCGATCTTGATGGCATAAATGTTGAGATTGACTTATATGTGGTACCGGATGAAAATTTGTCTACAGATTTACTTTTGGGTAAAGAATTGTTAGCAAAAGTCTCAGTCAAGTTGGACGGAATCACGATTAAATTTTCAAAATTAAATAGATTTGTTGGCTCGTGCAGCTTGGAGATCGACGTCAATGCTGTCGATTGTGACTCAGTCGAAATGAGAAAACCATTGATCGAATTGTTGAAACTGTATTCTCAACATATGAGTGCGGAGGCTCCTAAGATTCGAGTAACTTCGGGCAGGCTTGAGATAAGATTGAAAGACGTAAACAAACTCGTGCAGAGAGGCCCTTACAAGTTAGGTACTGTAGAGCGAGAAACTGTAAGAGGTTTGGTTGACAAAATGCTCGAGGCCGGAATCGTTCGGGAAAGTAAAAGTCCGTTCTCCAGTCCAATCATTTTGGTAAAAAAAAGATGGTTCAGATAGATTGTGTGTGGACTTTCGAGAATTAAATTCTAACACGGTAGCAGATCGTTATCCGTTGCCGTTGATTCAAGATCAATTAGATCGCTTAAGTGGAGCACAATATTTTTCGTCGTTAGACATGGTAGCCGGGTTCCATCAAATACCCGTCGAAGAAAATTCGATAGAGAAACTCGCGTTTATTACACCTGACGGACATTATGAATATTTAACGATGCCATTTGGGCTGACGAATGCTCCTTCCGTGTATCAGAGGGCAATTAATAACGCGTTGGGAGACTTGAGATATTCTTACGCGATTGTTTATTTGGATGATGTGCTCATACCTGGAAAAACTGAACAAGAGGCCTTAGATCGACTGAAAGTTGTAATGGAAAGACTCGCCGCTAACGGATTTTCGTTTAACTTAAATAAGTGTAAATTTTTGAAAACACAAATTGATTATCTGGGATACACTGTATCGAAAGGAGAGCTGAGGCCCAACCTTCGAAAGATCGAAGCCCTGGTGCAATCGCCCATCCCTCGAACGCAGACCCAGGTAAGGCAGTTGTTAGGGTTAGCATCTTATTTTCGTAGATTTGTACCAAAATTCTCACAAACAGCAGCTCCTCTGTATAGACTGACGGCAGGGAATGCAAAGACAATAAAATGGACAAACGAACACAATGAAGCTAGGACTAAGCTCGTCGAGTGTTTAACGTCAGAACCGTGTCTCCGTATATTTGACCCTAGCCTACCGATCGAATTACATACTGACGCTAGCGCCCTTGGATACGGCGCTGTGCTCCTTCAACGCATCGAAAAAAATAAACATCCAATCGCATACTACAGCAAACGCACCGTAGACGCTGAAACTCGTTACCACTCATACGAACTCGAGACCCTTGCAGTCGTAAACGCGATAAAACACTTTCGACAATATTTGGTTGGCCGGAAATTTTTGGTGGTCACGGACTGTAACTCACTAAAGGCTGCAAGCCTTAAGAAAGATTTAACGCCACGAGTGTATCGATGGTGGGCATTCCTACAATCTTTTGACTTTGAAATTGAATATCGTGCGGGCGAAAGAATGAAACACGCGGACTTTCTATCGCGTAACCCCGTTCTTGAAGACAAAGTATTGAAAGTAGTTAAAAAAGACATGAACAAAATAACAGAATTGGCAGATGACTGGTTAATCGTAGCTCAGCAGAAAGACGATGGAATAAAAACATTATACCGCGAAGTATTGGACGGATCAGAAACCACAAAGACTTACTCGATAAAAGACAAAATCTGAATGCGAACAATAGAAAGAAAGGCTTCGGGAACACCGAGAGCTAATGGTCAGGTTGAAAGAATTATGTTCACGATGAGGAATATGTTATCTATAAGCAAAGCTCAAGGAAAGCAATGGCAGAACGAATTAGGAAGAGTACAGCTAGCAATAAATTCAACAGTTCATAAAACGTTGGGGAAAAGTCCCGCTGAGATTTTGTTTGGTACAAAAGTAAACTCGATAGAAATCGAACGCGTGAAACACGACAGCGTGATAACTCAAAGCGTTGATTTGAGCGAGATTAGAACTGCAGTTACAGATAGAATGAGAGCCGAAGGGGCAAAAGAAAAGGCAAGGTTTGATAAGAAGAATAAACCGGTAAACCCATTTAAAATTGGAGATTTTGTGATGGTTAGAAATAATGATAGAATAAAGACAAAATTGGATGCCAAATATCGAGGTCCAGTTGAAGTTGTTGCGGTGTTACCGAACGATAGATACCTTGTCAAGAAGGTAGGCTCTGGATTACGAGACCGAAATAGTATCAAAGTATCTCATGACAAACTGATCGCAGCTCCAGGAAACGAGGCGAGTCAGGATAGCTATGTCGGAGAGAAAGAAAAAGGTGAGAACAAAATTGTACAACAATCTGTTTGATGTGATTTGTAGAATTATTTCAGTGCTTGATCGTGAGTGCAAACATGGTGTTTGGCAAAGAGAATCGAGACTATGAATTATGAAACAGACGCAGTCTGGTTTTATTGGTTGTTGAATGCTGTTGAGGATTCGCATAGAACTTCTGGTTCTAATTGAGGCGGATTTATATGTAGAAATCCGCAGGGTGCATGAGACTGTTGGTTTCCATTGTTTCAATTTAAGAGTGCGACTTTGGCCCTCGATGTTCGCTGGACTTGATCACCCAGAACCCTCGAACCCAAAGCCTAAGAGTAACTTAAGAATGATTCAATGTAAACTTGTGGGCATTATAATAGTTAGAAAATGTACGGATGCACAAGGCATGCCTACAGAGCTATTATGAACAGAAGATAATAGTTAGAAAATGTACGGATGCGCAAGGCATGCCTACAGAGCTATTATGAACAGAAGATAATAGTTAGAAAATGTACGGATGCGCAAGGCATGCCTACAGAGCTATTATGAATAGAAGATAATAGTTAGAAAATGTACGGATGCATAAGGCATGCCTACAGAGCTATTATGAACAGAAGATAATAGTTAGAAAATGTACGGATGCGCAAGGCATGCCTACAGAGCTATTATGAATAGAAGATAATAGTTAGAAAATGTACGGATGCATAAGGCATGCCTACAGAGCTATTATGAACAGAAGATAATAGTTAGAAAATGTACGGATGTGTAACACATGCCTGCAGAGCTATTATGAGTAAAATATAATAGTTAGAAAATGTACGGATGTGTGAGACATGCCTACAGAGCTATTATGAGTAAAATATAATAGTTAGAAAATGTACGGATGTGTGAGACATGCCTACAGAGCTATTATGAGTAAAATATAATAGTTAGAAGATGTACGGATGTGAAAGACATGCCTACAGAGCTATTATGAGTAAATGATAATAGTTAGAAATTGTATGGATGTGTAAGACATGCCTGCAGAGCTATTGGTGCCTTGGAGATCGAATTTGTGAGAAATTCGTTTTGACACTTTAAAAAAAAAAAACTTGCAGTCTGACTGTACAATACTGATGGCAAAAAAAAAAAAACGGGAAACGATACACATGGTTGCACACGTGAATGGAGACAGTAAAAGCCTGTAGGGCAATAACAGACTTGTAAAGTCAGGAAAGCCGAACGTAAACTAACGCTTGTTTGTTCGATGCCTGTTTTATTTCAGAAGTAAACTAGACGGATAGATGCTGGGCACTCGAGACGCGTGCTAGTCAGTATGGCCGTGTCGCATCGCCATGGGAATGGCTTTTTCAACAGCGCTTTCGATTTCTTGACGATGTTTATGGAGAGTCAAGTGGTGGGCATCGAGTGACGAAAAGGCGTCAAGGCGTTCGGAGAAGAACCTACCCCGGTGGTAGTGCGTGGTGTATGATCCACGAGTGTGTTGTGTTGCATAGAGGCCTAGAAGAAGTGGAGTGGGAGACGTATGCGTTTCGGGTCACGAAGTCACTCCTTCTCGGGTCATTGGGTCGAAAGGACTAATTTTCGAAAAGGCTCTGTGTAACACACCTCACTAGCACTGCTATCCGGTGATTATACTTTGTACCGAATATTTTATTGTATCGAGACACCAATAAATCGTGTAAGCCGTGTCACTGCGGCAGTCAGTGAGATAGACATTGTTCTCTAATTCATGAACGGAATTCCTGGCTCTCTCTATATTCTTGATATCTGACATATATATATATATATATATATATATATATATATATATATATACCCCCTCCCCGCATATATATAAGCTACGCAGTTGACTTAATAATAATAATTGTGTGTAGCCCGTTGTGAGGAGTTACACGATGTTCTAGAATATTCCATGGCGACTTTGAATATTCTAGAGAGTGGGGGGTTAGGCATATAAAGGGGGAACTTCTACGATGCTCCATCAGTTGTCTTGGAGTGATAGCTGAATGCACAATTACAAACGGAAAATATTGAAGACGAGAGTTGAGTCCAACGGAAAACATTTGAAAACGGACAATATTGAAGGTGAGAGTTCAATTATTTCTGGAAGACATTAACGAAATAAAAAAATCATTCAATCGAAAAGTGACATCGATATTCTGTTCGAAAGGCTCTCTCAACTGAACACCCCGCCAACAGCAGCAGCAGCAGCAACAACATCATGGACTTGACGAAAATCAACAAAATTAGTCGTATGGACAATTTCCTGCCGACAAAGAAGTTTGTCGAGCTGGAGCCTGGAAACATTTTGAAGGTCACCAACGTGAAGATGATTACCACCAGTTTCGGGGAACACGTTATCATAGATCTGAATAACGAGTACTCCGTATATTTGCCAACGAGGATCATAAAGTTCTTGCGAGAAAGTGCAGAACATCTTCAACAGTTGGTCTCCGCGGCTAAAGGAAATCATCTGTCCATTCGTCGTCTTGGTGGCAAATATAATCAATGTGAATTTATTTACGAGTGAAAAAAAATGTCAACAATGTAAACATATATATATATTTTTTTACTTGGCAAATATAATCAATGTGAATTTATTTACGAGTGAAAAAAATGTCAACAATGTAAACATATATATATTTTTTTACTTGAAATAAATTCGTTTGAGGAAGAAAAATCTTGTGTGTCTCATAAAATATATTCCTCTAGCGTTAGCTTCGCGTTACATTAACGTGTGACAGAGAGAGATAGAGAGAGATATGTTAATAGTCCGGAAGTATTGCGATGTTCTTCTATAGAGTTGCGCGGAAGACGTTCGAGTTAGTGGGGAGTGCAACGAAAGAATACGCGGCGACAAATATGCGACCCATATTTTTTCTCTCTCTTCGCGGTGTTCGGTTACTTCCGATAAGAGATTCACGGCGAACCTCAGCGTGCTACAGCTGTGCATCGTCCACGCTCTTAATATAATCTTATTAGCTTCGCGCTATATTTATGTGTGTAACAGAGAGAGAGAGAAAGATACGTTAATCGTATTGCAATGTTCTTCTAAAGAGTCCCGAGAAAGAGCGTTCGAATGATTGGGGAGTGCAACGAAAGAATACGTGTCGGCGGCAATGACGCGACAAATATGCGACCTATATTTTTTCTCTCTTCACCGTGTATTCGGTTACTTCCGATAAAGAGACGATCACATGGTGAACCTTGGCGTAATACAGCTGTTCGTCGTCCACAAGACACTGGACACAGATAAAGAAATCCTTGAGATTATTCGTATATCGTTCCCTTTAATGATTTGCTCAGATTATAATGCTGCTTGATCAAAGGATGATAGAGGAGGGTTTTGAAAAGAAAAACATAAAACGTGTATGATCTTTGAGATTGATTTATTGAAAAGAAGAAAAAAATTCAATCATAAGGTTCGAGTATCCAATTTTTCAGCGCTTGTACATTTTTCATAGCACAATTAAACTTTGTAGAGTTTGCGTGATAGGGACATCCAGCGGTTACCGGCTTGTGCAACTTTTGAATCGAAGGGCAGTCGAGAAGTTCTAGATTAACAATGCGTCCAGGTTCCTCCATCAAGATTGTCGTCATCCAGTCTTTTTTCTCCGATCCCTTCACATAGATCGTTCGAGCGTTTTGTAAAACGCCGCGAAGTATTTCCGATGTTGCTTCATATGGGTTCGCACCGAAGCACCACGGTATACCATGGAAATTCCGTGTCAGCCATGCATTCGTACATCTATATTTTACGGGTAAATCGTTTCATGCACAAGGCGGTCCGAAGACAAATGTGATCGGGGCCACACGACAATCACACAGGGAAACCATCGAAAATTCTTTCAACACAAACTCGTTGGAAGGTTTTTTAAAACCCTGGAGGTCAACTATGTACTCCATCTCGAGCGAGACTGAGCTAAATATCATAATTTCAATGATTTTATATCAATTTGACTATACCCCCCACCCTACTTTTCATAATGCTCAAGGACGATAAGTCTCTTCGATGGCATCGCATGTGTGCGTGACAAAGATGCCATACCCCATGATGACAAGTATACCAAATGTGTATGATTGCATCATAATTCTGGGAATTGTTTATGTCGAGTCCGACGACGAATTCGCCCCATACCAGGTTACACCGAAGAAAGACGCAACGTAGTATTTTATAAACATTGCCGACAAGGAGGTGGCTTATTGCGCAGTGATTTGCACTATAAATGCAGCCGCTGCAGCAGTGCGCGATCATTCTTACAACGGCATCGTCCAGAGTAATCCATTGTGTGAGCTTTCAACTATTACCAACAACAACGAAAAATGGAGTCGGAGAAGTGCTTGAAATTAATAAGCATCATGGAAGGTGCTTACAAACTGTTGGGAAGCGCATCCACGGAAGAAGTGGAAAAGTGGTCCAACTATCAGGCTCGGAACATCAGACTCCTCAACAAAATCCTGAAAACGCCGGGTTTATCCAGTGGCGAAAAAACGAGGATTCAAACAACGATCGCTCAGCTCAAATCTCTGAGTGAAAAATTTCGGGCGCATCAACGAGCCGGCGGATCCATCGGTGCACGCGGCAAAGTATCCGATCGCGTTCGTTGGGTACATTTGGAGTCCGCGTTTCGAAATTGCATACAAACTGGCGCAGTGGTGAATCTCATCCACAAGGATCTACGATCGTTCCTGGCTGATGCCAAAGTCACCACTGTCAAGCGGCTCTCAAAGGTGCTCACGAAGGACGGAAATTTGAAGGCGAACGTCGTGTTGGCGTGCAAGTTTGCCACGATGAAAAATGGCGCCGTGACGGAAGAAACGAAATATTTTAACACCCGCAACGAAGCGATTCTCGCATCTACGGACATCGAGAAGTGGTTCGACGAGAACGTGGTGGATCGTCTCCTGGTCGACGTCGAAGAGTTCCAAGAACGCGATTCTGGCTGGTCAATGCGTGAAATCATCAACTTGACGGTCAACATCAACCACTACGTGCCACTGCGTGGAGGCTTCTCAACGTATGTCGATCTTCCGCAGGATATACGGGGGAAGAAGGCTGTCGTGAACGTGAAGAACAGAGACGAATTCTGCTTCTTGTGGGCTGTGACGGCAGCACTCCACCCGGCCGAAAATCACGTTGATCGTACAAGTTCGTATCCCAGTTTCGAAACAGTGTTGAAATATGACGGTATACGTTTCCCAATTGCTTTGAAAGACATTTGTAAATTTGAAAAAATGAATAATTTAACGATTAATGTGTATGGTGTGGTTGGTAGAAATAGTGAAGTAGTTCCGCTATACCTAAGTAAAAATAAGTCGGATAGGTCTACTATACACCTCCATATGGTGGAGGGAAATATTGGTATGGACGTAGATGAGGTAGACAATTTCCAACCAGTCTACCACTTTGCTTGGATCCGAAATCTATCGCGTTTGCTAAGTACCCAAGTAACAAAACGTGATCATCATACCTGGTTCTGCGACAACTGCTTGAATCACTTCAAACTTCAAAATTCTTTCGAAAATCACAAACGCGATTGCATGAGCATGAACAAAATAAAAATGATTTTACCGACCAACGGAAACAAAATTTTGAATTTCAAAAATTATCGGTACAAAGAAGATGTGCCGTTTGTCGTGTACGCTGATCTCGAATGCCTTCTCGAATCAACCGGAAATGAGCTACAGTGTCAAAAGCATGTCCCGCACAGTGCTGCGTTTTATTTGAAATGTGCCTTTAACGATTCGCTCTCGAAATTCGCAATTAAACGTGGCTCCGATTGTATCGAGTGGTTCATCGACCAATTGCATAAAATCGCAAAAACAGTCGACTCTCATTTGGTCAATATTAAGCCGATGAAACCACTCACATCGGATGAAAAAATACAATACGAAAATGCCACACATTGTCATATTTGCGAAAAATCGTTCACCTCCACCGATGTCAAGCACCGTGATGATTGCCATTTCACAGGTAAATTTCGCGGTGCTGCGCATCGTGGTTGTAATTTGAATTATACAAAATCCCACAGTATCCCGATAGTATTTCACAATCTTTCCAGCTATGACTCGCACTTTTTAATAAAATCATTGGCGACACAATTCAAGGGTACAGTCAAAATTCTCCCCGTAAACAAAGAGCGATATATTTCATTTACGAAATACGTTAAGGGTACGAATGTCAATTTACGGTTTATCGATTCCTTCAGGTTCATGGCTAGTAGTCTTGAAAAACTGGCCTCGTACCTGACGGATGATGATAAATCGATCACACGCAAGCACTGCAATAGTGCAGAGGAATTCCAATTGCTCACGAGAAAGGGAGTTTTCCCTTACGAGTATGTGGACTCGTGGGCGAAACTCGACGAAGAGCAGTTGCCATCGAAAGAGGATTTTTATTCAAAATTAAACAACGAACACATTTCCGAGCATGATTACGAGCGTGCTAAGAACATTTGGAACGTCTTTAACATCACGTCATTGGGCGAATATTCGGATTTATATTTGAAAACAGATGTCGTGCTATTGGCCGACATATTTGAAAATTTTCGACGCAACTGCTCTTCGACGTACATGCTGGATCCTCTGCACTATTTTACAGCTCCGGGACTTGCTTTCGATGCGATGCTCAAATGTACCAAGGTTGAGCTTGAGCTTCTCACGGACCCCGAAATGCTCCTGTTCATCGAGAAAGGCATTCGAGGTGGCGTATCACAATGCTCGAATCGATATGCTCATGCAAACAATCGATACATGGGCGCAGATTTCGATCCGAGCAAAGAGGAATCTTATCTAATTTACTTTGACGTGAATAATTTGTACGGTGCAGCAATGTCGCAGTATCTACCGGTTGGTTCTTTCGAATGGGAGCACGAGCCGATAAATGTGCTTGATATTCCCGATGACTCGTCCACAGGATATATCCTCGAAGTAGATTTGGAATATCCTGAGGAGCGTTTCGAGTCGCACAAAGATCTTCCCCTTTGTCCCGAGCACAGTGTACCACCTGGCAGTAAAAATTCAAAATTAATGGCGACATTTTTGCCAAAAGAAAAATTCGTTATTCATTACAAAAATTTGAAACAATGCTTGAATTTGGGAATTAAATTGGCAAAAATTCACAGAGTCTTGAGGTTTGAACAAGTCCCATGGCTCAAAACATACATCGATCTTAACACGGAATTACGGAAAAAATCGACGAATGAATTTGAAAAGAATTTTTTCAAATTGATGAATAACGCTGTATTCGGGAAAACAATGAAAAATGTACGGAAACAAAAAGATGTCAAGCTTGTGACAAAGTGGGAAGGTAGATACGGTGCAAAGGCTCTCATCGCAAAACCCAACTTTCATAGCTGCACCGTCTTCGATAACGATATCGTCATAATTGAAATGAATCGCGTCAAAGTACATTTCAATAAGCCGATTTACGTTGGATTTTGTGTCCTCGATCTATCTAAAATCTACATTTACGATTTTCACTATAGCTATATTAAGAAGACCTTTGGCTGTCACGCAAAATTAATGTACACGGACACCGACAGCCTCTTGTACCACTTTAACGTTCCCGATATATATGATTATGTAAAGCGCGATGTACATAGATTTGATACTTCCGATTATCCAGCGAATAATAGTTATGGCATACCCTTGGTAAATAAGAAAGTTCTCGGTCTAATGAAGGACGAAATGAATGGCAAAATAATGAAGGAACTTGTAGGCTTACGAGCAAAATTGTACGCGTTCAAAGTTTTCGGCGAAGAAATAGATAAAAAACGAACCAAGGGTATAAAACAATCCACATTAAGAACAATCACATTTGAAGATTATAAAAAATGTTTATTCGATCAGGAGAATGTAGTAAAAGATCAGTATTTGATTCGAAGCGAAAAGCACCAAGTCCATACTATTAAGCAAACAAAATTAGCATTAAGTTGGCTAGACGATAAGCGTATTATTTTACCAGATACTACGGATACTGTACCATGGGGATACAAGAAATAAAAAAATCACATGTACATATATTTGATTGTCCTTTATTTGAAAAACCTCTAAAAATCCTCCTCATTTATCCAACTGTTGTGTGAATTGTCGAAACCGAGCCACTTCACTAGCAGTTGATGCCGACGTTTTCGCACAATTTTTTCCACGAGGTAAATATCCGGATTTCTGACTGGAGTGAGTTCTTCCTCATAGAAACCACCTTCGATCGACTGACCCTGATAATCCGTAAGCGTGTACGTTACAGGATCGGTATTTCGTATGTCGTTTATGGTGAAAATTTCCGTCGTCCAATTTGGTGTATAGCCTTTCTCGAAAACATGCTTGTACTTGCTGATTCGAACTTTATCGCCAATTTTGAACTTGATTTTTCGCGTACGATTGACACGATAATTTCCATAAATATGGCGAAGAATCTTTTTCTCATTCTTAGCGGTGACATCCTTCGGTTTCATTTTTATCGTACGATGTTTGCTGCTGTTATAGCTTGACATCAATTTCGGTAAAATGTCGATCCATTTGTACGAGCCTCGCAGACTAAATTGTTTCCACATGCGGGTCTTCAAAGTGCGATTAAAACGTTCACATATCGACGCTTTCATGTTACTAAATGTCGAATATAATTCAATACGATACTGCCGTAAGAGAGCTCTGAAGTCGCTGTTATAAAATTCTTTGCCACGATCGACGTGTAATTTTTGCGGTACACGACCCTGCGCGAGTACGAATTTCATGGCGCCCGATACATCTTTGCCATTTTTACTTTTTACCGGTACAGCCCAGGCAAATTTGGAAAATATATCGATACTCGTTAGCAAGAATTTGTATCCATTGTTGAATGATGCGTACGCAGACATGTCCACAAGATCCGCCTGCCACGTTTCATCCAATCCGCGAATATTCACATGACGGTGAGGATAATTTCGTCTAGCGGGTCTACGAAGCTCCTCCACCACCACCGTCTTCTTCTCGTTCATGTTTTGTCCTCGAGTGCTCGCAAACGTTCATCCAAGAGGGACAACACTTGGGAATTGCGCAATGCCAATTCGTGTCCGGCTACGCGGTCCGTGTCGATTCGTTTCAGCTGTTCGTCGATCCTCGTCTGAAGGCTTTGTATCATCAACGAGTTGCTGCTATTTTCACTGGCCGTTTTTTCCAATGCTCTCAGTCGCCCTTCCAAATGTGCAATGAGCTCGGAATTGCGAAGCACCAATTCTTCTAGTGTCTCATAATTAGCCCGTTGATTGTTCAAATGTTTACGATAATCAGACTCGAGAGCTCGGATCATTATTTCATGATCATCCAATTGGTTTCGCATAGACGATGTAACTGTATTTACGAGACGCACTTCTTGTTTAACAATATTTTGCATTAACCGTACAGTAACAGCATCATTCTCGTGTATGGGATCAGCCAGATTGCACAATCTCTTATTGTCTATGTCATAGTGGCCATCGAATGTAATTTTAAATCCATTACCAGGAGGACCACGGCTCCCCCGAGGACCGCTTCCACCTTTACTCGATAATTGTCGTCCAAACACGTCAACGCTCATGGTGTAAATGAACGAGAGTAGCGCGCGCACTGGCCTAATAAATAATTCGAGCTTCACGCAATTCCTTAATAATGGAAATTATTTCATTGGTGTGACTTGTGTTACCGGCGGCCTGGGAGGCGAGAAGAAGGCGCAATCTATCGACCAACTCATTAGGATCGTCCCAATAAATGTAATCTATATATTTCTTCGGGGTAATCATGTAGCGTGGTAGAGCTTTACCAGTTTTTCGCGATGAAAGAATATTCATGATAATTTCTTTGTACAGGGTGCGCCAGACAAACTTGCTTATTTGAAAGGTCAATAAAAACAAAAGTATTTCAATTATTGTTTAAAATTTTTTTTATTTGAGAATACAATATCCCAATTTTTTTTTCATGCAGTCTTGAAAATGACATCGGATAAATGGCGACCCCCATTGCGCATACACTGATGAAGTCGATTTTTGAAATTCGTATCCACTCTTTGCAGCATATCAATCGGTATGTTGGCACTGGCGTCGCGAATGTTGTTCTTGAGGTGTGCTATGGTCCGTGGTCGATCGACATAAACCAGAGGTTTCAAATAACCCCATAAAACGAAATCGCATGGAGTCAAATCTGGAGAGCGTGCCGGCCATTGGAGATCGCCTCTGAGAGAGATGAGGCGGTCGGGGAAATGTTGTCGCAACAAATTCATTGAGTCTCGTGCTGTATGTGCTGTGGCTCCATCTTGCTGAAATCACACGTTCCTAACGTTCATTTCTTCGAGTCTTGGAAGAAAAAATTCCTCGATCATGTTCCTGTAACGAGCTCCATTCACGGTAACTGCGCGTTCGTTTTTTTCAAAAAAATAAGGACCAATTATTCCCATTACCGACATCGCACACCAGACAGTAACTCGCTCAGAATTAAGTGGCTTCTGGTGAAGCTCACGTGGATTTACACCACACCAATAACGCATGTTTTGCTTGTTGACGCAGCCGGAAATGTGGAAGTGAGCCTCGTCACTGAAAAAAACGACCGCGTCTTCAGGCAGGTTGTCAACCAGCATTTCACATGCATTTTGACGGGCAACAAAATCGCGTTCAGTTAATTCTTGCACAACAGCCAATTTATAGGGATGAAATTGAAGGTCTTCATGGAGAATTCGTCGAACAGTGGTGTCAGAAATTCCCATAGCAGCTGCGTGTTTGCGAGCCGAACGCCGGGGAGAACGCACAACTGACTGCCTCACTCGTTCGACATTTTCCGGAGTTCTGATGGTCCGTTGAAGTCCATTTCTGGGTTTAGCGACACTTCCACACTCCCGAAATGAGTTAACCCACAACAGAATCGAATTACGGCCAGGAACGAGTCGGTGAGGAGGAATTTCAAAGCGAGCGCGGAAGGCACGTTGCGTAGCAACAAGTGAGCGACCGTTAGAAAAGAAGCTCTCGACTGCGAAGGCCCGCTGCTCTCTAAACCAGAGCATGATGGCAACTGACTGGAGGGAGAAACAAACTTGGGAACTTTCCCCTCCAGATGCGCCCCCTCTGGCCCCTCTACCCGCCCAACTCACCGCGCGGGAATTTTTTCAAATAAGTAAGTTTCTCTGGCGCACCCTGTACTTGGTGGTATCTGTGCGGATGGGTTTGTTGGGTTTATAGAACTTTCGATTTGCATTCGTGTTTGCGATAATTGCACCATAATTATCCATATCTGCTGCAGTTATGATCTGTCTATTCGGTGACTTTTTAAATATCAATTCGAGCAAACCAGGGGAGAGTTCGTAAGTATTGTTCTGCACTGAGATGAGCTTGTCCTCAAAAGTCACCGGTGAATCGCCGATCTTCAAAACACCACCCGCCAATTTTCGAACACCGTATAAGTTATCCAGTTCTTTTCCTTCAGTCGTTCCAAACATTTGCAGATACTGCTGGACAAGTGATTCGCCGGGAGAATCGGATTGCGCAACAGATGAATCCTTCTCGGATGATGATGATGTATGTGGTACGTGTCGATGGACTTCTTCGTCGGATGTTTCATGCACAACAGATGAATCCTCCCTCGATAATGAATCTGATACATACTGATCATCATCATCATCATACGCAGTTCTAAATGTGCTATCGAAATCCCTTTCTTCCTTCATGGCTGGTTGCTCTTTCTTCAGTTTTTCCTTCTTAATATTTTCCAGCGTTACCGATTGATTGGTAATTTTACGGAGAGGAGTCACTACGGGTCTGAAAACTTCATCCATGACTCGTTCCGTGGTCTCTCTGCCTAATTTGATCAGTTTATGCTTTCGTCGAATCGCATCACTGGCGTTTGCGATTTTTCGCAATACGTTTTTTTCCTCGTTGAATTTTGCGCTCTGCATATTGATACCATTAAGCTGCCACACACTGACTGTTCTCATCTTCCTGATGCTTGTATATTTATAAAGCAATCGAAACCTCTTCGATATTAACCAGCATTCAAGTCTCTGTCCTTGTCGATCACTACGAAAGAATAGTTACCCTCGTTCCAGCATGCTGAACACAAATCTTTGAATTGCACGTATGACATATCGGTGTTCACATGATCGTCATAGATATGCCGCAAATTCATTTCATCTTGGCGGAAAAGTACCATGAGATTCATATTATCACGAACTAGGTGTTTGGGGATACGAGCGTATGTCTGACAGAGATAGAACGAGTCAACATCCCGATGTCGACCCATGCAAAAAAAAGCTCTCATGTTGTCCTGCTTCTCACAGGCGACATCATCGAAAATCATCACGGAATTTGGTCGAGCGTCTTCAGGTTTGATTACTTGCTCGTGATCTTCGAAAGGGAAATAGCCTATACCTTTTACAGATTCGAGTAAACGCTTGAGGAGTCTGAACTTTGGCTGATTCAACGATTTCGAGTACAGATAAACATTTTCGAACCTCAAACCATTAGGGTGGGTTATGAGGGTAAGAAGAGCATTGGTTTTACCACAATTGGAAGGGCCACAAATCACTGCACGCATACTGTTTGGTAGCAAAGGTCCATGGCGTCGTTTCCTCTCCTCTCGCTGTGCAAGCTCATCGAAATTCATGACCGACAATTTATCAGGTTGTGCCTTGAACCTCATCTTGATCACGACTGATGAGGATGGGTATAAGTCGGATGCTTATAAAGTCAACAATCTCAGTTGTCAACGAGCTTTCTTTCGATACACACATATACACGAAGAATGAGCAATCGAGACGATACGAGAAATCCCATAACTCAGAGTTTGAAGAAATTCGCTCAAGAACAATATTTTCGCGGATCCAAGAACGCTGACGAGAAAGTTGACAAAATTAGAGGAAGTGAGGCATTTTCGGGGAACGTTCATTCTGGCAAATACGGTGCTGTTGGCGATACGACGAAAAAAAAAGTATAAATAGGCTCCGCGTGAACGGAATCTCCTCAGTCAAAACTTGACGAGGATCATGATCGTTCGCATGAAGAAACGTGGCAGAGGATTCGTCAACGATTTGATCAATAATCTCCCTTTTGAGCTACATATACCGGGCTATCAGTACTGTGGCCCTGGCACGAAATTGGCAAAGAGACTCGCACGAGGTGATCGTGGTATTAATCCGTTGGACGCTGCTTGCAAGGAACACGATATAGCGTACTCGCGGAATCGTGAAAATCTCCCAGCACGACACGAGGCGGACCAAGTGCTTGCGGAAAAAGCCTGGCAAAGAGTTCTAGCAAAAGACGCTGATATTGGAGAAAAAGCAGCTGCTTGGGGTATAGCGAATACAATGAAAGCCAAAACAAAGCTCGGTATGGGTGTGAAGAGAAAGCTCGGTATGGAACGGAAGCATGGGAAGACAAAGATGACGCTGAGACAGGTTATCAATGTAGCCAAAGCATCAATGGGTGGTGTGAATCCTATCAAATCGGCCCTCAAGGGTGCACGTGACGCAGTGAAAAAGGCCGGTGGAAGAGGCAGAATTAAATCACCTCGCGTCCTAGCGGTGCCAGCGAAAATTGGCGGTTTTCTGCCATTTCTTGTGCCTATTCTCGCCGGGCTGAGTGCCACCGGAGCTCTCGCCGGTGGTGCGGCGGGCATAGCGAAAGCCGTGAACGATGCAAGCGCCGCCAAACGTCAATTGGACGAGACTAAACGACACAATGAGACAATCGAGGCTATTGCGTTGGGCAAGGGACTTTACCTGAAACCCTACAAGAATGGCATGGGTTTGCATCTACGCCCCTACTCGCCAAAAAAAACGCATAAAGCTACCACACCGAGCACTCACTGATTTCGATCTAATGAAGTATGCCCAAGCCATGAAAATTCCGCATTTTCGTGGAGTTTTCATGAGAAACGAATTGCCCAAGAGTGGACCGCGAAATCGCGAATCGGCTATTGTGAATCTCGACGATAAGGATGGTCCAGGCACACACTGGGTTGCATACAAAAAAATCAACGATGAAGTCATGTACTTTGACAGCTTTGGTAATCTTCAACCACCTGCTGATTTGTTGAACTATTTCGGTGCAGGTAGCACTATCAAATACAATCATGAAAAATATTAGGACTATGGTACTGTCATATGCGGTCACTTGTGTTTAAAATTTCTACGTGGATATCTATAAAACGATTCCCATGTATCGTGAAGCATCAGTTGAACGTTAACTACCATGAGTGACTCTTTCACGTTGACACTTTCGGGGGCGAGCTCTACTCTGGAAGCTCATTACTTCCCGCCTATCGAACTATCACCATCGAAACATTATACCCTCGGACTCGTCGAATTGCTCACATTCAACTGCATACCGAACATCGATGTGGGCAACAATAAATTCTACGTGGGACAAGAAATCGTCACCATACCGACCGGGAGCTACGAAATTGAGGATATCGAGCACTATTTACAGACTGTACTGTCTAGCAAAAATATCTCCATCAACCTGAGACCAAACAACAATACTCTGTGTAGCGAGATCGAGTGCAATCAGCAGATCAATTTTATGCCTGAGGATTCCATCGCTCGACTGTTGGGATTCACTGCACGCAAACTGGAAGCCAATACCACGCACAAGTACGAATTACCCGTGGCCATTCTCAAAATCAATTCTCTGCGAGTCGAGTGCAACATTACCACGGGGGCTTATATCAATGAACAACGAGTACACACCATCCATGAATTTTTCCCCGTTGTTCCACCAGGATATAAGATCATTGAAGTACCTTCTCACATCATTTACCTTCCGATTGCCGCACAGTCAATAGATCATCTTGAGCTCAAACTTGTCGATCAAGACGGGCACTCGGTAAATTTTCGCGGAGAAATTATAAAGATAAGATTACACATTAGATCGGCGTGATGGGAATTGTGTTTCATGCGAAAGTTGGCCGAAGCTATAAGAGCGAATCGATATGTCCGAACACGATCAGTCGTCGAGCACCTCTCAAGGTGAAAGCAGTCAATCGTCGTCGTCGAGCAGCAGCCCCGAAGAAGCTAACACACCAAAACATTCAGTTTTTGAAGAATTTGGGCTTGAAACTGCGGGAAAAATTCGTATCTGCTGCTGCTACTGTATTGTAATTGCTTGCTTCGCACCATGGAATAAATCCTGACTATACAAAAACCAATTATCTTCGATGAGTCTATCGCCCACTACGAGACTCATGCGCATCAACCGTTCGCGTCGGCAACCTTCAATAACAACGATGAAATTCGCATTTCCGTTCAACATCAAGACTTGTGCTTGCTACCGAGTAACAGCTCATTGCACGTACTTCGAAAATTAACGAAAATAGATGAAACTCCGGTCGAACACACACGACTCGTTAATAATGCCATCTGTCATTTGTTTGAAGAAATACGTTACGAGCTAAACGCTATTGAGATCGATCGTAGCAAAAACCCTCGGCTCGCGACACTCATGAAAAATTACGTATCGCAGAGTCCTGGGCAAAAGACTCTGTTGGAAAATGCTGGCTGGCTTGACACAAATACTACCACAACATTGACGGATAACAGCGGATATTTTGACCTTTTGATGCCGCTCAATCTCATTCTCGGATTTGCCGAGGATTACAATCGAATTGTCATCAATGCTAAACACGAGCTGATTCTTACGAGATCGAACACCGACATGAATGCCATTGTACAGATCGCAGATGGGGCTGCTGCTGCTGCTGAACAATTCAAGCTTTCATTGCTCAAAATTGAATGGATGATACCCTATATCAGAGTATCGGATCAACGAAAAGTTCAGTTGCTGAATTATATTGCCAAAGACCCAACCATCGCCATGAGTTTTCGTACATGGGAACTGTACGAGTATCCATTGCTGCCGGCCACCTCGAAACACGTCTGGGTCGTGAAAACATCGACGCAACTTGAAAAACCTCGCTATGTCATTCTAGGATTTCAGACCGCGAGAAAGAATAATGTAAATAGAAATGCGAGTCATTTTGATCATTGTAATATTCGCGATGTTAAGCTGTTTTTGAACTCTCAATGTTATCCTTATGGTAATTTGAATCTCGACATCAATCACAATCAATATGCTCTGTTGTACGATATGTATGCAAATTTCCAATCATCGTATTATGGCAAAGAGTCCGAACCATTGTTGAGCAAAGCCGATTTTATAAGATACGCTCCCCTCATTGTTGTCGATTGTTCGAAACAAAACGAGTTCCTCAAGTCAGGACCAGTGGATATACGTTTGGAATTTGAATCGGAAAATCCTTTCCCAGCCCAAACATCTGCATACTGCGTGATTTTACATGATCGGATCGTTGAATATAATCCGATCAGTGGTAATGTTAAGAAATTGATGTAAAACAAAAATTATGTAATAGGTTTTTTTCTAGGTGTAAGGTTTTATGTGAATAAAAAATCTGGTGAAACACAATATTTAATGTTTTCTTATTTATTTCTTTACATCCCGTATTATCTCCATAAACTCTTTCACATTCTCCACAATACTGTGCACATTTCGAGTATGATCTATCACATCATTAACCGCTTAGTTCTCCTCCTCTGAAAGCGTATTGCTCTCTATTTTGCGTTTTACTTGGAACAATTTTGTGTTCAGTTCATCGATGTCATGATGTAGACTGTGCACATGTTTATCAATAATGCTAATTGATTCGTGCAAAAATTTACACTCTGCACACATCTCTTGATTGCCCTCTCGTCTCACTTTTTTCACGTTCTCGTGAAAATCCAGTATATCGTTGATCAAGTCGTAGACAGCCTCTGGCGCAACATCTCCAAAATGTTTAATCACAGCATCCTCGTAATCGCAGATATATGATGGAAGACAGCACAACTGCTGCATCTCATCCGGAGTTAACTCGTTCATGACGACTCCAACGAATCGATGCTCTTATTGCTGTTGCTGTTGTCGGATGTTCAGTTGAGAGAGCCTTCTGAACACAATGTCGATGTCACTTTTCTATTGAATGAGTTTTTTCATTTCGTTAATGTCATCCAGAAATAATTCAACTCATGCTTTCAATATTTTCCGTTTGTAATCTCCAACGAATCGATGCTCTTATTGCTGCTGCTGCTGTTGTCGGATGTTCAGTTGAGAGAGCCTTTTGGACAGAATATCGATGGCACTTTTCGATTGAGTGAGTTTTTTTTATTTCGTTAATGTCTTCCAGAAATAATTCAACTCTCGTCTTCAATATTTTTCGTTTGTGATCGTGCATTCAGCTATCACTCCAAGACAACTGATAGAGCATCGTAGAAGTCCCCCCTTTATATGCCTAACCCCCCACTCTCTAGAATATTCAAAGTCGCCATGGAATATTCTAGAACATCTTGTAACTCCTCACAACGGGCTACACACAATTATTATTATTAAGTCAACTGCGTAGCTTATATATATTCAACAGCATAAAGAAGCCCCGGAAATCTGTCCTTGAAAAAGCCCCCCCCCCTCCCCTACATTTCATGAGGGGGGAGGAGTCATATATATGCTTAGCCCCCCACTCTCCAGAATATTCAAATTCGCCATGGAATATTCTAGAACGACGTGTAACACCTTACAACGGGATACACACAATTATTATTAAGTCAACTGCGTAGTTTATTATTATTATTATTATATATATATATATATATATATATATATTTTAGTTTTAAGGCTTTCACGGCTCTTTATGTAATGAGAAGAGTATGTGGCTTCCGGATGGAGGCCGTGTTGAGGATCAGCGTTGTGCCGACGTTTCGCAAACGTTACAGTCTGCATCATCAGGGCTGAGAGCTCCGATACTGAAGCTCTCGTGTCTCAGGTATTCCTTATATAGTTGCAGTCATCGTTCCGGATGGCTGCACCAGCCAATCAGATGTTTTAATTGATCAGCTGGTCAATTAAAAAACCGGGAGGACGGTGTGCCAAATAGGATTGACGTGATATCCTCCATCTCTGTTTAGATTGTCCGGATGTTTTCGGATTTCCAAGCCTTCTCGGTGTTTCCTGGAAAAATAGCTGTTTGATGGGGCCAGACTTTGGGCTTTGTCGAACTGGATGACATGACCAGTCTCCATCCAATGTTCGGCCAGCGCAGATTGTGTAATATGGCCATAGTTGATACACCGTTGGTGTTTTTTTATCCGTGTACTGATCATCCTCCCGGTTTCTCCTATGTACACTTTACCGCATGAGCAGGGTATCTTGTATACTCCTGGTGCACTTAATGGTGGTCTTTGGTCTTTTGCACTCAGAATCACTTGTGCTAGTTTCTTCTGAGGTTTGAAGATGACTCGCACGTTATGTTTTCCAAGGACCCTCCCTATGCGATCGGTTATGCCCTGAAGGTATGGAAGGGAAGTTGTTGCGGTTATTTGTGCTTCATTCTCCCCATCAGGTGCTGTAACCGTTTTCGGATCAGCTATTTTTCTTTTTAGATTTTTGATCGTTCTTTCGATGTTGCCTGGCTTGTAGCCATTGTCTCCTAAAGCTTTTCGTAGGTGTTCTAGTTCAACCTCCAAAGAGTCTGGTTCGGAGATTGCTAGAGCTCTGTAGACCAGAGAGCTTATGACCGACTGTTTTTGGGAAGGGTGGTGATGGGATGTAGCATGGAGGTATCTATCCGTATGCGTTGGCTTCCGGTAAACTTTATGGCCCAAACTGCCATCGCTTTTCCGTTGAACCAGTACATCCAGAAAAGGGATTTGATTTTCCTGTTCTATCTCCATGGTGAATTGAATATTGGGGTGCTGGGAGTTGAGGAAGGTTAAGAAATGATTGAGGTTTTCTTTACCGTGACTCTAAATGACGAAGGTGTCATCGACATATCGGAACCAGGTGGAGGGCTTGAGGGAAGCTTCTTGCAGAATTCTATTCTCGAAGTTCTCCATAAAGATGTTGGCGATGATAGGAGAAATAGGGGAACCCATGGCTGCGCCTGAAGTTTGTTCATAAAACTGGGATTGAAATTGGAAATATGTAGAGTTTAGGCAATGTTCTATGAGGGGCAGTAGGTTAGGGGCAACTTTTTTGGAATTTTCAACTATGCTTAGGGTTTCATTGGTTGGGACGTTTGTAAACAGGGAAACAACATCGAAACTCACTAAAATGTCTTCTGGTTGTACCTTGATAGTCTGGATCTTGTTCACAAAATCCCGGGAGTTTTGGATATGGGAGTTGTTGAGGCCTACGAGTTCCTGCAAAGGTTTGCAGAGAAAACGTGCCAAATGATATGTAGGACTGCCTATGTTGCTAACAATGGGCCTTAGTGGGATGTTGTTTTTGTGTATTTTTGGCAGACCGTAAAGCCTGGGTGGTAGGGATTCCTTGGGTGTAAGGGCTTTGGTTAGGTTTTCTGATAGACCAGCCTTCTTTAGAAGTGTTGTTTTCTTTTCTACACTCGATGTGGGGTCACGTGATAATTTCTTGTACGTGTTGGTGTCCTCGAGCAGGTTCAAAATTTTACTGCAGTAGTCCGTTTTATCCAAGATGACAGTTGCATTCCCTTTGTCAGCTGGTAGTATTAAGATGTCCTTGTTTTTCTTTAAATTGTGAAGAGCAAGGTGTTCTTCCGTCGTGATATTCTGCTGCGGAGGTTTTGCCTTGTGTAGAATATTGCTTATCCGTTTTCTGATGTCGTTGCCAGTATCCAGTGGGAGACGATAGATGGCCGTTTCCACCTGGCTGATGATTTCTCTGGTTGGAATTTCTGTCGGTGTAATGGCGAAATTGTGCCCTTTTGCGAGGACTGATGTTTCAGCTGCGGAGAGTGTGTGGTTACTTAGGTTATCACGTTATCACGTGACCCCACATCGAGTGTAGAAAAAAAAACAACAACACTTCTAAAGAAGGCTGGTCTATCAGAAAACCTAACCAAAGCCCTTACACCCAAGGAATCCCTACCACCCAGGCTTTACGGTCTGCCAAAAATACACAAAAACAACATCCCACTAAGGCCCATTGTTAGCAACATAGGCAGTCCTACATATCATTTGGCACGTTTTCTCTGCAAACCTTTGCAGGAACTCGTGGGCCTCAACAACTCCCATATCCAAAACTCCCGGGATTTTGTGAACAAGATCCAGACTATCAAGGTACAACCAGAAGACATTTTAGTGAGTTTCGATGTTGTATCCCTGTTTACAAACGTCCCAACCAATGAAACCCTAAGCATAGTTGAAAATTCCAAAAAAGTTGCCCCTAACCTACTGCCCCTCATAGAACATTGCCTAAACTCTACATATTTCCAATTTCAATCCCAGTTTTATGAACAAACTTCAGGCGCAGCCATGATCAGCCATCCTATCATCGCCAACATCTTTATGGAGAACTTCGAGAATAGAATTCTGCAAGAAGCTTCCCTCAAGCCCTCCACCTGGTTCCGATATGTCGATGACACCTTCGTCATTTGGAGTCACGGTAAAGAAAACCTCAATCATTTCTTAACCTTCCTCAACTCCCAGCACCCCAATATTCAATTCACCATGGAGATAGAACAGGAAAATCAAATCCCTTTTCTGGATGTACTGGTTCAACGGAAAAGCGATGGCAGTTTGGGCCATAAAGTTTACCGGAAGCCAACGCATACGGATAGATACCTCCATGCTACGTCCCATCACCACCCTTCCCAAAAACAGTCGGTCATAAGCTCTCTGGTCTACAGAGTTCTAGCGATCTCCGAACCAGACTCCTTGGAGGTTGAACTAGAACACCTACGAAAAGCTTTAGGAGACAATGGCTACAAGCCAGGCAACATCGAAAGAACGATCAAAAATCTAAAAAGAAAAATAGCTGATCCGAAAACGGTTACAGCACCTGATGGGGAGAATGAAGGACAAATAACCGCAACAACTTCCCTTCCATACCTTCAGGGCATAACCGATCGCATAGGGAGGGTCCTTGGAAAACATAACGTGCGAGTCATCTTCAAACCTCAGAAGAAACTAGCACAAGTGATTCTGAGTGCAAAAGACCAAAGACCACCATTAAGTGCACCAGGAGTATACAAGATACCCTGCTCATGCGGTAAAGTGTACATAGGAGAAACCGGGAGGATGATCAGTACACGGATAAAAAAACACCAACGGTGTATCAAATATGGCCATATTACTCAATCAGCGCTGGCCGAACATTGGATGGAGACTGGTCATGTCATCCAGTTCGACAAAGCCCAAAGTCTGGCCCCATCAAACAGCTATTTTTCCAGGAAACACCGAGAAGGCTTGGAAATCCGAAAACATCCGGACAATCTAAACAGAGATGGAGGATATCACGTCAATCCTATTTGGCACACCGTCCTCCCGGTTTTTTAATTGATCAGCTGATCAATTAAAACATCTGATTGGCTGGTGCAGCCATCCGGAACGATAACTGCAACTATATAAGGAATACCTGAGACAAGAGAGCTTCAGTATCGGAGCTCTCAGCACTGATGATGCAGACTGTAACGTTTGCGAAACGTCGGCACAACGCTGATCCTCAACACGGCCTCCATCCGGAAGCCACATACTCTTCTCATATATATATATATATATATGTATGTATTCAACAGCATAACGAAGCCCCGGATATCTGTCCTAGAAAATTCCCCCCACCGCCTACATTCCATGAGCCATCGCATCGATGAATTATTATTATCATCAATAAATCGACTGCGTACTTTATTATATATATTCAACGGGATAAACAAGCCCCGGAAATCTGTCCTTGAAAATACCCCCCACCCCTTACATTCCATGCGGGGAGGGGACATATGTATATATATATATATATATATGCCTAACCCCCCACTCTTCGAAGTCGCCATGGAATATTGTAGAACATCGTGTAACTCCTTACAACGGGATACACACAATTATTATTAATTCAACTACGTAGTTTATTATTATATATATTCAACAGCCTAAAGAAGCCCCGGAAATCTGTCCTTGAAAATGCCCCCCACCCCCTACATTCCATGAGCCATCGCATAGATAAATTATTATTATTATCATCAAGAAATCGACTGCGTACTTTATATATATTCAACGGGATAAACAAGCCCCGGAATTCAGTCCTTGAAAATGCCCACCTCCCCCTACATTCCATGCGGGGAGGGGACATACGAGTATATATATATATGTATGTATGTATATATGTATATATGTCAACTGCACAGTTCGTAGGATGACGTCATCCGCATTATCTCCTGTTACCCGACACATCCCTCATCCCAACGCCCAGCCGCTCCAGCGCGACCCCCCTCCCCCTCTGCCGACCGCTCCCCCGCTGCATCGCACCCCCCTCGGCCACTTTTGGTCCAGAACCCGCCTTGTATATCTACTACTTTTGACTGGTAGCGTATATTCGAATATATTAACGCAACCACATATTTCGAGTATTATATAGATATATAGTATATAGTATTATATATATATATATATATATATATATATATATATATATATATATATATATATATATATATATATATATATATATTAGGGTGTGCGGAAAAAAATCGATACTTTTTTTTTCGGTTGCATCCACCAAAAAAAGGTGAATTAAGGTAAAAAATGAAGAATCCTCGAAGGAGAGCTCACAAAAAAATTATTTCGAATGGCGCATTGCATTTGAATATTTTCCATAAGAATAACCCAGGAAAATATTGGGATTTCTGAATGTGGTAGTGCAACTGGTCAGGAAGAAATCACACAAAGATGTCATTAACATATTCTCATGGAGAAACGAATTTCCAACAAAAAAGTTTTTACGAAAAATTAGCTCAGAACAACCGTTCAAGTGGAATCGCTGTCTGAAATTGAATTAATAGAAAAAAAATAATTCGAAAGGCTGTAAAAATCGAATTTTTCGCTTTACGAAAAAACTTTTTGGGGTTTTTTTTGTAGAGAATGTTCTGCTCTAACATACAATTTGCATGTAATCGTTTTCAAAATATTTCTCTGATACAAAAAAGAATCAAGTACAACAAGAAATATAAAAGAAACGACGTCCATCATTGATCGTGTTTCGAAAAGTTTTATTCAATTAATTTGGTTTAATAAGATAAAATAATTTGTTTTTACATTATAATGCTTGATAATCATCGTTCCTTTTCTTAAGAGTCTGTTTGTTGCAATTAGAGTATTTCTGTCGATGGTTTTGCACTACGCCCAATAAATATTGTAGCTGCTCTTCGTTTTTTGTTAATGAACCGTTATATGCTTCTATCAAAGTGACACGACGTTCGGCTACGTTATTAACGACTTTTGGGTTAACAAAATCTAAGCAACTTAAATAAATAGCATTTTCCGGCCATAATTCAATATTTACTCTCAAAAAATCATGAGGTAAATTGAATTGCTGGAAAAGAAATTAGGATTCTTGAGTGACGAAATCGCTTATGTCTTTTTTCAGCGCCATTTCCCAATCATTTTTTTTAACAATTACTCACTCGGAAGGATTTTTGGATTTTTCTCGAGATTGCAGAGCTTGTACCATTTTTGCCTTCACACTTATCGGCACAGCATTGTCAAAAAACGACAAAGCAACAATTTTCTCGTTAAAGTACCACAAGTGACTAGCTAATTTTTTTCGAGGCAGCCTCCCCAACTACAGGATTCACTTTGCAATAACGAATGAAATTTTGTAGCAGTGACAGATCTTGATTCGAGGCCAAAATGAGGGGAAAATGTAGCGGTTTCCCGTTCGTGGCCTTAGTGTGAAGCTTGTAATTTTGCACTACGAGTGCAAAATCACTCGCAGCGTGTGCCATGGCGCGCACGTCGCTTAAATAAAAAATTTAATTTCAGACAGCGATACCACTTGAACGGTTGTTCTAAGCTAATTGTTCGTAGGAACTTTTTTTGTAGGGAATTCAATTCTCTATCAGAATATCTTAATGACATTTTTGTGAGATTTTTTTCTGAAGAGTTTTACTACGATGTTCAGAAGTGCCAATATTTTCCTGTGTTATTCTTATGGAAAGTATTCAAATGCAATGCGCCGTTCGAAATAATTTTTTTTTGAGCTCTCCTTCGAGGATTCTTCTTTTTTTACCTTAATTCACCTTTTTTTGGTGGATGCAACTGAAAAAAAAAGTATCGATTTTTTTCCGCACACCCCAATATATATATATATATATATATATATATAGTATTATATAATGTATACCGGCGCTTAGGTTTGAATACACCAGTCGATATTTCTTGCTGCACTAAAAGTTACACAGCTTCGTAAAAAAAGACAACCAAATTTACCGAACGGCGTTTTGACGGAAACAAATTCAGCTTTATTTTGCTTTTCTGAAATATTTTTTTGATTTTTTTTTCGACCCCGTACGCACTTTTGTACGTGACTGTTTTTCGGCTTTTTTCGATCATCGAGAATTGGGCGCATGACTTATGCAAAAGAAAATTGTTACGCATATCCATGATAAACTTGAACGGGGTAGCAGGAGCTCCATTTTCGTTTTTTATAAAGTTTCGTACGATTTTTTTCGCAATGTTATTGCATTTTTTGCTAAAAAGACTAATTCTAGATAATGCAATGTAACTCAAGAACTAGAAGGGTTCAAGAACAAATGTCAAGGATGAAAAACGTCGCGTAAGCTTATACTGGATAGCCTGGTATTTCAAAAGAATTTTCCTGAAATTTTTTCTCACGGGAAAATTTGTAACGCCCATTAATCCGATAGAATTGGAGTAAGACCGTATATACGAGCATTCTTTTATAAATCGCCTATAAAATAATAATAAATCGACTTTGAGCCAATTCGATTGTTTTCGCATATTAATATTGCATTAATAATTTGATAAGGGGAAGATGTATTTTTATTGATTGTGTAGTATTTATTCATCATCTGATAATGCATATTTACCTGTACCGTTCTTCGGGCGATAATCAGAGAAAACGTATTGTTTTCGTCATCGAACGGGTTACCGATCAGGCCACAATGGAGTGATGATAGAGGAGATATCGAATTTGGGCCGAAAGCAGGTTAGGTGGGGTCGAAGCAACGGTTTGAGATTGAAAGCAGGTTAAGCAGGCCTGTGTTCTGCACGTTTCACTGAAACTGGGGGTCGAAAGAAGGTTTGGGAGGTCTAATAGAGGCTACACTGGGCCAAGAGGAGGTCTCTTCATGGCACTGAACTCGACAAATGTGGTCTCCGAGGGTTCAGAGGAGGCTAAAAATTTTTACTCGGAATGTTTCAAAGATACTAAAGTGATGTATGTAATGAATATTCGAATTTGTATCGATTATTTTCAATGTGGCACGTAAAGTTTCAAATGGAGATTCCGTAATGATAAAAAAAGAGACGACAAAAAAACTTCCAAATGTCTTTTGTTATACGCGATGACAAAAAAGGGCTTCAAAATGTATATCGTTAATGTGAAAAATATAAATACGATGCGACCTCTATTATCGGAAGTTCCACAGATGACAATACAGAGAGGGTTTTGGGAGGTACTGCTACCAGCTACGTCAGCCTCGCAAAGTCGACGTGAATGGATAGTGCGCAACCTCCATTTTTACAAGTGTGATGCGCAGCCGATCCCGCCGCTGTGCCGATAATAAAGGTCGCACGGTATATATAACAGAAATTTGGCACTGGACATGAACAAACGTATTAGATTTTAATAATTTTTTCACGATATGTCTCAAATTTTCTATTTCGTGTGTATTCAGGTGATTTAATTTCTTTGCTGGCTACCCTGACCATACCGGACTAACTTATAGTATTTCAATTCAGCAACACACACCTGATGAAGTAGGAACGTAGTTGGGTTATCTTCTGAACACAAATCCAAATTTCTGCATTTCACTTTATATACTTACTTGTTATCGCATTGGTTTTTTGTTGCTTCCGTGGTTGTGGTCGTTATTCAATATTGAAAATGGATGAAATAATCGTTTATTGTTGTTTTTGCCATTTTATTGCCACTTAGGAAGTGAAGAATATCAAAGGTGAAAAAATGACTATTCCCGTTGCCAAACTGCTGGATTTAGCTGATAATGCCACCTTCAAGTTCGAGCTGCTAGCCAATTCGAGACGCGGTAATGACCATACCAATCTGGATCGCGTCGTTATACTGCACAGCGCGATTCCGGGGCAGAGGCTATACTCGCGAATCGGATGTGGTAGAATGTGAGCAAATTTAAATGTTACTTCAACTTTTCTCATAGCAGCACCGACGTGCAAATTGGCTTTTCTCCATTCGCGTTTCTTTGACGTCCATAGCGCTTTTTCGTACGGTCCGTATTTTTCTTTTATACAAGCCTTGAAATCGTCTCAAATATATTATATTCCAAAACAGAAACAATCATGTTTTCAGAGTATAAAAAAGGAAATTGAGCCCTCCCTATTCCTCCGAAACGGTTTTTTCGGTTAACTCCACCGGTACAACTTCAGTTTTGTGCATTTATCGTGGATATTTGTTACTGCAGGTATTTTTAATTTGACAATATTCAACGTGTTCTGTGCTCGAATTTTTTCGCAGACGTTATGCCGATTCTACCGATGATTTCCTAGAAGAATTGTACACTAAAAAGGGCTGGCCGCCCTTGTCGCCTCTAACTAAGCTGAAAGCAGTGGCGTCAGTCACAACGGACGGCGAATCACCGTCTGCGCCGGTACGAGCAACCACTGAAACTATCTTACCAATCCAACTTTTTACATTCTGCCAGGTTAAGGCGTTTCGTTTTAAGGCTTACAAGCTTCTCAAGTATAAATGTACAATTTGTCTACGAAAGCACATTGAAAATTGATTTTCCTGCCCCGTCTAATATTGACCAATTGAATTCAAAGAAGACATTTTCAAAAATGTGCGTACAATCCGAGAAAAGGTCGTTTTTGTGTTTAGTGACGAATACCAGGTCCATGATGAAACAGATTTTTTTTTAAAACTAGTTTGCCGATAATTCTTTGATATTATAGAAATTAAAAATCAACGCTGATGAAAGTTTCAAAGATGTTTCATTCCTGTTAAGTCAGTCGACAATAGATATTCTGATGACAGTGATGAAAAATAAACGGTAGTTTTAAACATTAATGGATGAGCACACTCGAACGTTTTTTAAGACAAAAATCAAGCGTCATCCTGCCACCTGTATTTTTGTCTGGAAAATTTTAGTATTCGAATTATTTCACAGAGCTCCGTTGCGGTATCCGACCTGTATTCCGCCGCCGATCAAAAGTTCGTCGGATCATTCAGTTATGTGCGGAAGTTGGGAAACCGAGATGTGGCCACTATTGAGGTTGAAACAACTTTCAATTTAACTTCGAAATATTTGAATGTCTTTGGCGCTATATCGCCCTTTGAAGCTGTTAAACCGGAATGTGCAACGGACGGGAATCCGGTAAGCATGCACGTCATTGCACATCTGAGTGTTCTCATAATAGAACACGTAACGATTTTTTACCACAACTACAACAATGCCAACACAAGTGAGCGTTGCTACAAAATCATCTTTTTGGAGTAGCTCAATTTCAAGAAATCGTTGGATTTGAACAATGAAACGTCCGGGTATAATTATCTGAATTTATTATTTTTAAAGTTGTCACGTTTTAGTTTCATGTTATGTTTTGAAGATACTATACGATCTTTTGTTTACGCGACTATAAAAAAAGGGTGCGTGTGGGTTCGACACGCAAAAGAAGTGAATACGTATGCAGAGAGAGAGAGAGAGAGAGAGAGAGAGAGAGAGAGAGAGAGAAGGGGAGGAGAGGAGAGGTGAGGAAAAGTAAGTGATCGAATTATGAATTGGCAACGAAATCAAAAGTAGCCTGACTGTTTATATTTGACTTTTTTTTATTTTATTTATCAATATGAAATGAAATATGTATGAAATGAAATATTTCGGCAATGGTGTCGTCATCCTCTAGTCTTCGGTGTGTTGACCCCGATTGAGATGGAACTGAAAAAAAAATTATTTTTTATTTTCAATTTTTGCCATCTCTGTGTGTGCCTCTGGAGACACAACGGAGAGGCTGAGGAAAGGCTTGCAGAGAGCCAGCAGAGAGTTAGCGGAAAAGCAATAGAGAGTCAGCGGAGTCAGCAATCTAGAGTCAGTGAACTCAGCGGAGAAGGAATAGAGAGTCAGTGGAGTCAGCGGAGTCAGCAATATAGAGTCAGCGAACTCGGCGGAGAAGGAATAGAGAGTCAGTGGAGTCAGCGGAGTCAGCAATATAGAATCAGTGAACTCAGTGGAGAAGGAATAGAGTCAGTAGAGTCATCGGAGTCAGCAATATAGAGTCAGCGAACTCAGCGGAGAAGGAATAGAGAGTCAGTGGAATCAGCGAAGTCAGCAATATAGAGTCAGTGAACTCAGCGGAGAAGGAATAGAGAGTCAGTGGAGTCAGCAATAGAAACTTGTAAAGGGGCAGCGGAGATTATATAAAAGTTTTTGTATTGTGCAAGTTATTTACGAGCCATGCTGACTCGTACGTAACCTCGCCTCGAACCCCTTGAATATTGTTTAAATATTTTATTATTTTATGTATATTATTTTTTCAATTTTTATTCAATTTTTATGCATTTTTGAGTATTAATTTGCGAAATTTTATATATCTGTGTGTGTCTGGAGACACAACAGAGAGGCTGAAACTGAATGTATATAAAGAGGCATTCCGGGGCACGTGTATCATGCGAGGTTATGTACGAGCCATGCTACTCGTACATAACCTCGCTTCGAATGGCTCGAATATTTTTGTTTCTTAAAACGTTATTTAAAACGTTCAAATATATATCAAGAATACATACTTTCGTTCGCTGGGGGGTTTGTCGACGATTTATCCACTGCGGGATCCATTTTTTGGAATTGTCATTTATTCCCGCATTAAAATAATACACTACCGCAAAGAACTATCAAAAACAGCACCAACAAATAACAATAATATAATTCACTTTAAAAATTCGCACTGTTTAACGGATAGCACAAAATTTGCCACGAGGCACGACGACACAGTACGAACTCGCACACACACAGAGCTGTGCCAGCTGTGGGCTCACACGTACACGGGCAACCGCTACGAATAGAACGGCGCGCATGCGTGCACGCGATCCTACCCCCTCACTGCATTGACTCGCTCGCTCTCACTCGCACTCACACGGCTCATGCATCATTCTCTCTCTCTCCTCTCTTCTTCTATTCCTTCATTCTCTTGTCCGGTGCTACAACGCAGCTGAGGGCGGGGCCTAATACAGTCGCATTAGAAGTATTCACTTCAAAAAACTTCACAATGTCTATCGTTAATTTGACAAATATGAATATACAGGGTGGACCATTTAACGTAAGGGGGCGTCCATTAATTACGAGAGGCGTTCAGCGGGGGGAGGGAGGGGTTCGAGCGAAATCTTACCCAATCTCACGTAGGGGCGAGCGGGGCTTCGGCAAATATCACGTAATTTTAGTAGTTTTAGTACTTTTAGTTATCACGTAATTTTTATCACGTAGAGAGAGTCTTCCTACTACTTTACATGGTGGAGTAAATTGTACTACAACCGCAGTTACTTCTACTACAATTTATTTTCCGTGAACGTATGCATTTTGAAAAATCTCACGTGCGATTAGGGGAGGGGGGGAGGGGGTCGAGCTAAATCTCACGACATCTCACCAGGGGGAGAGGGGGGGTCGAAAAATCGCCAAAATTACCTCACGTAATTAATGGATGCCCCCTAACCACCCCAAAAATCTCCGTTGCCTTTACAGTGACGAAAAAAATGTCAAGAGGAAATTTGATTAATTTCGAAGGGCTGATACAGTGGTGGAAAATTCATTCTTGTCAAGTTGATGGTTTTTGCGTTCTCAAGGTCATCGATGGTTTTTCAAATGGGAACATTTTTTTTTTTCATTGCGACGTTGTAGCTGATATTCAGACGAATCCAACGACCTATGTTATCATGACCTTGAAATGATTTTTCACCAAAATACACGTGAAAAAACGGGAAATCGTGATGGTATTGACAATAAGAATATCCGAACAATGTAATTGAATTTTTTGTGCAGAACATCTATTGTAACAAATTTTCGAAGTGATGGATATTTACCTCGACACATTTTTAAAGACGTCGGATGAATTATTATCTTGATGTTCGAATAGTTTCTAGTGTGATAGCTGCGCGGGCTCTTGTAATTCGTTCCCCATGTTCGCCGGCGTCGTCGAAATATCATGGTAAGCGCGATCCTTTATAGCTCTCCATAGGACGAAATATAACTGCCCGATGAGCTGGTCAGCCAGCATGTTGATACCACATTCGGCATCGCTGTGCTAACGGGACATCTTGTAGCAATTTTCCCAAAGTGTTGTTAAAAAAATCGACGTATTTCCGTCCCTTCAAATTGCCGTTTGTGAAAAATGGTCCAATAATCCGGTCCCCAATTATGCCACACCACACATGAACACTCCAAGGAACCTGGTGCACAATTTGTCAGAGCCACTTTGGATTTTCGATTGACCAATAGTGCATGTTATGCGTATTCAACTGTCCATGGTTAGTAAAAGTTGATTCGTCGGTAAACAAAACGTCGTCGAAAAAATTCTTATTAACTTGTAACTGGCGCAGAGCCCATTCACAGAACTGAACCCTATTTCCAAAATCGGCACCATGCAGTTCTTGATGCAAGGAAATATGGTACCGATGAAATTTATAAAGGCTCAATATTCTTAAAACACTTGCCTTGGAAATTCCGGAATAGCGCCCAATTTGCCGACTACTTAATTGTGGATCATGAACTACTGCAGCCAGAACGGAAATGTCTGCTTCTTCGCTTGTTTAAGTTTTGCGACGTTTCTTTTTGAGTGGATTGGCACTGCCCGTTTTACGAAATAAATTAATAATTCGATTCTATTTCTGTCAGGATAACGTTGTGCATAAGGTTCCTGCGCTTGCACGGAGTTTCTGTCGGTCTCACCATAAATCAGAATTATTTCCCCTTTCTCTGCTTGACTGTACCATTCCATTTTCGGTAGGGTTATTACATGTTACTTTGGATGGATACACTTGTCTACTGATTCTAATATTGGTAGATGGCAAACATTCTTCACTCTACTACAATTTTACTACGTTACAATGCCAGTGTTTACAAACTTCAGAAACATCTCCGACTATTGACATTATTGTATCCGTTGGATAACCTGCGCCGCTATCGTACCAGAAACTTTTCGAAGGTCAAGAGAATCACTCGTCCGACGTCTCCAAAAATGTGTCGAGGTTAATGGCTATCACTTCGATCACTTGTTACAATACATTTTCTGCACAAAACATTCAATTACATTATTCGGATATTATTATTGTCAATACCATTACGATTTCCCTTTTTTACACGTGTATTTTGGTGAAAAATTTGTCTACGAAAGCACATTGAAAATTGATTTTCCTGCCCCGTCTAATATTGACCAATTGAATTCAAAGAAGACATTTAAAAAAATGTGCGTACAATCCGAGAAAAGGTCGTTTTTGTGTTTAGTGACGAATACCAGGCCCATGATGAAACAGATTTTGTTTTAAACTAGTTTGCCGATAATTCTTTGATATTACAGAAATTAAAAATCAACGCTGATGAAAGTTTCAAAGATGTTTCATTCCTGTTAAGTCAGTCGACAATAGTTATTCTGATGACAGTGATGAAAAATAAACGGTAGTTTTAAGCATTAATGGATGAGCACACTCGAACGTTTTTTAAGACAAAAATCAAGCGTTATCCTGCCACCTGTATTTTTGTCTGGAAAATTTTAGTATTCGAATTATTTCACAGAGCTCCGTTGCGGTATCCGACCTGTATTCCGCCGCCGATCAAAAGTTCGTCGGATCATTCAGTTATGGGCCGAAGTTGGGAAACCGAGATGTGGTCACTATTGAGGTTGAAACACCTTTCAATTTTACTTCGAAATATTTGAATGTCCATGGCTTTATATGGCCCTTTGAAGCTGTTAAACCGAAATGTGCAACGGCCGGGATTCCGGTAAGCATGCACGTCATTGCACATCTGAGTGTTCTCATAATAGAACACGTAACGATTTTTTACCACAACTACAACAATGCCAACACAAGTGAGCGTTGCTACAATATCATCTTATTGGAGTAGCTCAATTTCAAGAAATCGTTGGATTTGAACAATGAAACGTCCGGGTATAATTATCTGAATTTATTATTTTTAAAGTTGTCACGTTTTAGTTTCATGCTATGTTTTGAAGATACTATACGATCTTTTGTTTACGCGACTATAAAAAAGAACTTCACAATGTCTATCGTTAATTTGAAAAATATGAATATACAGGGTGGACCATTTAACGTAAGGGGGCGTCCATTAATTACGTGAGGCGTTCAGGGGAGGGGGGAGGGAGGGGTTCGAGCGAAATCTCACCCAATCTCACGTAGGGGCGAGGGGGGCTTCGGCAAATATCACATAATTTTAGTAGTTTTAGTACTTTTAGTAATCACGTAATTTTTATCACGTAGAGAGAGTCTCCCTACTACTTTACATGGTGGAGTAAATTGTACTACAACCGCAGTTACTTCTACTAAAATTTATTTTCCGTGAACGTATGCATTTTGATACATCTCACGTGTGATTAGGGGAGGGGGGGATGGGGTCGAGCTAAATCTCACGACATCTCACCAGGGGGAGAGGGGGGGTCGAAAAATCGCCAAAATCACCTCACGTAATTAATGGATGCCCCCTAACCACCCCAAAAATCTCCGTTGCCTTTACAGTGACGAAAAAAATGTCAAGAGGAAATTTGATTAATTTCGAAGGGCTGATACAGTGGTGGAAAATTCATTCTTGTCAAGGTGATGGTTTTTGCGTTCTCAAGGTCATCGATGGTTTTTCAAATGGGAACATTTTTTTTTTCATTGCGACGTTGTAGCTGATATTCAGACGAATCCAACGACCTATGTTATCATGACCTTGAAATTATTTTTCACCAAAATACACGTGAAAAAACGGGAAATCGTGATGGTATTGACAATAAGAATATCCGAACAATGTAATTGAATTTTTTGTGCAGAACATCTATTGTAACAAATTTTCGGAGTGATGGATATTTACCTCGACACATTTTTAAAGACGTCGGATGAATTATTATCTTGATGTTCGAATAGTTTCTAGTGTGATAGCTGCGCGGGCTCTTGTAATTCGTTCCCCATGTTCGCCGGCATCGTCGAAATATCATGGTAAGCGCGATCCTTTATAGCTCTCCATAGGACGAAATATAACTGCCCGATGAGCTGGTCAGCCAGCATGTTGATACCACATTCGGCATCGCTGTGCTAACGGGACATCTTGTAGCAATTTTCCCAAAGTGGTGTTAAAAAATCGACTTATTTCCGTCCATTCAAATTGCCGTTTGTGAAAAATGGTCCAATCATCCGGTCCCCAATTATGCCACACCACACATGAACACTCCAAGGAACCTGGTGCACAATTTGTCAGAGCCACTTAGGATTTTCGATTGACCAATAGTGCATGTTATGCGTATTCAACTGTCCATGGTTAGTAAAAGTTGATTCGTCGGTAAACAAAACGTCGTCGAAAAAATTCTTATTAACTTGTAACTGGCGCAGAGCCCATTCACAGAACTGAACCCTATTTCCAAAATTGGCACCATGCAGTTCTTGATGCAAGGAAATATGGTACCGATGAAATTTATAAAGGCTTAATATTCTTAAAACACTTGCCTTGGAAATTCCGGAATAGCGCTCAATTTGCCGACTACTTAATTGTGGATCATGAACTACTGCAGTCAGAACGGCAATGTCTGCTTCTTCGCTTGTTTTAGTTTTGCGACGTTTCTTTTTGAGTGGATTGACACTGCCCGTTTTACGAAATAAATTAATAATTCGATTCTATTTCTGTCAGGATAACGTTGTGCATAAAGTTCCTGCGCTTGCACGGAGTTTCTGTCGGTCTCACCATAAATCAGAATTATTACCACTTTCTCTGCTTGACTGTACCATTAGATTTTCGGTAGGGTTATTACATGTTACTTTGGATGGATACACTTGTCTACTGATTCTAATATTGGTAGATGGCAAACATTCTTCACTCTACTACAATTTTACTACGTTACAATGCCAGTGTTTACAAACATCAGAAACATCTCCGACTATTGACATTATTGTGTCCGTTGGATAACCTGCGCCGCTATCGTACCAGAAACTTTTCGAAGGTCAAGAGAATCACTCGTCCGACGTCTCCAAAAATGTGTCGAGGTTAATGGCCATCACTTCGATCACTTGTTACAATACATTTTCTGCACAAAACATTCAATTACATTATTCGGATATTATTATTGTCAATACCATTACGATTTCCCTTTTTTACACGTGTATTTTGGTGAAAAATCATTTCTTCTTCATAACCTTGAAAACGCAAAAACTATGACCTTGACAAAAATGAATTTTTCACCACTGTATGAGCCATTCGAAATCAATCAAATTGCCCCCTGACCTTTTTTTCGTCACTCTAAAGGCAACGGAGATATTTGGGGTAGTCACGTTAAATCCACCCTGTAAAACAAAAAATTGGAACTGGACACGAAAAAATTAATTCCGTCTTATTCGTTTTTTCATGATCAGTTCCAAATTTGTTTTATATATATTAATATTTTTCAATTTTACTGCTGGCTACCTTAATCGGACCAGACTAATCTAAAGTGTTTTCAATTTAGCAAAACGCATCTGATGTAATAGGAACGTAGTTGTTGAGCTAAGTCCGGATCTGAAATGCAAATGTCTGTATTTTAAAAACTGTGTTTACTCGTGATCGTTTTGGTTTTTTTTTTCGTTATTGTCGTGGTTGTAGTCGTTATTTCATATTGAAAATGGATGTAATAATCATTCACTGTTATCTTTCCCCATTTGTTTACCACTGCGAAGATACGCGATATCAACGGTCACGAGCTACTGGTTAATTTTGGCGACGGCCAGGTTTTGGCTAATAATCACACCTTCCATTCAATCGAGCTAGCAAATTTGATAAGCGGTGATCAACATACCATTCTGGATGGCGTGTTTGTAATGTATGTCCTTCCCGACACGCGCCCCTCTCGCTTCTTTCCTTTCGCATGTGGTAGAATGTGAGTATATCCAACTGTTACTTCAATGTTCCTCGTACCAGCACGGATGTGCAAATTGTCTCTTCTCCATTCGCATTTTCTCGATTTTCGTAGCGCTTTTTCGTGTGTTCGCGATTTCTTTGGGCTTTGTAGTCGCCTCAATATGTAATATTTTAAAACATAAATAACATGCTTTCAGAAAATAAACAAGGTGAACAATTTCTTTCGGTCGTTCCTGTGAAACAATTCATTCGGTCGACTCTCATAAAACTTCAATTTATTGCACTTCTTTATCGTGGATATTTGTCCCTGCATGTATTTTTAATTCGACAGTGTGTAACGTGTTTCGTGCTCGAATTTTTTTTTAGCCGTAGCCGTTACGTCGAATCCACCGATAATTTCATAGAAGAATTGAACAGAAAAGCACCCTTGTCGTCCGAGTCGACCAACAATGAAGCGAGCGCAGTAGAGTTAAACGGACGCTGAATCAACGTTGACTGCGGTACGAGCAACCACTGAAACTATCTTACGAATCCGACTTTTATACTTTTTTAAGCTAAGTTTGTGTAATTATTTGTACAAAGGATTGGAAGCTTCTCAAGTGTAAGGTAGAATTTTTTTACGAAACCACATCGAAAAATCAGTGTTAATGGTAGCTTTAAAGTGGCTCATTTTTGTCTTCATATTTTCATGGCGCCGATGACTCTCGTGGATATATTAATTTCGACAATCGACACAAAAGTTTTAGCGCGATTCGCGTTACTCGGTAAAAATTTGTGTTAAATCGCCTTACTTGTCAATATTTTTGCCGAATCAAAAACATTCGTTTTCTCACGGAAACTTCGAAATTGAACTTCTGGAGTTAAGAATTGTTGTTCCCCCTGCACTTTGGGTTTTGATAGATATTTATTGAAATTATTTCGCGGAGCGAAGAATATGTGTCAGACCTGTTTCTTATTTTGCGCTATTTTGTCGTCATCGTATATTTACTTAGGTTGTTAGATTTCGATTTTTAGATTGAGACTTTAACATTTCGATGTTTCAGACTATCTAAACGGCCGTTTTTTTTTGACAATTCAGCTGATCCTCCGCTTTGGACGTGACGATATTCTTCGTGCTTAATGTTCGAATGTACCTTGTTCCAGCCGCTACGCTGATGCATCCGCAGATAATTTCTTACAGTGGGCACTGGCAGGCATTAGACCAACCCTGATGTCCGACGCGAGACAATTGTCGTTAATTGTGACCTCGATGGCTCCAAGATATCAAGAATTGTTGAATGCGTGATAATAGAGGAAATATTCGTACTCTCCGGTATACCAGTATCGCCCAGCTATCGGGTTACAATCGCTGTTCTTGAATTATGGTATACACAGTCGCAAATTTCAGATGACCAAATAGTGTCATCGTTTTTGAAGCTTCAATCTTATAAGCCTTCTTTATTTGTTTTCAATAAAGTATTCGCATTCTATCTAGCAAATGACAGTCTGACTTTTTTTCTCATTTTATTTAACGTGCAACCTTCTTCCTGCGATCCCGAATTCATGATGTGCAAATATTTGTGATTGTGTGTGTGTGTGTGTGTGTGTGTGTGTGTGTGTGTGTGTGTGTGTGTGTGTGTGTGTGTGTATGTATGTGCGTGTGCGTGTGTGTGCGTGCGTGCGTGTGTGCATGCGTGTGCGTGTGTGTGCGTGCGTGCGTGTGTGCGCATGTGTGTGCATGCGTGCGTGTGCGTGTGTGTGTGTGTGTGTGCGTGCGTGCGTGTGTGTGCGTGTGTGTGCGTGCGTGCGTGCGTGTTCGTGCGTGTGTGT
>OZ023312.1:9131749-9236793 GCA_964007375.1 Ophion obscuratus
CAATTTGTATTATTCCGTGAGGATCAATTCGTACATGGAGCTGTCAAGTATTGCTGGACAATTTTGAGTGCGCCGCAGGACACGATCGATTCGCATGATTCAATGAAATAAACGGTCAAATGAAACCAAGTGAGATATCCGATATTAAGATTTGATTTGGCCGAATATAAACGGTAATATTTCTGTCCACACTGATATTTTTTCGAACATTATAGGGGAGAGTAAGGACACTTGATCCTTATGGGAGACTTGGTCCACGAAATTTACAAACCCTCTGTAAACATTGTATTATTTTTACCAGGAAATATTAGGTGTTGTGGGTACCATGCCCACAAACTTTCTAAAGTAGTGCCCTCTGTCAGACTTGACATCTTTGCAAATGGCGGACGTAGTGGCGTAGCAAGGGCTTTCGGGGCCTAAGGAGGATTGTGAAAATGGTGCCTCAATTTTTATCTTGCCATAAAAAAATTCAATACAGGAACTCGCGTGAACATTTTTTATCAACGAAAATCTGTATTTTTCATAGGCTATGCTAAAAGGATGAAGTGAAGAATGTTTACAAAACTATTTTACGTGCTTTCTGACTAGCAAAGTCGTCGATCACACTCTCGAAGTCGATTGAGTCAGTCAGAACTCGTTCAATGGACAAAATCGCTAGATTGTTCAATCTAGAATCACGCATCGTTGACCATAGACAATTCTTTATGAGTTTCAACTTGGAGAAACTTCTCTCGCAAATCGCGACGCTGATGGCTACGATGAAGAAGATTTGTAGGATAACGTGCGGGACTGAGGCTGTAGGCCCTTCCCTGCTAAAAATGTCCGATTGAATATTATTAACCAACATAGGAATAATGCATAATTCTCATGATATCCTTTCGGACCTATCTCGCTCTCCCTTGGTGGTGCATAAATATTGGTTCGTTTCGAATAAAAACCAATGCTCCGTGTTATAAATGTGAAGTTCGTCATTGCTACTTTATGAATTTGAATAGATTTCTATGCGATCCGTTGAATTCTAGCAGATGCATACCCTAGCCACGGTTTAGTTGTATTTGATTTCTTTGTCATTCAGATGCCAATTTAATTCTTTCGTCTTCGTCTCATTGTAGGGCATGTTTCTATCGTTTTTGCATGATTACATTTTTTTCTTTTTTTTTCGAATAATAAAAATACGATTATCCTGCTAAGATTTCCTATGCACTATGGATGAATGAAATTGAATCTTATACTGCAGTTAAAACTCGTATAATTCATTTTCCATGCGTCATATGAATACCATTCTTTCGTTTATATCTCATTGCACAGCTTGATTTTATAAAATCTACTACATAAGCGATGTGGAAATGATTTCGAATAATACATATACGGCGGTGATTGGTGACTTTTCCATGATAAAAAATACCATCTGTTGTAATGGAAAGTTCGTCATTGCTACTTTATGAATTTGAATAGATTTCTATGCGACTGGTGAATTCTATCAGATGCATACCCTAGCCGCGGTTTAGTTTTATACGATTTCCTTGTCATTCAGGGACCAATTGAATTCTTTCGTCTTCGTCTCATTGTAGGGCATGATTCTATCGTTTTCGTATCATTACATTTTCTTTTCTTTTTTCGAATAATAGAGATACGATTATGCTGCTAACATTTCTTATGCACTATGGATGAATCAAATTGAATCTTATCCCGCACTTAAAACTCGCATGATATTCTATATGAAATATGAAGTTATGAAAAAAATGTGATGGGGACAACAAAAGATGCTATAGAAAATGATGAAATGGAATCGAAAATAGTAAACACTTTTACTGTTAGCAAAATTATTGAGCCTTGTTCAGTATACATCTATTCAAGTAATTAATAGCAGCGCAAAACATCAATAAAAGTTATTTTTCCAATTGAAATTTAGTTGACTAGATATAATCAAGAGTGAATATACAAAGTCAGCCCGATATTTTAGGCCATTTTTTACTCTTGTACACGATGGCGACGAGATATTTATATATACATATGTATATATATATATATATATATATACAACAGCAATATAAAAACCTATTGGTTTTTAACGTAGGTTGGATCCTTTTATCTATTTGCGTTACAAAAATAATTCACCGATCCAAAAGCAGTGTATAAAACTGTGCTTGACTCTTCTCTGTGTACCTTTCATTTTACAGGGCCGAGCAATATGTATTAAATACTTAATTCGTGTGGTTTTTAAATATGAAAATTTGCATGCTTCGACTTCAATGAGACGCATGACATTCAAAATGATTTATTTTCATTGAAATGTCATACTGTATTCTTTATTACGTAGTACATACATTCGCAATGAAAAGTATCGCATTCAAAATTATTCATTTTCATTGAAATATCATACTGTATACTTTATTACGTAGTACATACATTCGCAATGAAATACTATTACTAATTAATAATACAGGCTGAACTGCAATGAAAAGTATCGCATTCAAAATGATTCATTTTCATTGAAATATCATACTGTATACTTTATTACGTGGTACATACATTCGCAATGAAATACTACTAGTATTTAATAATACAGGCTGAACTGCAATGAGACGTATCGCATTCAAAATTATTCATTTAAATTGAAATATCATACTGTATTCTTTATTACGTAGTACATACATTCGCAATGAAATACTACTAGTAATTAATAATACAGGCTAAATTGCAATGAAAAGTATCGCATTCAAAATGATTCATTTTCATTGAAATATCATACTGTATACTTTATTACGTGGTACATACATTCGCAATGAAATACTACCAGTATTTAATAATACAGGCTGAACTGCAATGAAACGTATCGCATTCAAAATGATTAATTTCCATTGAAATATCACACTGTATTCTTTATTACGTAGTACATAAATTCGCAATGAAATACTACTAGTCATTAATAATACAGCCTGAACTGCAATGAGACGCATCGCATTCAAAATGATTCATTTTCATTGACATGTCATACTGTATTCTTTATTACGTAGTACATAAATTCGCAATGAAATACTACTAGTAATTAATAATAAAGCCTGAACTGCAATGAGACGCATCGCATTCAAAATGATTCATTTTCATTGACATGTCATACTGTATTCTTTATTACGTAGTACATAAATTCGCAATGAAATACTACTAGTAATTAATAATACAGCCTGAACTGCAATGAGACGTATCGCATTCAAAATGATTCATTTTCATTGGCATATTCATACTATATATACTATTCATAGATATATGATTCAACTTCATAATATTCCTATGAAGAATGCCAAATTCAACTGCATGAAAGTATTCTTTATACAGTATTTATATAAACATGATCAAATTTGGTTCACACAAATAAAATCCTGATTGCGCAATATACGAATCAGAAACACGAAAGGAAACTATACATGCTGTTTCATACGACGTAATACATTCGTGCATATACATTTATAACAAACAACGAAAACGAAAGGTACAATCATACATAGCATATACGAATAGATTCAAACATATAAACAACATATGTCGTATATCGCAATCCTACGCAATGGGGTGGTATCATTCATTCGCTATTAATTCGGATTAGAGCTCGATATTATAAACTCATCATCATCCGATACGATTCCCATCATAATAATCTGCAGATGTTTATGAAAAACAGGAATCAGAAACACGAACCAAAACGAAATAATTTTTTTTTCCTTTTCTATCAGACATTTTTAGCAGGGTTCCGTCTACAGTAATTCAAGATCTTCAGCTTTTGGAGAAGCTTCAATGAATTTAATCAACCTTGTGCGTTCCAGCGGAATTCATCCTTGTCCATTTCGTCAGGGGCCAGTTTGCTTGAATGGATGCTGATTCTGAGGTCCAAAATATTAGTTTAACTAAATCAAACCCAAACAAACCCGAACCAACTTTTAATCAACATGGTCATCCGTTACCAGTTATTACTCAACCGTCGTTCATTTCAATTGGAACGTTGTTGTAGTAATGTGAGACGACGATGCCACCAATGGCCGGTCGGCGCGGTTTTTCAACTTCGACTCTATGGGTATTTGAAATTGAAACCATAGAGTCAGTCATGAAAATTGAGCGACCTTGCCTTTTTATTAGAATGAACAGCTATTCACAATGATTTGTAGGCAAGAATGTTTAGTTCACCAAAATATGCGATAATACTATAATTTTTTCCAAAAATGTTGGTGCCTCCTTATTTTGGTGCCTTAGACGGATAAATATTTTTCAAAAGTATTAATTTTGATCACACTGTTATTTGTAAAAGTTGTTCTAGGTGTTTAAGGGGTTACCCCCCACTTGCGATTTTGAAAAAGATCGATTTTTTTTTATTGCATTTTTTTGAAGTATAAGTATCTGAGAATATGTCCTGAAAATTTCAAGTCGATCCGAACAAAATTGACTGAGATATGGGCGTTGAAAGAGCAGAATCCGCTGTGTAAACGACCGGCTAATTGAAACTTTAAGGGATAAGGCCACTGTAACGGCCGAAAAAAAAGGTTTTTTCACTAATTTTTTGCTCCCGAAATTGAAGGTATTTGAAAAAAAAACTTTTAATGGTGTTATCGGGCATACATTAAACTTTATTATAAAATTTTTTTACTGTAAAAAAAAACAAAATGGCGGTTCCACAGCTATCTTCCCGGGACATGTTTTGCTTCCAGGGCTCCGCGGCACGCAGCACCACTGGTGCACTTTTGAATCTAGAACAAAAAAAAACCATTAATCTAGAGGGCTATAGCTAGAGAATGTCGATCGGATTTTAAAAAGTATCAATTTTTGTGGATTTGGCGTGCGTTTGAAAAAAAAAATTGATTTTTGACGAAAAAAACGGCAAGTTTTTTGTTAATAAAAAATCAATAAATAAAGTTCTTGAAAATTCCGATCGACATTCTCAAGATAATGTAAATGTTCACATCTGGTTAAAATTTCAAGTAAAAAAAATGAAAATTGTTCGAGTTATGCTGCGTGCCATTTTGAAAAACCATGTTTCGAGAAAAACGCGTTTAAAGTTTTGCGAATAGTTTTTTATTGGAAAAAATTTTAAAAAGAAGTTAATTCACAGCATTCACAAGAAGCACAGGACCTTTTTTTTCTTATTCTAGAGGGTTTAAACTATTTTTTAAGCCAATAAAAAAAATCGATTGTTCAAAAAATTTACTGTGGCCTTACCCCTTAAACGCGTTTTTCTCAAAATGGCATTTCTAAAGTCGGTGACCAAGATTCCTCGAACACTAATGAAGCGATCTTCTTGAAATTTTGCAGGCTTATTTAATACATAAAAATGTAGTCTTTAATCGTTCGATTTTTTTTTTCGAAAAAAATGGCCGTTTCATAGCCAAAAAACGGCCGTTTTTTTTCGTTCAAATCGAACCATTAACTTTGACTGTCCGCCATTTTGTGAAAAATGAATATTTTTTAAAATTCTTCGATTAAAGACTAGTTTATACTTATATTTGAGTTAATCCATCCGCATTTTTTTTTCAGATGATCCACTTCGCCGCAATGTTGGTCACCGCAAACCGTGTATATAAAAACATTATTTCATTGACGGCCATTTGCCACTAAACAATGTAATATTTTTCAATAAAAAAATTACTGAAAGTTCTTCAAGATGTGTTCCTTAAGATGGTATATTGATCGATTAAAAGAGTTTTGTAGTTTTCTTTAAAAAAATTCATGAAAAAGGCCTTTTTTGCGCTACAAGTGGGGGTAACGCCTTAAGTCTTTAAACACCAGTGATTATAGATAGAGTTTACAGTTTTACACAGAAAACACTTGGATTTACATAGCTTTTTTCTATATACAACTTTTCTACCGCAACTTGGTTAGGGGACACTTGGTATATATTCTTATGGGTGAGTTGATTTCCCGGATCAAGTGTCCCTCAGTTATTGTTTTTCATTTCTCTCAGAATTTCTCTCAGAAAACGTTTCAAGTGGCCTATTCAACATCATATTTGTACAATCGCTAAATATCAAGTTGTGAAGATACTGCCTGCTCCAAAGCTGAAATCATCATCAAAGAGAATAATTAGCATTGAATTTCCGAACTCATTGAGAAAGTTCAAAATTGAAAAGTAGATGACGAATAGACAGGCGCCTTTGAGAAAGAACATTAATCTAAGACTAAACGAAAATACATGATTGCCTTTACTATATAATGATACCTAAAAAATTAAGGATTGTGTAATAGAAACCGAAAAGTTGGTTGAATTATAAATAATAATATGTTGAATTTATTAGATACGTAGTGCTTTCGACTACACAGACGTTATTATAGGTGCTATCTAGCAATAATGATAGTTTTGATGTAGGTAAAGCTAATAACTTAACGTTAACAAAAGACTATCTTAATTAAAAGAAAAAGAAAATAATTGCGTAGATTTAAAATTAAAAGTAGCTAAAATCTGCAGTGGGAGGTATTATTTGTTGATTAAGATTAAGAAAAAGGCTCTAATTGGACTACGATGAAACTGTCGATAAAAGTCAGTTTAACCCTTCGTTGTCACTGTTGGTCTCAACGACCCAGCCTCGCCAAGTTTTTTTTGCGACTTTTTCCCTTTACCGGTTTTTTACCATGCTACCACCTGATTTTTTATATAATATTTTTTGGCACATGATATGCGATATTCAAAATATGTTCATGATTTTTTGTCACGGTCATCCGACTGATAGGCTTTTCACACTGGGTCAAATTGACCCAGTATGACAAACATGTTTCTCCAGGTAAGTGTGACAACGAGGGTTTAATGAACATTAAATGAGAATATAACAATTTCAATATCTTTTATCAAATATCTACTTTGCTGATCCTGAAGATGTCGGCAATGGTATCATGTTTTCCCTGTATATGGGAGATGCACTCCTCCGGATCAAATCACCCATATACATGGGACGCTTGAGACCTTTCTCTTTCTCAAGTTTTGGTGGGATATTTGAAACATTTATAAACTAACCTTAGTCGGTATTATACTGATTATTCCCAATACAATTCCGCGTTTTTCACTGCCAAGACATTTGGAATATTATAATAATTCTGTGAATTTCGGGTAAAAAACAAAAGGTGGGGGGTGGGGTCAAGAGTCCCCTGCCTCCCCTATAGTCATTAAGTAGAACGAATGCTATTGTTCATCAGCAATAGCAAAAACATAAATCATTTGGACTTTCCTTAATGAAAACAGCACTTTTTAACACGAAAAATATGTTTCCACGCCGCGAACCCCAGCAATAACGTACTAAAAGAAACAGAGATGAGAATAAATGTTCCATACAGGAAAGCTATTGGCAGTTTGTTATATTTGGCCCGGGGCAACCCGATCTGATATCTCTTATGCTGTCAATTTGTTGAGTAGACATTAGATCAATTACACTGAAAATGATTGGGCGATTATAACGAGAGTATTCAGATACTTGAAGGGGATAAAATCCCTAGGTTTGCGATATGGAGGGGGGGGGGGGGGGTGGGGAGACAAATTACTTGCAAGGATAGTCTGATGCAAGCTTTGCAGATTGCAAAGTCTCACTGACAATATGTGGATACATGGTACAGCTTTTTAGAGATGCGATAACACACAAACAGCCGTGCGTGGTTCTATCAACATGTCAGGCAAAATATGTAACGATGAGTGCTATGAGCTAATGGCAATGGACAACTCATTAAAATTGTTTCTAGATAAGTTATTTTGTCCTGTAAGATTGTGGTGAGATAATAAAAATGCGGAAGCCAGCGCCAAGACAAACGGAGGCAATAGACTTAGGCATATGAGAGAAGTGCGAGAACGTTACGTAAAGGAATGTGTAGGAAGAAATTTAGTAACTATTGAGTGGATTCCCTCAAAGGACCAGATAGCAGACGTATTTACCAAGCCTCTATCCTTCGATATGCATAAATATATGTGGCAGACAAAATCATGAACTATTCTGTATAGTTCATCAAAGATGTATTAATAACAGTTCTCTACGTTCTCAAAAAACTAAAACTCGAAGATGCGATATTGACAAATAAGATGACGAAAATTAACAGTGAGACGACGGAGGAATAAATACACAGAGATACCAAATTAATAGAGTTAATTTAAAGTTGTATAAGTTCTCATAATTGTCATTCTCTATAGTACTAGGTTAAGATATTGATATTTTAGCGTAATTCATAAAAGGAAGAGATAAAGGGTTAATGCTGGTAAGTAGTGACATGGGGCCGATTCTAACCCAAGATTCCTACTATCGACATTTACCGACTTAGTTGAGAATCGAACCAAAAAGGTTGATTCCGGAGTTGTCGGCGGATGTTCGGGGGTAGGGTTTTGCTTAGAATCGGCCCCATGATCGACTGTCGATGTTTCTACTTACGGACCAATGGTAGGTGTCCACTGCTTACCGACCGATGGTAGGGTTCTCCTGCTTACCGACCAATGGTAGGGCTGACCTGCTGACCGACCGATGGTGGTAAGTCCCCCTTCACCTCGAATGGAATTCCGCGGAATGGGGGGGGGGGGGTAAACACGGGGACACACGTCCAACTCCTAGCGTGGCCGCGCAACGACTGACAAAGAGTCGAAGTGCTTTGTAGTAAAAGGGAGTCGCCCCCCCTCCCCTCTGCGGGAAGAGGGGGGTGGTGGGAGGACGAGTGGAGGGTTCGATTTCTCAGAAATTGTTTTAAACATTTGTGGGTGGCGAGTCATCAGGCGCTTGCCATGCCTTGACAAAGCCCCCCCCCCCCTCACCCCTCGCCGAGATGCGATAGTTTTGTTCATCGACGTGTTGCAACCGGCGAATTGAGGTGTTGAATGATTATTTTCCGAGAATTTATCATCGGCCGGTGACATTTGATAACGTCAATATGGCGGCGGGATTTCGTCAGATTTCTTTTTACGAATATTTTTTAACGTTTTGCAGGGGGATGAGTCATCGAACGCGTGTTATTTTTCCGCGTTCGGACCCTCGTGCCCTCAATGTAGGGGGGGGGGGGGGAAGGAGTATATAATCTTGCGATTCAAGATCGGACGTACACATGAGAAAGAACTACGTGCACACGAGTGAAAAAATGGAGTTCATCGATAAAATTGGTAAAATTGCCGATTTTCTGCCGACGAAGAAGCTCAGAGAGTTGTCACCCGGGTCGGATTATATCATGACCAACATACGGGCGCACAGTGGGGCAGAATCCCAAAAAGCTGGCCAAAAGTCAAATTTTTGAGTTGTATATATTCGTCTATATATGTTCAGATCTTGTTTACTGATAGTCCTAGGACGAAATTCCGGACCGGGCAGGTTTATACCTGCTCTAGGGTCGCCTCGACATCAGTCGACATTCAGCCGCCGTTCGGTACGCATTAAACAAGCGTACGCGTCGAAAAATTCTTGCCTGTTTCGAAGTGCTGTGAAACGGACGAAACTGTCTCAATTTTAATTCTGCAAAATGGAAAAACTTTCTGAAGGTATGCAGAAAATATAATTATGCACAGTTATTGCTTATTTTATGTTTGAAATATCTAAATTTTGCAACAAGTAAACATAAAAAATTATACATTTTTTTTCGAAAATCGATTTTCTAAAGTAGTTTTAAAAATGTCTTCGCGAGTCTCGACCTTGTTTCAACAAGAAACTGATAGTGTACAGTACTAAATATAATATACTAAAAAACTGGCTGCTCAGGAGTGCTCAACGAATAGTTAGACTAATTTTTAGGGAGAAATACGTGGCGCGACATTAACGGACGTGTGAATGTAATCCATTGATTATTACGTTACAGCGCGTTGGTATATTTTCTGTCTATTAACATAGATTAATATTTATTTATCAATTCCATTTGTAGTATGTTCATTTATTGATTAATATTCATAGATCATTTAAACTTTAATACAGTAATTTATTATTCTAAATGTACGCTTTACGAAAATCTCAACATTTTATAAAATATTCCTGCAAGAACTCTCGTAGCAAGGACTGTGTTTCCCCCATGTTTGTACGGCGTAACGGTTTTCGGCAGTAAAGGTGTATTAGTGTATACGTACATAGTGTATATGTAGTGTAGACGGCGATCGGCAAGCACTGACGAGGGGCTCCTAGAGCAGCCATGTATGAAAGAAAGGAGCCCGCCTGCTGTTCAGGCTTTATTATACCTGTTGTATACTGACACAGAGGTGATTCTCGTAAAGACAGATTTCATGTAATTTCGGTTTTTTTTCGTGCAGAATGTATGTAAATATATTTGTTAATCATTTATATCATAAATATTCGTTTTCTTTATAAATATAAAATCATTTTTAGTAGTAATAAATTATTTTTGTACATTTCGAGTCAAAACACCGTATATATATAGTTTTGTTAAGTATAAAATGATTTCAAAATAATGTCATTCAATTTTGTACATGTTTATATTGGTATTTTACAGAGTCTTCCCAATCTTCAAATATGGAATTATCAAGAAGAGATGTTTTTTTCATGGTGAAAGACAGTTTAAAAAACGAACAGAAATTCGTTATTGGAGTTTTGAAAGATGCAATTTTCAAGAAAACAGAACATGTGATACAAGTAGACGAGGATGAAAAGTCATTAGGACTGTTATTTGCAAATTTTCGATCCAGATGGAAAGCAGCAAATAGAGGCCAAGAAAAGTTTCTAAAAAATAATGAAGAATGGTTGAATGGCACCGTATTTTTTTCAACATTATCCGATACTGAACGCACAACATCAACATCTGAGAAGATTGTGAAGAATGATGAAAAAGGAACATCTGGACGACCTTCGAAATCCTTTGCTTCATCCAGCGATAGATCTAAGAGGCGAAAGACTGAAGAAATACGTTCTACTTTATCTACAGAAGAATTGACGTATGCTGCTCAAATGAGTTTAAGGACTTCTGGTCAAGTGGATGCTGCTCAAGTTCTTAAAGATGTCACATTAACCAGCCCAACAAGAGCCTCAAAATATATAGCTGCTGTTCGGTCAAAAAATGAGACACCTTTAACCCCAGACGAAGCACTTTCTTTGATGATCCAGAAAGGAGAATCAAAGCGCTCTTATCAGCTATCAAGAAATGCAGCTAGAGCACGTAAATGCAAATTATACCCATCATACCATGAAGTAGAAAAAGCAAAAAATCGTTGTTATCCATCAGTTGTGTACATGAATATTACTGAGTCGTGCGCACAAATTAAACTACAGGCTTTACTTGATCATACCACATACAGAATTATACAACTTCAGGCTGATGTCATCGATACTCTAAATTCTGAAATTCTGCAAAAATTAGTACTTCACTGTAAATGGGGATGTGATGGAAGCAGCGGTCAAAGTGTTTATAAGCAAAAATTTGATGAGGCTGGAAAATCTGATGAAAGCATTTTTTATACTTCTCTGGTACCTTTGCAATTAATCTACAACAATCACGAGACGGATGAAGGAACTATTGTGTGGAAAAATCCTAGACCTTCATCTCCTCGATTCTGCAGACCAATACGATTGCAGTTTGTACATGAAGATGTACAATCAACATTGAAAGAAGTTACCGACATTGAACAGCAGATTGCGGGTCTTGCACCATACACTACTGAACAAAATGAAAAATCAATTTCAGTAACCTATTGTATGTCGTTTACGATGATAGACGGCAAAGTCTGTAACGCTGTAACCGGTACCACTTCTGCACAACGCTGCTTCCTGTGCAAAGCCACCTCTAAAGATTTTAATAACATCGACAAAATTATAAAAATGGACATTACTACAGATAATTTGAGATTTGGCATATCTACATTACATGCGTGGATTCGTTTTTTCGAGTGCCGTTTGCATTTGTCGTATAAGCTCACAACTCAAAAGTGGCAAGCTCGTGAAGAGGAAGTGAAAAAGATTGTGAAAGTACGCAAGGAAGACATACAGACTCAATTTAAGACAACACTGGGGCTTATCGTTGATCGACCAAAGCCAGGATATGGCAGCTCAAACGATGGAAATACCGCCCGCCGCTTTTTCGAAAATGCTAATATATCTGCTGAAATAACAGGAGTCGATGAAAATTTAATTCACCAATTTCATGTTATTTGGCAGGCAATTTCGAGCGGGTATGATATAGACGAAGAAAAATTCAAAGACTATTGTGTAAATACTGCCCGTTTATTCGTTGCTTTATATCCATGGTATTACATGCCAACATCTGTGCACAAAGTGTTGATGCACGGAGCAGAAATTGTAAAATATGCCCTTTTACCGATCGGACAACTTTCTGAAGAGGCCCAAGAGTCACGCAATAAGGACATAAAGAACTACAGGTTACATCATTTAAGAAAATGCTCTCGAGAATCGAATATGAGAGACATTTTCTATAGGCTCTTAGTATCATCAGATCCATTTCTCTCAAGCATCAGGAAATTGCCCCAGAGACCGGCGAAATCTTTACATAAAGAAGCTATAGAAATGTTAAAATAACCTGAAGTCACCAGACAAGAGATAAGGAACGATTCCGGTTTGGATACAAGTGGGTCAACATCAGAATCCGAATCGAATGATTTCAACATTGAAGATGACATACAAGATTTTTGTTACTAGAAGTAAATAACAGATATTTGATTTATTGCAAATTTTGTACTGAAGAAATTGTTCAAAAATAAAAACATGGCTCAAGAGATTTTCTACTCATTTAAACCTAAAAATATTATGAAAGATTTTCTATTAAAAAATATTTAAAAATTGAAAATTTTTGTGGAATCGTCTATATATCGCGTCTGCTATTTTGAAAATTAACATTCCTATAACAAATTCGTAATCAGCGATCCCAAAAACCCTTAAGAAATATGATTGGGTATTTTTTACTGAATTATTTGACTAATTGGTTGAATTATGTCCGCCATTTTGGGTCCGCCATTTTGAAAATCGTAATTCTGATAACAGATTCGTATTCAGCGACCCCGAAAACCCCCGAGAAGAGAATTGGAGATCATTTTGGACACTTTCCGAATTTTGGCCAGCTTTTTGGGATTCTGCCCCACTGAGCTCCGCAGCAGAATATCACGAAGGAAGAACACCTTGCTCTTCACAATTTGAAGAAAAACAAGGACATCGTAATACTACCAGCTGACAAAGGGAATGCAACTGTCATCATGGATAAAAAGGACTACTGCCGTAAAATTATGAACCTGCTCGAGGACACCAACACGTACAAGAAATTATCACGTGACCCCACATCGAGTGTAGAAAAGAAAACAACAACACTTCTAAAGAAGGCTGGTCTATCGGAAAACCTAACCAAAGCCCTTACACCCAAGGAATCCCTACCACCCAGGCTTTACGGTCTGCCAAAAATACACAAAAACAACATCCCACTAAGGCCCATTGTTAGCAACATAGGCAGTCCTACATATCATTTGGCACGTTTTCTCTGCAAACCTTTGCAGGAACTCGTAGGCCTCAACAACTCCCATATCCAAAACTCCCGGGATTTTGTGAACAAGGTCCGGACTATCAAGGTACAACCAGAAGACATTTTAGTGAGTTTCGATGTTGTATCCCTGTTTACAAACGTCCCAACCAATGAAACCCTAAGCATAGTTAAAAATTCCAAAACAGTTGCCCCTAACCTACTGCCCCTCATAGAACATTGCCTAAACTCTACATATTTCCAATTTCAATCCCAGTTTTATGAACAAACTTCAGGCACAGTCATGGGTTCCCCTATTTCCCCTATCATCGCCAACATCTTTATGGAGAACTTCGAGAACAGAATTCTGCAAGAAGCTTCCCTCAAGCCCTCCACCTGGTTCCGATATGTCGATGACACCTTCGTCATTTGGAGTTACGGCAAAGAAAACCTCAATCATTTCTTAACCTTCCTCAACTCCCAGCACCCCAATATTCAATTCACCATGGAGATAGAACAGGAAAATGAAATCTCTTTTTTGGATGTACTGGTTCGACGGAAAAGCGATGACACTTTGGGCCATACAGTTTACCGGAAGCCAACGCATACGGATAGACACCTCCATGCTACGTCCTATCATCACCCTTCCCAAAAACAGTCGGTCATAAGCTCTCTGGTCTACAGAGCTCTAGCGATCTCCGAACCAGACTCCTTGGAGGTTGAACTAGAACACCTACGAAAAGCTTTAGGAGACAATGGCTGCAAGCCAGGCAACATCGAAAGAACGATAAAAAATCTAAAAAGAAAAATAGCTGATACAAAAACGGTTACAGCACCTGAGGGGGAGAATGAAGGACAAATAACCGCAACAACTTCCCTTCTATACCTTGAGGGCATAACCGATCGCATAGGGAGGGTCCTTGGAAAGCATAACGTGCGAGTCATCTTCAAACCTCAGAAGAAACTAGCACAAGTGATTCCGAGTGCAAAAGACCAAAGACCACCATTAAGGGCACCAGGAGTATACAAGATACCCTGCTCATGCGGTAAAGTGTACATATGAGAAACCGGGAGGAAGATCAGTACACGGATCAAAGAACACCAACGGTGTATCAAATATGGCCATATGACACAATCAGCGCTGGCCGAACATTGGATGGAGACTGGTCATGGCATTCAGTTCGACAAAGCCCAAAGTCTGGCCCCATCAAACAGATATTTTTCCAGGAAACACCGAGAAGGCCCGGAAATCCGAAAACATCCGGACAATCTAAACAGAGATGGAGGATATCACGTCAATCCTATTTGGCACACCGTCCTCCCGGTTTTTTAAATTGACCAGCTGATCAATTAAAACATCTGATTGGCTGGTGCAGCGATCCGGAACGATGACTACAACTATAGAAGGAATACCTGAGATACGAGAGCTTCAGTATCGGAGCTCTCAGCCCTGATGATGCAGACTGTAACGTTTGCGAAACGTCGGCACAACGCTGATCCTCAACACGGCCTCCATCCGGAAGCCACATACTCTTCTCATTACAAATTGTTTTTTTTTCAATTTCATGCTGGTTAAACGTTTCAATGTACGCGTGGAGGTCTCGTGAAAATAATTATACTAGGTATCTTTTCACTATATTGTTCTATTATGCTGGCAAACGTAGCAATCCATTAGAAAAACAGTGGCACATGGATGAGCGTCATGTTGAATGCAGTGGTGCGAAGCGCAGCGTTTCGGAAAAGCTTATCACCTTCGAGTCGTCACTGTGGCGACACGTGCCGCCAAATAATTGACTTCGTACGCTTTGACCGCTTCGCCGTACGTGATGCTGCATATCCACGAGTATACCGGGAATCCCATTTTAACCTTAGATTTGATTTATCTTGGAAAATAGGGCTCCGATCAAGTATCGAATCTGGTGAAACTTTTAGCGTTCAAAGCGTGACGTTAAAAACGTGTATTTGTCCAATATTCAAATTGGCGACTTTATATAAGATGCCTGTCAGGCTTAAAAAAACTGGAAACATGACTCTGTCTCCAAATAATTTGTTAGGCCAAAACTAACGACTTTTGTAGGTTTTTTTCTCATAAAGTCCATAATTTTCAAGTTAGAACACCATTGTTGACTATTTGAGCGCTATCCATAATGTACCGCGAGGAGGTAAATTCTTCAACATCCCAAGTTTAGTGCGCGTGTGTATGTGGGTGTGCGTATGCTTCGTTTTGGGTTTGTTTACGTTACGTTTCACGTCACATACACCCACACTTATCCTAGGGATGTTAAAAACTCTACCTAACCAGCAAATTAACCATACTTTTTAATTACAATACATATTTATCCATATTGTTAACAATCCTCAATGGGGAAATATTATAAAAAATATTTGGTATTACCGCTATTTCCGCAAATGCGAGATGATTTTCGTCTTGTGTGGGTATCGCATGATGTCTTATTTCCACACCTTTCATAATACACATGAGCAGCCACAAGTGACAATGCCCAAAATTTATGATGCGTCGACACGTTTCGCGGACTCACATATGTGCTCGCTTATTGTTAGAGTACGAATGGTATTTGAGAGAAGCGCCACACTTCGGCCACAGAGCGTACTACAATGTTCATTAATTTGCTAGTTAATTCAAACAAAAATACTCAATAAAACTATTAAGTCTATGCGACTAAACATTTTTTATTTTGCCAAAACTACACTTTTTTGACACCCGCCATTTTGTGATTTTTTTGTCGAAAATCAGTTGTGTACGATGAGAACTACATTTATATAGATGTAATAAAACTTTTTATTTTTATTTTTCATACCAACTGCTGTCAAGTTATCGTACCGGCTGTTGGCCCACATTTTTCCTACAGGGCCTCTATTATACGTCAATAATGTTGTTAATTTACCGTTTTTTTCATAAAAATTTTCACGACATAAGTTCAATCTTTGCTTTATAACATGCATTTTTCCGAATCCCAAATAAACAATCTAGAAGATAAAGAAAATCGGAAAAACGACCCTTCTTCGGCCCGTTACAGTGGTGTTCTTCCTTAAGGGCTCAATTGAGCCATTGAGGTTAACTTTTTCGCACGAGTTATCGAAGGTAATTGTAGGCAAAAAAAGTATCTTCGAAGATGGTCAAACCGCTAGAATGGAACGTCCTGTACATCAATTTGCATTTCCATTGAAGTACCGATACATCAAAAGTGTTAGACGGAATGCGCCGCGACAAACTGCAGCCACTTTTGTCAAGCATATCGTCAAGCGATACGTCTTTGGCGAAACGTGCCGCGGAATAATATAAGTATTAGGCGATTCGAACGTTGTGGAATGTTTCGCCACAAACTGAGCTTAGAACTAGGAGAGCTGAACTAAAAAAATTAGTTTCCATCTAGCAGCCTAACGAGTTAAGAGACCTGAACCAAAAGCAACGCCTCGACAAACGGCAGTAGAATCAACGACCAACTATCATCGAAAAGTACGTGACCACACATTGTACAATTTTGTAATTTTTAAAATCCAATACACATTCCATACATATCGAGGAGCTGGAAGCACGTTTTGTTAAACGTGCTTCCAGCTTATCGAATCTGATAGACGCGGATTTGCCGTAGATCGTTATATTCGTTCTCAGCGCCAAGAGTAAAGATTAATTTGAAAAGAATAAAATTATGTTCCAATATCAGTCTACCGCGGCCTTTTGTTTGGTGTTCAATGAAACTGTATATTTCCATGAACTAAATTTAACCAGTAATTGCAACTAATTATGAAAAAGGCCATTTATAGTTTTTTACTTGTTTCGAAGACAATACCTCCAGAGTGCCGCGAAATTTCGATAGATTACGTTTGCAAGTAGCGTTGTTAGTTCTTACATATGAGGGACTCTTAAATACTTTTATCAAGTTCAAAAAGTACGTCAAGTAATAAAAATCCGCCCCCTCCCCCCTTCGAAAACATTGTTGTTTATTCACCTTTTAAAAACTTCTGGTTCACCCGAAAAATAATAATTATTTGATTTTCGTCAAGCAATGGTTCTAACATATGTTTTCATTAATCAGTTGTACAGATAAAACGAAATGACTTATAATATAGCCGAGTAAAATGTACGTTTAACGCAAGTATACTAGAAATGTTGTGCATAAAATTGTTAAACTTTGGAAATAATCTTGTTTAAAATATTTCATTTTTATTGAAAAAATGCTGTCGTTATGACAAAAAAAGTATATAACTATTATAGAAAAATACAATGTGCGAACCACACGAGTACAGCGAAAATGCTGTGCAAAATCTCGGCCCACATATTCGAGAAGAAATAGCTGGGGAAGATATAGAATTTTCATGTTTACTGTATCGTGTAATAATTGAGTGATAAAGTAGACCATTTTTATATTTTTATCTGACCTTTTTAATGATTAAAATAAAAAGATTCCACGTTTGCATGATCTAAAGGATGATCACTGTTCTGATGTGCACTTCTCGGGACCAATAATATCATTACCTTTCACATAACTAATGGAGGACAACAACGAGTTATGTGAAGAAGTTGAAGAATTATTTCACTTCTTTGAACTACAATCCTGAAACATTCACTTCTGTAAAATGCACTTCCCAGAACAGGCAGATCGTCGCGATCTCAAAATACTATCTTCAATTTCTACGGTCTGAGTAGGTAATTTAATTTTTTTAAACCTCAGAGTTGAGTTGAAGTCGAAATCCTTTGCCGAGCTTTTTTTTCTTAACCATGCACGCCAAGACTTTACACAGCATTTCCAATGTACTTGTGTAGTGCATACGTTATGTTTGTCTAAAAATGCGGTATACATTTTTTGTTGTTATAATATGATTTTTCAAATAAAAATAACACATTTATGACAGGATTATTTTTAAAGTTTAACATTTTTGTAAGTTCTTACACTTTTTCTCATACGATCAATGGATGGAAGAAATATAATCAAACTATCGTTCGAATTGAAACGAGTTCCAATTGTTTCTCTAATGCAAAACAAGCAGCAATGTTTTCGGAGGATTTTTTTCAGTAGTTCGCGTACTGTTTTAACTTTTTTTTTAATTTTCTTTCTTAAAGAGTTGTATTCCTTTCTTTCTCCGTTTAAGAAATTGTATTTCTTTTTTAAAGGTAAACAATCACTTTCCCTCTAGCTCCAATCCAAAGAGTAGTTAATTTCGTATATGTTTGAGGAAACTATACATGAGTGGAACGGATGGCGTCATAAATAGTTTATCTAATTTTTATTATTTTTATAACCATGAACTCCAGTCAGTAAAATATGTAATCCTTAGATACTCATACATTGGATTCACATAGTTGGTGCATGTTGCTGATCACACTTGAGGCCGCTAAAGATGTCAATTTTAATTTGTCTTCGAAAGAAATTCGGGTTCTCAGTACCCAATGATGTACATTTTTTGTCCGATTGATTTATGATGAATTCAGAATTTTTGCCTTTTGGTTACCGAAAGCTCTGAGAATTTTTCATTGCCTAAGTTCGATGCAAGAAAAATGCACGCAATTGTGGCCTCTCGTTGTCTACGATCGAATTGACAAATCCATAGATATGGCTTCGCGATGCCTACAGACATTTTTCCGACACCTAACGCTGTACAATTTTCGTTGTTTATATATTTACAGCTGTACAGTTTATAGTTAGAGTTAATTCAATTATTAGCTGTACAGTTTATAGCTGTACAATTTTCGTTGTTTATATATTTTCGAGCAATGAAAAACCGCATCATTGATTTTTGAGTAATTGAAATCTACATTTTTTGTTCCCCTTGTTCGATGCAAGAGAATACCACATTTTTGTCCTTCTGTTCCGTTTAGCGTAAACTTTTATTTGATTTTCTTCAATCAAATTCTAGTAAGCAAGGATGTATATTTTTTATCTGATTGATTTATATCTGATTTTTGGTCTTTGATAGCTAAAACCATGAGAATTTTTTATTGAGCAGGTTTCATGTTGGACAAAGTTTATATTTATGTCATCGAGAAATCTAAAGGTATTCATTTTTGTTGCCGGTGATTGAGCGACCAAGTCCATATATTTGACTTCCCCATACCTACAGATATTTTTTAATCGTTGCTATCGATGCGAGACAATTCCATATATTCGGCTACTCAATACTTTCGGATATTCATTTTTTGATGCTCTAAGAATGTATGGAAAATTCATATTTCTGGCTATCCAGTACCTATCTAAACTTATGAATTTCCCTTCACCTATGCTCGGTGCAAAAAAGTTCTACACTTTTACCTTTTGATGCTGTTTAGTGTATAGTATATATTGTTTGATTGGTTGATTGTTTGTTTGATTGATGAGAATATTGTTTGATTGCCTCAGAACAAGTTTTTCGTAGGCGGTAACCAAAGATGAAAATTTTCTGTTCAATTAGTTTTAAGAAAATTCGTATTTTTGGCTTTTCGAGTCATCTAAGAATGTTCCATTGCCCATGTTTAAGCAATAAAATCATATTGATGGCCTCTAGACATTAGATACTAACTATTTTACATAAATATTCAATCCAGTAATCAGGGTATCGAAGAAAAAAATGTATCCGCTGCTTTGCCATTCTCTACACATGTGCAATTCTACATCCCAATCAGATACACATTTTCGAAGATATGCATTTAAAATGTTGCCCCTTCGCAATGGGAAACATCAAATTTGTTGTTATCTGCACCGTTTTCATCTCCACCGTGTGGTGTTTGAAAAGTGAAACATTATTGTAATTTGAAATTTCTTCGTATCTCGTTCCATCAAAAAGTTATCGCTAAAAAATGAAAAACACCCTCACTTCAAAGGTTACGTTTCACCCCTTAAAAATGAGGTTTCACCGATATAAAATAAAAATACGTATCGCTTATTTTGACCCACTCTACAAACATGCCAAATTTCATCAAAATGGAGAGGGACGGCTCGCGACGTTTTGTTGGTAGTGTTTTATGTATCCCGGAAAAATGTATATAAAAACCGTTGAAAAACTTTCAAAAAGTAAGAAAAGCACGTCAAGTAATTTAAACAAAAAACGCCAAGTAATAAAAAGTTCCCTTGAAAACATTATCGGTTGTTTCACTATCTACAGAATTCAAATTAAACTCGCAATATTTTTTATTTCTTTTTAAACAATGGCTGTATTTACATTATTACTTTTTCAATTAAAACGTGCAAAATAAGTGAAATAACTTTTTTTATTAAAAAGCCAAGCAATTTTATATAAATGTTTTATATAAAAAAACCATATTACTATTATAATTTAAAAAATCGAATCACAATTATATAATAGTATGTATCACAACAAGTACAAGTAATTTGCTAATTTTTTCCGTTTTTCCGCTAATTAAGTCCGTGGATCCTTCAGACAATGCTAATTACGGACCCAATATTTCTTTTCTGATTTTCTATAAACTAATATTCGATTCGTAAGACTCTTTTTTTGCTAACATTGTCCCAGTTATTGACAGCCGTGGCGATTAATCGGCAGAGTGTTTATGTTGCTGAACCGGTAATCGTCATATATGAAAATTCGTTAAAATTAACATAAAATCACGTGAAGGAAACCTTACTTTACGCAAATCCACAGGCATTCTCAAATCACCCGAAATGTGACATGGTTCACGTCAACCTCCTAATGAAGGATTCGGCCGAAATGACAGCTAGACGTCGTAGCGGAATATATTTAATTTGCTTATTCTTTTATACGTATTCTTACGGGTGTGAAAATGTAATACAACATACTACATACCTCCTGGAAGCTAATATATCACAGATCTGCACGAAGGACTGATTTTGATCTTAAAATACTTATTTAATGCGCAAACATGACGATCACTAGGACGCTGACGGCCACTGGGCCGACTACTTACCATTTAAACTCTTTTTTTCTGAGTTAGGTTGTGCATTCCTGAAAAGGACGTTCAAAAATGTTTCAATATTTTTGCAGCTTCAATGTCCTAAAAAAGGTGGCCAGTATGAAAAAAAATCCTTCCGTTACATCCTAATGATGCAAACTTCAATACCGAATAAAAATCATTATGATTAATCCTGAGTTACAATGAAAATTCCCACCAACCTTGTTCGTTCATGACGAACGGTGTGACAATAGACCAAGACGATTCGGCGAATTCCGGCTCGCCGACTTCTCTCTTGTTGTTCAAGAAAAAGAGCGCCTTCTCCACAGTGACTCACCGTTGCGATCCGTATGAAAAGACGCTCTGGTCTTGAGCTCATCGACAGTGTTCGAATCCAACAGCTTTATGGGGTTGTATAGAGTTAAAATTTTTGAAAAGTCTATACAAATTTTTTTAATTGCGTAATGTACATATATTTAAGTACACACACAGAAAATGTATCGTCAATCCGGCGAATATTCTCGAAGTTACACGCACAGTCGTAATGGCGGGTCAAAGCGTTCGAAAGTAGGAGGCCGGCGCGCCGGCTGTCCATTGTAAATGTACCCGATGTTGTGTCCGCAATATTGCGCAGTACGAAAGTGGTTGCGCAACAGCGAGAGTTACACTTTGTTGCCCTCCTTGCGGGAGTTACACTTTCGCCAAAATGCAAACGTCAAAAAGACACTTTGCGACACGTCCTGACTGAGCATCTTATGATGTTTGATCTGGGGCAAATTGCGACAATTAGAGTCGACAATTAAGAGAAGACACCAGGGAACAGACAGTCCTTGGTTGGCTTTTGAACGGTTCGGTCCTAAGGTACGATCGACATACTGTAAATTCAATTATAAGACCAGCCCAGTAATAAACTTACATTCCTATTCAACGAACTTGAGTTCCAGCTCTTAATTTTGCAACGTTCCCCAAAATACCTATCCCGTGTTCTCGAGCCGGGGATACAACACCGTCTATGGTATTCAGATAGATGGAGCGACAGTGTAGTAGTGTGTGGCGGTTCGAAAGTCCGTTGAGGGAGAATAACTGTTCGACGCGGATAGTAATTAAAATATATGTCTTTATTCTAGGCAAACAGAAAAAGGAATGAAGAATGTTAGAAGGATAATAATTTCGTATCCTAGTAACGCGCGGGCTTTTTGTTTCTTGATGGGCGCGCGACATAGAACTGGTGGCGACGCGACTAGGGAGCCGCGCTGATTGGTCTCCGGTGGGCAAGGCACTATGTGCCTTTATGTTGCGCGTCGTGTGGATGCCTTGGAAGGATGTGTGAGTTCCACAGTACCCTCCCCCAGCAAATTAGTTAGATTGCGAATTTTACTGCTTTAGTTTTGTTCCTCGGACCGCCGTACGTTCGAGGAGGAGCGTCTGGACGAGGTGTGAGAGTTGGTGGCGCGAGCGGCACCAAGAGCGGCGGCTTTCTCGGAGGAACTTGTGGCGACGGCGTCGATGATGCTTTCAGGACCTTTGTCGTTGACGTCAGAGGAACTTTCGCTGATGTTGCAGTTGGAGCTTGTGACGACGGAGACGGCGCGAGCGCTCGGGATGGTGACGTACTTGGAGCTTGAGGTGTCGGCGATGGTGCAAGGTTTCGAGGCGACAAATTCGTCGATGCTTGAAGCGACGACGTTGCTGGATCCCGGGGCGGAGGTGCAGGCGAAGGTTCTGGTTGTCCCGGAGGGCCGCTTGGGCTCGGCGTTGCGTTTGTGGGTCGCTGAGGAACGCCCTCGTAGTATGCTGGCTTTAAACGTTCTGTCGAAACTGTCATCGGCTCGTCGTTGACCTTGATTTTGAAGACTGTGTCCGAAATCCTCTCTAGTACTTCGTATGGGCCCTCGAAAGGCTGGTCGAGCACTTTTTTTCCCCCGATGATTTTTAGGAGCACGTGAGTGGACGAGTACAGGTCATTATGCGTAAACGGCCTTCGTTTGCAGTGATGTGCTGTAGGGACGGGGCGAATTTGGCGCATATGCCGACGAAGTTTTTCGACGTAAATTTGCTGACTATCGGTGCTATCTGAGTCGATCACGAATTCTCCTGGGATTCGAAGCGTCGTTCCGAACACGAGCTCTGCGGCCGAAGTATTTGTCTTCTTTGATGCTCGTCCTTAACCCGAGCATGGCGATGGGGAGTGTGTCGGTCCAGTCAGCATTCTCGTGGCACATTATCGCCGCTTTCAAAGAACGGTGCCAACGCTCCACCATGCCGTTCGATGCCGGGTGATACGCCGTGGTCCGGATTCTCTCGCAACCGATGAAGTCCAATAAGGCCTGAAAGAGTGCGGATTCGAATTGGGAACCTCGGTCCGTCGTTATCGTCACGGGAGCGCCGAAACGCGCGATCCACGTTGCGGTAAAAGCGTTGATGACGGTGTCGGCCGTGATATCGACGATTGGCGTGGCTTCCGGCCAGCGTGTGAACCGGTCAATCATCGTGAGAACGTACCGGTAACCCTTGGATGGTGGAAGTGGTCCGACGATATCGATGTGGACGTGGCTGAACCTCGTGTCGGGTATCGGAATATGCTCCGGAATGTTCTTGTTGTAGCGCGAGATTTTGCTTCTCTGGCACGGCAAACACGAACGAGCCCACGAAGTGATATCTCGATTCATCGACGGCCAGTAAAATTTTTGTTGGACGAGCTTTCTCGTAACTCTGCCGCTCGGGTGAGACAATCCGTGGACCGTGTCGAATAGGCTTTTTCGCAGAGGCTTCGGGACGTACGGTCGGATTGCTTCTGTCGAGACGTCGCAGTATATTGTCATATCCGAGTTGTCGACGCGTAGTTTTTTTAAACACGATGATGTTTTATTCCGAAGGAGTTCTCGGAGATCCTCGTCGATTTCTTGAGCTCGTGCGATGTCTTGCGTAGAGGTAATCACCGGCATGTCGATCGTGTTCACTCTCGAAAAGGCGTCTGCGATTATGTTGCTCTCTCCGCTTACGTGCAGGATTTTCGTTGTGAACTGGCCGATGAAATCTAGCTGGTGCTGCTGCCTCGGAGAAGTCTTGTCGCTTTTCTGATCGAATGCGAAGGTTAATGGCTTATGGTCCGTTTTGATCATGAGATTTCGCCCATCAACTAAAAAACGGAAGAACTTCAAGCCGGAGTAGATTCCGAGCAGCTCGCGGTCATACGTGCTGTATCTTTGCTGAGTTGGAGAGAGTTTTTTTGAGTAGAACCCGAGGGGCTCCCATTTACCGTCCGCGTATTGTTCCAAAACAATGCGAAACAAAACGAGCGGGTGTGCCAAAAGCGTTGCATTTCCCAGCAGCGTCTTGGATGCGAGAAATTCCGCTTCGGCTTCTGAAGACCAATCTATCGGTCGTTTATCTTTTTTCTTCGCACCGGACAGGTAGGCGTTGAGGTGTACTTGCGCTCGAGCGGCGTTGGGAACGAAACGTCTGTAGAAATTGATAACTCCTAAGAATCTACGGAGCTCCGAGACGTTCGTCGGCTTCTCGTAGTCGAGTATCGCTGCGACGCGATCCGGGAGCGCACGCGTACCGTTTTTGTCGATCGCGTAACCGAGGTACTGAACGCTTTCTGCGCCGAGATTGCATTTGGAGACGTTCAGTGATATCCCGTACTCCTGTAGACGTTCGAACACGGTCCTCAGATGTTGAGTGTGTTCCGCGAAGCTCTCCGAAGCGACGAGAATGTCGTCTATATAACAGAAACAAAAGTCCAATCCTCGGAGGGCGGTATCCATGAATCGTTAAAAGGTTTGCGCCGCATTACAAAGCCCGAACGTCATCACGTTAAACTCGAAGAGTCCGAACGGTGTGATAACGGCGGTCTTCGGCCGGTCCTCCGGTGCGACGGGTATCTGGTAATAAGCTCTCGTTAAGTCGAGGGTCGAGAAAACGTTGCAGCCTCGCAGTCGATGAGAGAAATCGTGCAGATGAGGAACTGGGTATTTGTCCGGGACCGTTGCATGGTTCAAACGCCGGTAGTCTCCACAGGAACGCCAGTCTCCCGAAGTCTTTTTCACGAGGTGAAGCGGGCTAGCCCACTGACTGTCCGACGGTCGACAAATTCCTTGGGCTACCATGAATTCGAAGTCTTGCTTAGCTGCGTTGAACTTCTCGGTGATCAGTCGACGCGCGCGTTCGGCGATCGGAGGTCCGTTGGTTACGATGTGGTGTTGTACACCGTGCTTACACGATCCCGTGAATTGTATCGGTCGAGTGATAGCCACGAATTCGCTGAGGAGCTCTCGGAATGGCAATTCCCTCGACACCGTTGAGACCGACGAATAAGCTTCGCAAGCGACGATACCGATCGAGAATAGGCGCGTTTCCGAGTCGATGAGTCTTTTGTTTTTCAGATCGACCAGAAGACCGTGGTGAGCGAGGAAATCGGCTCCGAGGATGGCCTTTGATACCGCGGCGATGGTGAAGATCCAACTCTGTTGTCGCCGAAGCCCGAGGTTGAGATGTAGCAACTTTTCTCCGAAGGTGTCGATTAACGTACCGTTTGCCGCGTATAGTTTGTATGACGATGGCTCTGTGCAAGCGTCCCCCATCGAGCTATGAGATATTATCGAGATGTCTGCTCCGGTGTCGACGAGGAATGATATCCCGGAGACTTTGTCGAGGATGATCAGGCGGTATTGCGTGTAATCGCCGTCGTCAACCGCCTGGATGTGCAACGGCGAGGCTAGTTTTCCGACGAAGGAGGCGAAGACTTCCACGAGCACGGCTTCTGGCAGTTTCGAGCTTTATTTCCGAATTTGCGATGGTAGTAACACGTCTTCTCGGAATCTTCGCTGGGTCCCGTCGATTTCGAACGACAATTCTCGCACCCTCCGGGTGTGCTCGCTCGGCTTTGGCTGTAGCCGCTGTTCGATCTATTGCGAGATCGGGCCCTCTCACCTTGTCGATCGCTGAAAGCTTTGTCGAACCTCGCGGTCAACACGTTGATTTGGCGGAGAAGGTCGGCTGTAGTCACCTCCGTGAGGAGTGCTTGAGCTTGAGGCTGTGCCGGCGAGGGTCCGGAGTGTTGAATTGCGTATGCCTGTGCCGGTCGCTGGAGGTCCATGATCTGGTCCGCCATCGTAGCGAGTTTTCCCAAATCTGCCTCCGAGCTAGCCGCGAGAATGGCACTAACCTGCTGCGGCAGCTGTTCGAGGAAGAGAGATTTGAGGATTATGTCGTCGCACTGGTTCGACGATAAGCTGCGGAGGTGTTGGAGGAAGTGACTCGGTTTGCGGTCTCCGAGCAGTTGCCCTTTCAGCATTCGCCGAAGTTTGCTTTCCTTTGACTCGGAGAATGATGCAAGAATGCGCTCCTTTATAGCCTTATACTTCTCTTGTGCCGACGGTTGTTGAATCAGGTCGGAAACGAAGGGCAGTATGCTGGGGTCCAGGTTCGCGAGGATGTACTAAAACTTGGTCTCGTCGACCGTCACTCCGGCTATTGCGAACGAGGCTTCGACTTGAAAGAACCACACGGTAGGATCGTCCTTCCAGAACGGCGGCAATTTCGCTATGCGAGATACCTGTCCGGTGGCCATGGTTTCTTCGTCGCTCCGTTCGGCTTCGAAGGTGGCCCTGTCGGTGAAAGACGATTCGTCGTTGCTTTCGTCGTCGGTTATTTCCGGTTCGAAATAGAGACCACGCTGAGATGTATCTGGCTCGGACATTCACGGCGGCGGAGCGAGCTCGTGAACGCGCGTTTCGCGGGAGACGCGGATGACGCGAAATCGCGGATGGCGCGGTATCGCGATGGTAGAGAATCGCGACTGATAGTGCGGTATCGCTAGGACGCGGGGCGACGAAAAAGCGCGGGCTCGCCGAGCCTTTTATCGTGTCTTTTCAGATCACGTCGGGGTCACCAAAAATTACTGTGGCGGTTCGAAAGTCCGTTGAGGGAGAATAACTGTTCGACGCGGATAGTAATTAAAATATATGTCTTTATTCTAGGCAAACAGAAAAAGGAATGAAGAATGTTAAAAGGATAATAATTTCGTATCCTAGTAATGCGCGGGCTTTTTGTTTCTTGATGGGCGCGCGACATAGAACTGGTGGCGACGCGACTAGGGAGCCGCGCTGATTGGTCTCCGGTGGGCAAGGCACTATGTGCCTTTATGTTGCGCGTCGTGTGGATGCCGTGGAAGGATGTGTGAGTTCCACAAGTGTTACATTTATACCTACGAGGTAAATATAACTTTTTCTGTTCCCAAACTGGCAAATATTGCAGAGCATTAGTCAGTCTAAACAGGCAAGCCAAGCAACCCGAGCAGAAATCTAATCAGGATGCCTGAGGATCCATCAGGCCCGGATCAGGGATTTGAGCCAGACAGGGGCCTGAGCAGGGATCAATAAGGCACCCTGATCAGGCATGCCTGATTTGCGCCAAACAGGGGCCTAAGCAGGGATCAATAAGGCGCCCTGATCAGGCACGCCTGATTTGCGCCGGATAAGAGCCTGATCAGGCATTAATAAGGCGCCCTGATCAGGCACACCTGATTTGCGCAGGATAGGAGCCTTAGCAGGCATCAATAAGGTGCCCTGATTAGGCACACATGATTTGCGCCGGATAGGAGCCTTATCAGGCATCGATAAGGCACCCTAGTCAGGCACGCCTGATTTGCGCCTGATAAAAGCCTTATCTCGCATGAAGCTCGTGACTCCGTAACCTCTCCTCTCTAGGCCTAGACAGCGCCTCTGTCGGCGAAGCCTCACGAAATATTTTGACAGCTGCACACGCAGGCAAGCGAAATATATGAAAACAATGGTTATCAACCGAAAGTGCGTGTCGTCAAAATTTGTTTCAAAATCTTTTTTATCATAAATAAATATTTATGTTAATTTTTTTGTATTATTATTACATGGAATCAAAACTTTTGTACATAATACGGGCAGCCAGTCTCGTATTGTATACGTAGAAGAAAGCGCAACAGCCACGCAGTAGCTACATCGACACATCTCGTTCCGTTCATCAATTTCTCCCGAAGAAAAGCAAGCCCTTCAATAAAGTGCAGTGCATACAAAACCTCAGGTAAAGTATATTTGCGATTATACTGTGGATTATCTACACATGAACAGTGATAATATATAAAATACGACTTGATGGGCGAAGACTATGCGGCGTAGCTTAACCTCACTTTGTCACTTTCGCACCATTTGTATATATAGTGTGATAATTTCGTATCAAGAAAAAAATGTTCAACAGTACAAACATACGTATATGTACATAAATGTACTCATACATACGTGCAAGAACCAGATGACGAGAAATAATTGCGCAAATTGCAATTTGTACCGTCGAACATTTTTTTCTCAATAATATATATATACAACACTATATATATACAAATGATGCGAGAACGACGAAAAGAGATTGAGCTACGCCACTACGAGGTACACCATTTTTAAATAATTATTAATTATTTAATTATCTCAAGAGGATATATCAGTCGGAGCCTATATCGCTCACTTTTCCCTGGTCGAATATATCTATACTCATGATAAATATAGATATACCCGACAGGGGAGCGGTGGCGCTCCCTAGGTCCGACTGATATATGCTCTTAATGTAAAGATGTGATTTTTCTATGTATATTTACTAATTTTTCTATGTATTCAAAATATTTCAGATGCAATCTTGACAAAGTATGATGGTACTCCCCACGCAGGTTCTATCAAAGAGAAACAAATTTCGGATGGGCTAGCGGCGGTCATAAGCAGTGCGAAAGATTGGAACGGTCATCGCCAAAACCGGAACAAAAACTAAACGATCACGTCAAATGAAATAAAAACTTAAACTTAAAAAAATGTTTTCATATTTTTAATAACGTTAGTAAACTTGATAACGTGTAACTGCGATAATAATTTAATAAATGTTGATCTATTGTTAAACAAAAAATTAATCAAATGATTGAGCCAGATGACACGCATGTCTCAGGCTGGATGAGGCACCTGATCCGAGCCAGATAAGTTGCTTGATCCGAGCCAGATATAGTGCCTAATCCGAGCCTGGTAAGGTGCCGGATCCGGGCCAGATATAGTGCCTGATCCGAGCCGGATACGGAGCCTGACCCGGGTCTGATAAGATGCCTGATCCGGGCCAGATAAGTTGCTCGATCCGGGCCTGATCAGAGCCTGATAAGGTGCCTGATCCGGACCTGAATATGCAAAAGCGTTACATCCCTGATCAGGGCCGGACTAAATTTGCCTGACCCGGCCCGGATTTGCTATTGTGGCAGCCTGATCCGGTCCGGATTTCACCCTGAACAAATTTCTGCTCGGGAATAAACTTATGAGCTCATTTATACATTCTCCTGTGATCTTTCCATCAAAATGAAGTTTAGCTGAGTAATGAGGGCACGTTCTAAAATGCAAAGGTTGAGACCAAAGAAGCGAAGAAATGTTCTTAATCCAAAAACAGCTGAAACGGATGAAAGTAGTTTTGGTGCCGCGGCGAAAAATCTCAACATGCAAGAGGAAAACTTAGTGCCGTGTGGATTGTCTGTTGAATATTGAATTTTGAAGTTCATTACAGTGTTTGCAGCAATTTCTGAATACGTGATGTGCAAAATCTGTGATGGAAATGTTCAGTTTCAAACGGCTTCTGAACGAGGACTTGGTTTTAAAATTGTTTCGTTGTATGATAAGTGTGCAGTTCGTACCATAAATTCTAATAGTTTTGTCGGGCATTCTTATGAGATAAATACACGTTTTTTTATCTGTCATGAGAGTTCTCGGATTAGGGTTGAAAGGCGCAGCAAAATTTTGTGGATTAATGGACATGCCAGCTTTTATAACACAGCCGACTTACGATTCAAGTATTAATAACATACATTCGTGTGTAAAAACAGCCACCGAGAAACATTTTCAACAAGCTCGTACCGAAGAGAAAAAATTGACTTCTGAACACCAAGGCGATGCAAATTCTACAGAATTAACAGTATCTGGCGATGGATCATGGAAAAAGCGAGGACATACTTTCCTATACGGCGTGACATCATTGATCGGATATTCTTCTGGAAAAATCAATGACATTTTTGTGAAAAGTTCTTACTGTAAACAGTGTGAAACTTGGAGCAAGAAACTCAATACTGAAGAGTATAATGATTGGTATTAAAAAACATCGCGATAATTGCTGTGCGAATCATTCAGGTTCGTCTGGAAAAATGGAAGTCAATGCAGTAGCCAATGTCAACTCCCTTTCTGGAAGCCGCACTTACACTTGCATGTTTTGTGCTGTATGTAGTAAGCTTGTCGGTATCTATGCCCGACTTATTTAGTAGGTTTTCAATCCAGTGGCCGATGGTTTGTGCAGTTACATCTTCACATGGCTTTATCGAGCTTATAACGAGTCGACGATTGCTTTCAGATCGGAATTGCTGGATTCATTTTAAGTAAATTAGAATTGTAGATGCTACACACAATTCGTTCGACTGTTCGAAAAACGGTAGAAATAGTTCCGGTTGTACCTGTCCTGGTTTCGATGTTTTAGTGAGGTCTGGAATCTTTATCGAAATGTCCGCTTCCGACGTTTCTATATTATCGATCCGGATTAGTGCTAAAGTTTGGAGTCTTTGAGCTGTTGTAAGGATCAATAAGATGGCTATTTTCTCTCCCATTTCCCTTAAAGATATTTTTTCCCGTCGAAAGCTTTTTTAGAGTTTGTAACACTGGTTCAGTATCCCAGGTAGTATCGTACTTTGGTTGTGAAGGTTTTTGTTTGAATACGCCTTTCAAAAATCGAACAATCTGCTTGTTTTTTCCAATCTCTCGTGAGGATATGAACGCAATTGCTGATCGATCCGAGCACAGGATACCATAATTTGCGCCTTCTTCGAATCTCTTTGCAAGAAAGATGATAACCTCTGAAAATTGAGCTTCGTACTCATTAAAAAAATGTTGTCGATTGCGAAGTCCCACCAACGATTGCACTATGATTGGTACTGTTTTAAGGTCGATGAGGTCATCGAGTTTACCATGACCTGAATCGCTTTTTCTCCAATGCTTCATTTTGGGAATGTTTTCCTGATACATTCCCTACCACCAACGAAGCCGGGATGCCAAAGGATGCATTGTCGTCCTGCATGGTGACAATAAAAGCTTTTTAGAAGGTTCGAATATGATCGGTTCTGCAATAAGCATAGATATGAAAGAAGGGAACGATGGTTGCGTTGTGAGGAACAATTATTATTCCTCGTGCTTCCTCGATTGCATTTTTTTGCAATACTTTTAGAATAATTTCGAAAAGTAAACAAGCGTCGAACTTTTCTTGCTTCCACGATATCGTAAATGCGTCTACGGCTGTGACGTCTGGCTGCAGAAATCTAGCGCAAAGTCTTTTGCATTTTTTGTTATGTCTTGATGCAAAGAGGTCATTTGAGACGGCGCCAAATTTGTTTTTAATTATTACAAATTTCGTACTATCCAATTCCCATTCCGTATTGATATTAGTAATCCTGGATGCTGCGTCGGCGAGGGCATTTTGTTTGGAAGAAGCCATCGTCACGAAACCTTTGCCATAAAGCAAAGAACCATCGTCGTCTTTCTTCCCCCCATGGAAATTTATATACGCAAAAATATACGGCAAATTTATTTTATTAATAATTGTAATATATGTGAAATGTATGCCATATATTGAAAATATATGTCGCATATATGAGCCAAATTCTAATTTTCGTAACGTTTTTATATATGACATGTATATACGTGGTATTACTGTATATCACTGTACCATATATCAATGATATATGTGGCATTTACCCTGCATAAATACCACATATATTTAGCATATATGTTGCATACACACTGCATGCATACCACATATATATTGCATAAGTGGTACATATATGCCGCAAAATATATTGAAAATATACTTACAATGTACTCAAATTAACCTCAAAATATACTACAAATGTATTTTAACTGTATTCGACTTATAATTGAAATATACTTTAAATGTATTTAAACTACAACTAAAATATACACGACATTTCTTCGTACTCCGTTAAAAATATACTTGAAATATGTTCATACTACATTTAAAATATTATTGAAGTATATTCAACGTGTATTTAAGATATACTTGAAATATATTTAAACTATACTTGAAATATTCTTAAAAATTTTGTTATGACGTTATTTACATCATTGCACCCTTTGACGATATTTTTCCTTGTCATTAATTACGTTTATGGTGTTTGCGGTTCAAATATATTAATGGTTCAAATTTAAATTATATCAGACGCTTACACGCCGTAAGGTGGTTTCGAACCCGGGACCTCTGAGTGATGAGCTGGGACGTTCCCCTCTGAGCTAATTCTACTTGTTAAATTAACTTTCGTATCGTCTGCATATCGTACAATACACAATGTTAGTTTATTGAGAAATGTGTGGATTTACAAGGGTAACTAACATTATAGGATCAATTACTTAATTGCGTTCGCATAGAGAGCGATAATCGAATAGAATTACGAGATTACATAACCTTCAATTTTTTTTGTCCGATCATTTATTCCGGCTAGTGCGGCTAGGTCTTCGCGAGATACCGACTTGAAGATGTTTTTGATTTGCAACGTCATCTGTTACTCAACTTGCTTAACCAACCATATTTAAAATATATAAAACATACATTCAGTTTGTATGTTTGATATATTTAAGATGTATCTTAAATGGATTTATATTTATATATCGTATAGGTTTTACTATTGCCCAAAAATATAATTGGCATATCCAACTTTTCGAACCAATTATATTTAATACATGTTTTATATATTTTTCGATATATTTTTTATATATTTTTTTTTCATTTGGGTGTATATAGTGTTTATATGTAATAGTGTACTTTAACTGTAAATTAAGTTTAACTGTAACAGTGTTTGTTCACAGCATATATATTTCTTGTCAGGAATATGTATCAAAAATGTATGCGTCATATATGACGCATACATTTTTGATATATTTTTCTGGCAAAAAAATAGATTGAAAATATATCGAAAATATATGCGTCGCATATGCCTCATATATGCATCATATATAGTGTTTATACGTAGCATATATTTTTTTGGTCAGAAAAATATATCGAAAATATATGGGTCATATATGCGTCATATATTTGGTGCATATATACTGAATATATATGTATTATTCTATTTTTCGTCACTATATATATATATATATATATATATATATATATATAGCATATATTTTCTGTATATATTTTACATACATACATTTCCATGGGGGATCTTAACTTAATAGTATGGGCATATATAATACATATTAGAAATAAATATGCGATTTATGGGTAACATATACAGTGTTTATACACAGCATATATTTCTTGTCAGGAATATGTATCAAAAATGTATGCGTCATATGTGACGCATAAATGACACGTATATGAGTCATATACGACGCATACATTTTTTATATAATTTTCTGACAAAAAAATAGATTGAAAATATATCGAAAATATATGCGTCGTATATGCCTCATTATATACATCATATATAGTGTTTATACGTAGCATATTTTTTTTGGTCAGAAAAATATATCTAAAATACATGGGTCATATATGCGTCATATATTTGGTGCATATATACAGAATATATACGTATTATTCTATTTTTCGTCACTATATATGCGAACGATATATATATACGTAGCATATATTTTCTGCATATATTTTACATACATAAATTTCCATGGGGGTCACCCCACTGTCAAATTTTTTTTGCCAACTCACTTACAAGGAAAGGTCGCGAGGTGTCCCTCTCCGATTTCGATTAAATTTGGAAAGTTTGTAGAGCAGATAAAAATAGGCGATACGTATTTTTTTATATCAACGGAACCCAATATTTAACGGATCAAACGCACCCTTGAAAATAGGGATGATTTTCGTTTTTCGTCGATAACTCTTTAACGATACGAGATATGAAAAAATTTCAAATTATAGCAACATTCTTTTCCCTGTATACTGTACATTGGAAAAGACAACGATGCAGATAACAACAAATTTCACAATGTTTATTACAAAAATGCAATTTTTTCATACCTATCTTCGAGAATTTTTAACCGATTGGGATGTAAATTTGTACACATTTTGCACACATGGGCTGAACAAGGAAGGGCTACGGATTTTTTTGGTTTTCCGATATCTCTTAATTAAGGGGTTGAAACTGCCCTTTAATTTTTCTAGACTAAAGCATTGAATAATCAGCTACCCTTTTGCCATTCCGGGTTAAATCCACGTCAATATAAGTTTGTTCTATGATGCGATTCCATATTTGTGAATTCGACTCCCCGCCCCCTCCTCCCAACTGTCGCCCTCTCGAAAGGTAAACGGTCAAAATTTCTTACGGTGCGGCTTGTTCGTAGATTCGTAGAAACAAAAATGGGTTGCAATGAAAGTTCGAACAGTAAAAAAAGTCGAAACATATTTTTTCGTTTTAGTGGAATGCCTTCTTAAGGGGTCAACGCACCGTCAAAAACTTTGTTCTTTCCATAACTCTTGAACGGGCCGAGATACAAAAAAGTTTAAAGCGAAGAAATATTGTCTTTTTCGACTACTAGCCGTTTATGACGATAATGTCACGTCGCGACCAAGTGCGCACAATGCATTTCTTTTTCTTGCTTCTCTTATCTTCTTGAGCCCCGGCGAAGACGCAGGGCACACGCGATTTCCCTTGGAAATCGTGAGCGACCACATACGCGCGATAGAGGCATTCTCATTTTTCGACGGGTCCTTATATTTTCTTTAGAATTATGCGTACCACAACCGAAACGAAATATATCGATAAGAAGCGAGCATCGCGCATAAGTTCCCACGCGAGAGCACAGTCGGTCTTGACCATATCTACACGCAACCGTCAAACGCAGTTGATGATAAAATCCTTAGCCATAAGAACGTACAACATACGAAGACACACAAAAATATCGAAATCCTTACTCCACAAAGATATACATTCTCCAAAACTAAATCCTTTATGCTGAAAAGTTGAGCCGGCAATAAAACTACGTTGGTATTTCCCATGCGCCTCTCACCTGGATCAACAATGCTTATCATGAGGCAAGCGCGGCGACCGACCAAGGCCCTTTTTCCTCCCTATATTTTTCCATCGCTCCAGATAACGAGACGCGGACTAGTTTCCGAGAATCGAGATGGAGATCACACACATCATAGCCTGCATCCAATCATAGTCTCCAAAAATATTTCCCCTTCCAACTCGACCAATCATGTGCACTCGTAAATTTCCTACATCGTTTCCACCGATCAAAAAATTAACGCAGGACGAAAATGCACTTTTCGAGAAACTTCTTCTCCCACCATCCCAGCATCCAAAATATCCTACAAGCTAGGATAGAAAAATCTTGGAGTCAGTGTCCCATCATCACTCGCTGATAAAAAGTCTCCCTTTAAGCTCTATCGCGTACGAACAAAAATCAAGCAACAACGTTCATCTGAACAATTACAAAAACTGTCTCCATAAAGCGAACGCGAACTTTAACTTCCAAATTATACTTTATAATAACGCGAACTACGAGAATTTTACATCGTTTTGTTTTGCGTAAATTGTAATTTAATTCCAACCTCGTCTCGTGATAAATACCCACGTGTTAAAAATTTGTGTCGACGTGAACCCATCATTGTTACCAAGTGTGCGCAACCGAGGGGTCTGACCTACCTACGGAGGCCCGAACCCGACGACTATAAACAGATTAGCGTATCCATGACGCATCATCAATGTAAGCGAAATATTTTGTGTATATTTTTGTATTATTAATTTCATCGTATTAACCAAATTCATTAATTATAATAAACCCCAAATTGTCAAGTCACTTTCGTAAATCAATTCATTTATCAATCGAGTCACTGCATCACACCCACCTTTGCATGTACCTTTCCCTTTTACACCCTTATCCCGAGCTAGTGCGCTAGGCGTAGGCTAAAAAGAGGGAGCCTCGATAGGTATATGCCCACGTCCCCTCAGGACGTGACAATAATGGCGAATATAACAACAAATGTTAATTGTTAATTGCAATCATTCGTCACTGACTAATGAAAATCACTCTTCCGTTTTCCGCTAATACGGGCACACGTAAGGCTCGCAATCACGGACTAGTTTCTTGTTTCGCAAAGCAACTGTATGATTATTGTATATTACTGTTTTATTATTGTATTATTATTGTTTCGAGATTACAGTTTAATCGAACATTTATTTGCGCTTACTCATTTTATAACCGTTTCAACTGTACTTTTTTATGGATTATGCGTATTAGAATAACGATAGTCATGGGAAAAGATTTCTTGTACCACGCACAAGCAATGATAGCTGCTTCGCCGCACATATCGCATGCCACTGCATTTTGTGGAAAGCAACATTCTACGGGATTTTCGAAGTTCGGTGGTCTCTCTTGTTCGTAACCGCTTTTGTACCACGCATATTTAAAGTGTTTTGTAAACCGCGGCGAAGAAAACTGATTGTGTGTAATAGATTGTAACTTAACAATATTGTCCCTCAAGTGCAGACTGACGTCATCCATTGTATAATATTACTATGCCAGAAAAGTGTTTGACGAAGATTTTCCATTCACGAACGCCATAAATAACAAGGGGTTGGATCGTTCCCGTTTTAACTGCAATAATTGCTAATTATTATGTGAACTAATTGTCTGCAGAACTAATGATACTGGTAAAATATATTTACCTGCTCGAATGGTTAAAACTTTAATATCCTTCTCTTGCATATTTCTTGCATTCTTTAAATGCAGCTGGACATTGACCGCTCCAAGAATCCAGAAGTATTATCGATTTTGGACCCGTATTAGGAATATATATTTCTTGAAACCAACGCTTGAAGTGATGAGTCGTTAACTTTTCAGATTTTGAAGCCAATAGAAATATGTTTTTGGCTCTGAACACAGTTTGTTCTTCTCGAGGACCAAATTTGCCTGTAGGTTCGTTTAAAACGATCAACATCGGTGCCAAAAGCTTGCCACTCACAGAAATCAAAGCTGTATAGCATAACTGTGTGTTGCTAAGGGGTTACCCCTACTTGCGATTTTGAAAAAATCGATTTTTTATTGCATTTTTTTGAAGTATAAGTATCTGAGAGTATGTCCTGAAAATTTCAAGTTGATCCGAACAAAATTGACTGAGATATGAGCGTTGAAAGAGAAGAATCCGTTGTGTAAACGACCGGAAATTGAAACTTTAAACGCGTTTTTCTCAAAATGGCATTTCTGAAGTCGGTGACCAAGATTACTCGAACAATAATGAACCGATCTTCTTGAAATTTTGCAGGCTAATTTAATACATAAAAATGTAGTCGTTAATCGTTCGATTTTTTTTCGAAAAAAATGACCGTTTTACAGCCAAAAACGGCCGTTTTTTTTCGTTAAAATCGAACCATTAACTTTGACTGTCCGCCATTTTGTGAAAAATGAATATTTTTTAAAATCCTTCGATTAAAGACTAGTTTATACTTATATTTGACTAAATCCATCCGCATTTTTTTTTTCAGATGATCCACTTCGCCGCAATGTTGGTCACCGCAAACCGTGTATATAAAAACATTATTTCATTGACGGCCATTTGCCACTAAACAATGTAATATTTTTCAATAAAAAGATTACTGAAAGTTCTTCAAGATGTGTTCTTTAAGATGGTATGTTGATGGATTAAAAAAGTTTTGTAGTTTTCTTTAAAAAAATTCATGAAAAAGGCCTTTTTTGCGCTACAAGTGGGGGTAACGCCTTAATATTTTCGATTGCACTACTGTCTCAACGGATTTCTGCCCTTCTTTCGCCAATGTGCGGCCAGTATGTAGCTCTAAATTGAATCTACTTTGATCAGAATTAAATGTGTTTTCAGCGCCAACGTTGGCCATGTTAACTTTCACCGTTTCTATGTTTAGCTTTGTCTTGAAGTGTATCAGCATTTGATAACTGTTATTTTGTTACATATTTAGTAATCTTCCTTGACACAATTCGATGTTGTTTTTTAAATGTTTTCACCCTAGAGGCGGTTGCCTCAAAATTTAGGGCTGGCATTTCTACAATTTCTCGTGCACGTAAGGCCCATCGTCGAAAATCCATATCATGGACAGGCAGCTTTTGTCCAAAGCGTCGATGAAATTGTTTAACGTGTAGTGAGCTATTTTTGTTAACTTTTCTTTGTGGGTGCCACCCTTGTTAATACTATGGGCCCATCGGCGTAACTACAGCACTGATTTCACCTTTCTGAATTACGTTTGAACAGCTGATATTGTTCTATTCCCGTCTGTCCCAGATCTCCAGTAATCCACAGCTCTTGTCTTGTATTCGTAACTTAATAATTCTACATCTTTCGTACATACATTTTCATCAACTTCGGGATCCAAGTATCGTTGTACGTGCCAATCTTCTCCACTGTTATCTTCTATTGTGGCAGGTTAATGAATTTCGTTTGATGACAGAAAATCCAAACCGGTTTCGAATTCCATTTCCATAGCTCGATCCATCGCTCCTATGATTGTTTTCTAGGTCCTTACTGAACTGCTTTTTCCGATCGGTGACTGGAGTTGGAGACTAATTCATAGCACTTATCGCTATGGATAAAAGTTGAATAATGTTGACGGGATTAACGTACTTTTTTTTGTATTTAGAACTCAAAAAGTAGAACCGGCTTTTTCATCGTAAACTGCCGCAATGATGAGCGTTGCTGAATTTATATACGCAATTGATCAGCACACGTACATTCGTATAGCGAAAAAGATAACAACACGCGCTTTTATTAAACGTTCCATCAATCCATAATAAGGTGATCTCAACGTTATCTCAGGGTAGCCGCTCTTTGCATCGTAGTCTCTCTTTACCCCAAGTATTACTTTTGTTCATTGGTTTGGCATTTGCAAACAAGATGCAGCGTTTTAAGCTGATTAAAATCTTTTGCATCACATCCTTCACGAGTTGCAGCGGAAACCCAAAGAGGCCGTAATCTCTGCAGATAGTGTTCCCGATACGGTGAGAGGAGTGGAATTTTTTGTGCTAAATATACAATTGTAATTCAGTCGCTTTCCGAAGCACAAAGTTAATCGATAATTGCAAAAGTCTTACCCATTTCTGTTCCCATATCAGCTGAAAACGGGAGTGTGATTTGCATTAGTTAGTGACGAATTGATGCAATTAACAATTAACATTTGTTGTTATATTCGCCATTATCATCATAAACGGCTAATAGTCGAAAAATATATGTCTTCCCTTTAAACTTTTTTCTATCTCGGCCCGTTCAAAAGTTATGGAAAGAACAATGTTTTTAACGGTGCATTGACCCCTTACGAAGGTATTCCGCCAAATCGGAAAACATTTATTTTTGACTATTTCTACTGATTGAACTTTCACTGTAACCCATTTTTATTTCTACGAATCTTCGTCCATGTCGCACCGTAAGAAATTTTGAACGTTTACCTTTCGAGAGGGGGACGGTTCGGAGGAGGGGGCGGGGAGTGGAATTTACGAATATGCAATCGCATCATAGATCAAACTTATATTGACGTGGATTTCGCCCGGAATGGCAAAGGGTAGCTGATTATTCCATGCTTTTGTCTAAAAAATTAAAGGGCAGTTTCAACCCCTTAATTAAGAGATATCGGAAAACCAAAAAATCCGTAGTCAAATCCCCTCCTTGTTCAGCCATACATGTGTGCAAATTTACATCCCAATCGGTTAAAAATTCTCGGAGATAGGTATGAAAAAATTACATTTTTGTAATAAACATTGTGAAATTTGTTGTTATCTGCATCGTTCTCTTTTCCAATGTACAGTACACGGGAAAAAAAATGTTGCTATAATTTGAAATTTTGTTATATCTCGTATCGTTAAAGAGTTATCGACGAAAAACGAAAATCATCCCTATTTTCAAGGGTGCGCTTCACCCCTGAAATATTAGGTTCCGCAGATATAAAAAATACGTATTACCTGTTTTTATCTGTTCTACAAATATGCCCAATTTCATCGAAATCGGATGGGGACACCTCGCGACCTTTCCTTGTAAGTGGGACCAATGTATCGTAAATTATGAATGCATCGTAACAAAGACATGCGATTAACTTCGTGCATTTCTGCAGCTCTCCGTATAGAAGTCCCGTGTTTCACTTCTTTAAAAGCGTCTTGGTATTCGGTATTGTCGCACTGTCCTCTTTTGGTCTTCTTCAAGCGTTTTCTGGGCATCTAAAAGCAAAAATGAAAACAAATTTTACTTGTATCACAGCCGTCCACAGAAATTATGTCACAAACGTACCCAACACACTCCTTCGCAAAAAAAATCACCATGACAATATAAAATAATCTACCTACAAAGTAATTACTGCTCTTTAACTATTAATGCTTAACTTATTACGAGGAGAAATATTCATTACACTATCTGTACATATACAGGGTGAGGCACTAACTGTTGCCACCTTGAATATCTCTGTAATTATCGACGTCACAAAAACATGTTTAAAACAAAAGTTGTACCGTACGAAAGGGGTCATCAAATGCGACCATTTTTTTTTATCTCAGTGAAGGCGCTGTCGTACAGAAAAGGTCACCTCCACTTTTTAAATGGGACGGTACATTTTTTTTCAACTATTTTGTAGAGCATCGAAAACTGCATAAAATCATTTAGGGGTCAAAGTCGTTCAAGGCCATTTAAGATCAAAAAGTGACATGAACTTTATTTTTATGTGAAATTACCTTTATTCACAGTAGATGTTCAAAGTGATTGCCATTGGAATCAATGCAGTATTGCAATCTCCTCATCACGAATTTCTTATCACTTCGGCACTTATCGCCGAAGTCTTGCCATTGTCTTGTATGTAAACAACGACACCAAACCTACAATGCACACGGAACATTGTACAATGTTTCGCCCAAACAAACCCAAGATAACGATAGTAAGAATGGTGAAACTAGTATTGGGTGAATCAAGCGGATGTAAATGACGTATTCTTTTGAAGAACAAACTGATATGCTTCTAATTTACGGAGAATGTCAGAAAAATGCAGTGAGAGCTAGAGACTTATACGCTGAAAGATTTTCTGAACGTTTTCATCCTACACGCCGTACATTTCAAATTTTGTACACTAAACTGAGGACAACTGGATCCTTAACCCGTCGGGAAAGTAACCGACAAAAGCGAGTTATTAACGAAGAAACGGAAATTGGTGTTCTTGCCGCCGTTCATCGAGACCCTTGTGCGAGTTCTCGTCAAATTGCGAGGGAATCTGGCGTAAGCCAAAGAAGTATTTTACGTATTCTACATCGTCATAAATATCATCCTTACCACATCAGTCTCCACCAGGAATGAACTGGTACGGATTTCATGAATTGCACTGAATTCTGCTGATGGGCTCAACGCCAGATTCAGAGAGATGACTCATTTATCAATCGGATTTTATTTACTGATGAGGCAACATTTACGAATCATGGAAATATTAACTTGCATAACATACATTTGTGGTCAACTGAAAATCCACATTGGCTGCGGCAAGTTGCACACCAAAGACTGTGGTCGGTTAATGTACGGTGTGGGATTATTGGGGATAGAATCATAGGCCCTTATTTCATCGAAGGAAATCTTAATGTTAGGAAGTACACCACATTCCTTCAAGAAACATTAGGTCCGTTATTGAAAGAAATACCTTAAGAAACAAGAAACAGAATGTGGTATCAACAGGATGGGTGCCTGTCATATTTTTCGCTGATAGCTAGAAATGAATTGCAAAAGAGATTTCCACATCGTTGGATTGGACGCGGAGGAGCTGTATCGTGGCCGGCTCGCTCGCCAGACTTAAAGCCTCTGGATTATTTCTTGTGGGGATACTTGAAAGATCTTGTTTATAAAGAACGTCCAACTACGTCGGATGACATACGTGAGAGAATTCTACGAGCCTGTGATTCGATAAGTGCCGAAGTGATAAGAAATTCTACACAATCCGTGATGAGGAGATTACAATACTGCATTGATTCCAATGGCAATCACTTTAAACATCTACTGTGAATAAAGATAATTTCACATAAAAATAAAGTTCATGTCACTTTTTGATCTTAAATGACCTTGAACGACTTTGACCCCTAAATGTTTTTTATGCAATTTTCGATGCTCTACAAGATAGTTGAAAAAAATGTACTGTCCCATTTAAAAAAGTGGAGGTGACCTTTACTGTGCGACAGCGCCTCCACAGAGATAAAAAAAAATGGTCGCATTTGATGACCCCTTTCGTACGGTACAACTTTTGTTTCAAACACTTTTTTGTGACGTCGACAGTTACAGAGATATTCAAGGTGGCAACAGTTATTGCCTAACCCTGTATAACAACAGTTATTAAAAGAAATTAAAGAAAAATACTTACTTTTGACTGTTCAAAATCAATGTAAGTCACTGTTAGCGTTAATATCGCTCACTGGCTGACGCAATACTGTGACATGCGTTCAGACGAGCACGCCGCTCCTCTCTGCCCTTTCACCACCCCGGTATTCCTTATAATTTCGCTAAAACAACGACTGTCACAACCGTACCCTGGCACAACCGTACCTAGCCTACCCTAAACATTAAAAAGTATCTTCATAATAACCCTTTAACGGCCACGCCTATTTCTGGATAGCTCAAACTTATTTCCTCTGGTAGTATAGCTAAAAAGGGTTAAATATGAATGTCCAACCATAATTTTGTCGATAAGGGCCTGGGACGTAGTATTTGTGGACTGTAGCAAATTTTCAACTAACATTTTCACCCGCTCGGTTCGAACTATTATTCTAATTCAATCAAAAATCTTCAGAGCCTAGTTCATCGAATCAAGCTTACTTTACACAATTTTATGAAAAAAATATTTCAAGAATGTCCATTTACTTACTTTTTTGGACAAAAACAGACAGCAGATCGAATGCTGGGGCAAGCGTCGTAAACTTTCTCGACAAACATTATTGCCATATTAACATAATTCAACAAGCTATCTCGGCATTTATAGCTGCATCTAGCATATATTGATGGAACTGTGAAGTAGCTTGTCCGCTATACCGTCCTCACGCTTTTCCGACACGGTCAAAGTGAACGTAGCAAATTTGCTACGATGGCAGCTAAAGGGTTATTATAACAATTGATTTCACGGTAGTGATGAATTTTTTAGAGGGGTAATAGATGTTTGTAGTTCTTTATGAGTTTAGACATTTTTTCGGATTAAACAAAATCGCTTTTAGTTCCTATTTTTTTTCGGTTTTTCTTTGTTTTTAATTTTTTTTTGATCTTGTATTGATTTGGGGGGGGGGGGGGGGGGTTGACGAAGATCCACACGAGGCAGAGAGCGCCATAACATATACAGGTATAACCAGAACTGAGCCTATTAGCGATATAGTGGGAGTGCCATAAAAAAAAAAATTACTTTCAAAAATTGGTATCTGCAAAACTTTGGCGCGGTGTCAAAAATCCTTTGAGACGATCTCTAAAAATATTAAGATGAAGGTCTGGGCCTAATTTCAGATCGAGATTCAATTTTTCTCCATGTTCTTAACGCACGGGAAATACCAAATCGCGATGAGGAATCTCTAAATATTGGTATTGAGGGCTCATATTTTAATAGGCGTACGATTTTACGTTAGTGCAACTATTAAAGTGGGGAATTTGAAGAAAAAAAATAGTCGATTTTTTTTTAATCACCGTAATATGTATATGTTATGGATGTATGCGTCGATCGAAAGCACTCGCTGCAGACGAATACCAGTAATATCCCATGCTATGTGAACTACATACCATATCGCTTCGCGCATCAAAGCTTCAAAAGGAAAAAAATTAAGGCGGCATCGTATTTCTCTTTAAGCATGCCTAGTTACACATCAACACGTTACCGATGAACAATAACCCTACAAATGCTTTTTACTAATGTTACTTTTTTCCCTCCATCATAGTACGATAATTTCGGTTTTGGATAATCGATTTCCGAGATTTCATCAACAGCGCAGACCTACTATTTTTTAAGACATTTTTTTAACTACAATTTTCGTCTATAAATAGTGACCTAAATAAATATTTTTTTTAAATGTATTTCGAAATGCCATTTATTAAGTCTAACAATGGATATATCAATATCTATAATATAAACCTATCATAAAATGCATGAAAATAGCCTTTTTTAGTGTCTAAAGTGAGAAGACCCCTTAAATATCGGGTTACTCAAAAATTGGGTGTTGTTTGGTTGGATACTGAAACGGTACAATATTTTCAATAAAGAAATAAACACCAGTCAATTAACGAACACCTACAAAACGATATTATAAGGGAGGTTTCTATTGTGTTGGGCCAAAAAATGTTCGTTTTTTCGACCATTTCTTATGCGAAAAATATTAAATATAGAATGTGGAAATTTGGTATTTTTACTAAGCGGTCTGCATGGAACATGATAATATTGTTTAAAGTTCGACAAAAGATGGTACTGAGAGTGGGAGGAGCCACGTATGGCGGTGTGCCGGTGATGATATTTTTCTCGCTTGCGGAAGCACTCCTGAATAGGTGATCTGAAGCAAAAAAATCAGACATATTTCTACTTTGTACCATATTGTATATAAGTCGAACCAGAATCAAGAAGAAAAATTGAAGAAAAAAATAGTGATCCATTGAACGGGAAGTTCAATTTCTTACCAAAAATGTTTGCAGTTATTTGTTCATAAAATGAAAACGTTTGAATATTTTTTGATAATTGTAGTTCAATTAATGAAGACTTTTGTTGTACACGTGTCTGCCAAGTTCCATGACGATTACACCCTAGGGCGTGTAGGAACACTTCCCCAAGGGATGAATAGCATCGCCGGCGAATCGACGCGACGTGGCTCCTCCCGATCGCAGTACCATGTTTCGTAAAACTTGACAAAATATTATCATGTTCAATAAAGGACGCTTAGCAAACATGGCAAATTTAAACATTCTATATTTAATACTTTTCGCATAAAAAATTGGAAACAAAATTCGAAAAAAAATTGGCCCACCAAACATGAAGACTCCCTTAAAATATACTGATAGCAATATAATGCTGTAATTCGCGAATAAAATGTCAACCAAGCAATAATATTAAAGTAATTCAACAAAAAAAAAAACGAAATTTATTGCCGAAAATATAGCTAAAGTCTACGCTTCACATGTAGCCTACGCTTCACATGTAGAGGTTGCCATGAGTTGCCCAATGTTACGATCAAGCCAATATTGGGACCATCGTATAAGCCAACAAAAGAGAAATAATATTGGCCCATTACTGTTCCGCTCTAAACTGAAAACTGGCACAATATCAGCCCATCCCTAAAGCCTGTCCTGACCCATCTTTAAAAACTAATAAACAGCTGTGATAGTTAAACTAAATTTGCCAATTTAAAAACTGGGAATACTAAAATACTGACAATTCCATTGGCCCAATATTGTTCCGTTATAAATTTAAAAGCGGCACAATATCGGCCCATCGTTTAAAATCAATAAATAGCCATGATGGTTGAACTATATTTGCCAATTTAAAAACTGGTAATGCTAAAATACAAGCAATTACATTGGCCCATTATTGCCTCGTTATAAATTGAGAACCGGCACAATATCGGCCCATTACTACAGATTATCCTGGCCCATCTTTCAAAACCAATAAACTGCAGTGATAGTTAAACTAAATTTGTCAATCCTTAAGCTGACAATCCTTAAATACTGGCTATTACATTGGCTCATTATTGTCTCGTTCTAAATTGAAAACCGACACAATATCGGCCCATAGTTAAAACCTATCATGGCCCATCTTTTAAATTCATGAAACGGTCATGATAGATAAACAATATTTGCCAATTTTTAAACTGGTGATTCTGAAGTACTGCCACTTACATTGGCACATTATTGTTCCGTTATAAATTGAGAACTGGCACAATATCAGCCCATTACTAAAACCTATACGGGCCCATCTGTTAAAACCAATAAACAGCCGTGATAGTTAATCGAAATTTGCCAATTTAAAAACTGGCAATGCTAAAATAGTGGAAATTACATTTGATCAATCTAAGCCCTTTATTGGCTAAGTGGGTCAGACAATACCTGCTTTGATTTTATTTAAGCCTTGGGTTATTCATTATCTGTATATTGTGCCAGAATAGGCAAATAACTGGCACGTCATATATTAATCGTCTTTATTTTGTAGTTCAGTTTTAGTATTCAAGTCTTGGCCTATTATTGGCATTTGTAAATAACCAACATAAGTAAGTAAAATATGCCAATTTTGAAACCTATCATATACGGAATTCACAATTTATTTCAAGGTTATACCATGAAATATGTATCCATAAGGACCAATCTCGGGCCAATCTTGGCCCGATATAGGTTGAATATTTATCACGCACGCAAACAAACTCAAACAAACTCATGGCCCAATATTCTAGATAGACTAACTTCTAGATAGACTGTGAAGGCCCATCATAGAGCCAGTGGTCAATTTCTACATAGGCCCTTCAAGAGGGCCCACATAGGGCCAAGTGCAATCACCAACATTGGCGCTACAATGAATTAAATCATTGGCCCCATAAATGTTGGCTCTGTCGGCCGATATCGGGCCGTTCTTATCATTTCTACAAATGCGCCTCATTGGTAAATACTCACGGCCCAATATTCTAGAAAGGCTAACTGCGAAGGCCCGTCCCAGGCCCAACGGTCAATCTCTACATGGGTTTGTTTATTGCTTGGTGTTTATTGTATCCCGAAACAACGTGTACAAAAATGAGTGAAAAAAGTTGTCATTCTAGAATTTTCCTCGTAAAAAATGTAACAAATTGAAAAGGTAATTTATGGTGGAAAGAACAGCAACTCATTCACTAATTCTATTTCAGTATTGAATTACGCCATCTCTCGTTTTTTTATATTGCAAAAGCATGCTTAAAATTTGTTTACACGGCCACGGATGGAAGAACTTTGATCGCTCATTGCTTTTGAAAAGAAACAAAATGGTACATAATTCCTTGTCGCGATGCGCACTCTTTTAGCCGAACCACTATTACGATCAAGTATAGAGAGTTTTTCAAGCGATTTAATCGAAGATGGTCATTTGAGATATTTGACAGGTCAAAATCCTTACATACTCACCGGTCTGATTGGAATGAAAATTAACGCAAGAAATCAGATGATGTTTGTTTTTGCGTGATATATGCCTTTACATTCGTGCTCGAGATCTCATTTGCGATCAGCCTAATTGCCGGAAAAATCGACTTATGTTTTGGCCCCGGTTACGCGTGGGAGTGGGGGTGAAACGGCGAATTGAAGGTTTACATGACGTTAATATACATTCCTCGTTTTTTCCTCATCCAGTGCAAATAGTTATTTTCTTCTACCCCCTGCCAAGTCTCATGCCTTTTTGCATAAAAACCTTACCAAACCCTTAAACACTAATCGAACTCTTCCGGTTCGAGGAGTTCGATTGGTCTATCATTTTTTTTTCAATTTCATGTTCGCAATTCAATTCTTCGTTGACACACTTTTACTTGGCCGCGATTTTGACACACTGGGTCAATTTGACCCGGATGGTACTTCATCCGCCTGCCATTAACAACCGTTCGCTCGGTTTTTATTGAAAAAAAATCAGACATACATTTTAAATATGTCTTACTTTGTGTGCATAATCGAAATTCGTACATATTTTATTAATTTACTGTAAAGCAAATATTCAACATCTTCAATTTTGGAAGGGTAAGCAATTTTTACATGTATGCAAGTGAAAATGGCCTAGTGTGTACACGTTGGGTTAATAAAATTATCATCGTCGATCGAATTATAAGACAGGTTCTCGATAATTATTGAATCAATGAAGAAATTGCAAATAGTTTGAATGTTCACTAGATCAATATACGTGGCTCATTCGTGAATAATGTATGAACAATTCGTAATCAAATGTGTGCTACTTTCACCAACTAATAAATCTTCATACACGCGGGCGTAACTTGTTTAGCTTACTGAACGTTATTGTACGTATAGAAAAAGAACGTTACATTTTCAGAGAAATGTTTGGAAATATGCAGATGATCGCCGTCGCCTTGCTCGTCGTAGCCTTCGTGCCGGCAAGAGTTCTCAGTAAAGGGGATCCCGACACACAGGTTCGTATCCGAAATATTATATTTATATTAAATATACTGAAAATAGTAAATGTTGTACATTCAAAGATAAAGAAGTACATTCACTTGTCAAGAACAATCAGTACTTCTTAACATTAATGGGTGGGTGAATTCGACCGTTCTCAAAACCAAAAATGAAGATTTATCCTGTGGGGTGTATTTCGTGGTCTCAATTCTCGTATTCTCGTTATTGTACAGACTGAGGGATATGTATCGGACTTGTACTCTGCCACCGATCATACACTCGTAGGGTCTTTTAAGTATACGGATGCGGGGAATTGGCTAGACGTTGAAGTTGACAAACCTTTGCATTTCACATCAAAATATCCGTACGTCGCCATCACGCTACATCGCGCTGAGGATGTTTCGCACACGTGTAAGATATCTGGACCCGCGGTAAGTAAATCATTGCGCACTTTTCATACTCGAAAGCTCAACGATTTCTAACAAAAACAATAATGGGTGGGTCGTTGAAATGCCTTGAAGTATACACCTGCATAGAATCGAGAATGCAAACTTCAAACCAGTGAGCGAAGATGTTCGACGAAACAAACCAATATAGTGTTTAACTAAGTGAGAGTATGTTTTTTTTCAAGAACATGATCTCAGTTCCGGGAAATTGTCGGACTTAAGAAAATTTAACTCTCTGGTATAATATTAATCCAGAACTTTTTACATAATGACGCGTAAATTTAATGTTATATTTTGTAAATACCGAATAGCGGGCTCAAATTCAATTTATTTCTATTCTTCCATCATTTTCAGTTTGGCACATATGATGTAAAATGGAGATCACGCGACGATTGAAAAACCTAAACTAAACCTACCTTTTTGCCGTGACGAATTATAGAATAAAAGAGCTTCACATTCAACTATCATACATTTTTTAGTCTAGCTGCCCGGACAATCTACGAATAGTCTGAATCCTTCGGAATTTACAAGCCCAAAACAGATATTGCCCTACAGAAATCTATTGAGGCTGCATCATGGCAATCCCTGTTACTCTGGCGACATTGAGGCCCTTTGAGGTGCCGAATTTTATTTGACCCACCATTATATTTTTCTCTATTTTTCCGATAAAATACTTATTTCTTTATCTCAAATACAGATTTTTGTATTCTACTGCACGAATTTACTTGCCATCGTTTTCATTTCGTTCTTAATGTGGTCGTTATTCTACGTTGAAAATCGATTTAATACTCACTTATTATCTTTCTCCATCTGTATTTCAACACGCAGCTGATTGATCGAAAAGGGAATCCGTTAGAAATTTACTCCGGCAAAGTCACGGGTATTCTCGATAAGTCTTCCTTCAACGTAATGCTGCAGACAAGTTTGTTGCCCAACGTCAAATCCACTATTGCGAATGCCAGAGTTTCAGTGTATTCCGCAAATGCAGAGGACCCCAAACTTTCCCCTATCGCGTGTGGTAAAATGTGAGTTGATTCCACTTTTGTTTTACTCTGACTTCCTCATAACCGCATCGACGTGCAAATTATCTGTTCTACATTCGAGTTTGCTCGATTTTAACGGCTATTTTTCCGCGCGAATGATATTTTTTTCACAACTGTCGAATCATCTCAGATGTAATACATTATAAACTGGCACAACAACGGCGTACCCAGCGTGGAGCAGGAGCAGCGCCCCCCCCCCCCCCCCAGAAGAAATAATTAAGTCTAATATCTTCCCTCCACTCTCCTCATCGACGAAACTAATATGAGCCCCGCCACCCTAGATTAAGCGGCCAGTCCACTTTGGAGCCACGCAAAATGGCTATTGTTTTGAGGATTTTATAAAAGATAGGAATATAAAAGTTGTTGGGCTTGATAAATAAAGTCTTGAAATACATTTAAAAAAATGCAATTCATTTTAATTCATTTTTAAGTACAAAAACTATAGTATAACGTAGCATCTCAAAAATAGGTGGGCTAGATAGCTCCATCACAACTCGGCAACGGCTTGTCTGAAACAAAAAAATAAAAGTCCATTAGATTCATTATGACACCAGTTACATAATGACCATCGAATATAAAGTTTCATGGAAAAAAATAAAAAAATGGCAGATGAAAAATGAATAAAGTAAAAAAAGCGTTTTTTCGCAGTTTTTCGCAAAAAAAAGAGTAAAAATCAAAATTTTAAAACCATCGAGGTTCATCTTGTTGCGAATCATGTTTACAATATCTGGTTCAAATTTCAAGAGAATCGGTTTATTAATTTCAGAGATACGATGGAGCTAGATTTTGAAAACGTTGTTTCGAGAAAAACGCGTTTGAAGTTTATACTATGAAAAACTCTTACCTAAACTCAATCGGCAATTCCTGCACCGTACAAAATCCCTTCTGATTGCTCATCATAGTCGATTTCTTCAAGTCTCGCTTGCTTTAGATTTGTTGAAATTTTCAAAGCGGACTGGCCCCTTAAATCCCGGGTACGCTTTCGTTGGACAAGTATATTATTAGAGTATAAGAAAAGAAGAATGATTTTTATGTTTGACACCCATGCCTATTGAATTTATGCGATGTTTCGCATTATTTTGTCGCGAAAATTGGTCTTCTGCGCATATTCTTCATTGGACTATTTTTAACGTGTTCCGTGTTTGAATGCCTTTTTTCACAGCCGAAAATTTGCCACTGCCGATGATTTCTTGGAGGGCTATACCAATAAAATAACCGAGACAAAACCGACAGATCTACCAATAACGAATCGTCGACACATATCACCAGACCTGTTAACGAAGGTACATTCTAAAGATCTACCTTTTTATATTTTCTTCGAGGCTGGATTAGTGAAATTGTCCGTTCAACCGTTTGGAAGCTAGCAAACTTTGATGTAGATATTTTTCAACGGAAGCACATCGCATGGTTATTATTTTTTAACGCATCCACAATTTGCAGAGTACATCCTCAGAAGATGAAAATGACTTTTAAATTCGCGCATATTCGACGGAATAAAAGTCTCCACGTTGATAATAGGTCAAAAGTACAGTTTTGTGACAAATGTTTTTTTATAACTGTAATGGCTTATTGTAATTTTCAACACGTTTTTCATTAACTCTTTGATATTATAGCCATTGAAATTCGATGTTGTTCGTAACCTTTTGTGACGAAGTTGTTTGGCCAACTTTTTCTGCATGCTTTAATGGCGTCGATGTCTCTACCAGACATCTTAATTTTAGTAATCGACGTTAGAATTTCACCGCACTCACGCTTCTCCGTTAAAACTTGTGTTCAAGTGCCCAAATGAAAAAGCTTTCAATTCAAAGCAAAACGTTTACTTTTGTCTTGAAAATAATATAGTGAATCTCCTGCAAGCTTTTATCCTGTATGCCTACGCATAAATAAAAAGCACTAGTTCTTTGAAAATAAAAAAAAGCACAATTCGCCATTATTGTCATCCTCGCAATTCAATAATTTTGCATCAGGTCGAAGCTGTGACGGACCTATACGATTCCCAGAGTAGCAGCTTCGTGGGATTGATTGCTTACCGGACATTGGACGAAAACAGTTTGGAAGTTGGAGTTTTACATTTGCCATATACATGGTACGGAAGTATTGTCGGTGCCGTGGTATATGATTCGAAAGATGTTATGCCCGGATGCCTGACGATCGGACCCGCGGTTTCGATCCACGATGTAAGCATTAATTACATATCTGATTCTCAAAACCTCAATGAATACCTACAACAACAATGGCGATCGGCTATTTAGGATCCTGAATCGAGGTTAAAAGCGGTAAATCAACATTTCACTCGAGGCCTAGCAAATGTAGAAATTTACCAAGAATATTGACTTTCTGAGAACCTTATTTTTTAAATCAATTCGTCCGCCGCGTCCGGGCGAAAATATGTAACGTGACGTCATTAGCTTTACCGAAAGCCTTGAGTGAGATTTTTGTTTTTTTAGCGCACCCATTCCCCGACTTCTGAAATTATAACTGTTATTAGTTCGTTGCCGTTGTTGTTGTTGTTGTTATTTCAGATTGACAATGAGTTGAATGCTTGCTCATTATTACTTTTGTCCGGTTTTGTTCCAACACCAAATAAGGAACGCAATAGCACTCTACCCGTGGTCCTTTTCATGAGTGAATTCGCGAATCTCCATACTCCGTTCTATGGGAACGTGGTGGATTATGCGTCGGTGAGCCCGAGGTCAGACTTTGACATTATGGACCGTGTGGTCGTTATATATGATTTTAAAAACGACTGGAGATATTCTCATAACATGGGGAATGAATTGTTACAACCGACCAACGTTTATGACGTCATCGCATGTGGTGCCATGTGAGTATATATTAATTCATTCTAATTGCTCATAACGGAGCGCGCGTACGAATTCGCTGTTCTCCATTTGGGCACTTGCTATTTTCGTAGCAATGCCGAAGTGGTGGGGGTTTTTGGTTTTTCTAAGCCATCTATATCATCGCTCAAAGATCGATTTTGAGCGTTTATTTTCTGTAATCTTTTATCGTTTTTTATTTTTGTGAAATTCGTCCGAGCCGATGTTTTCGTTTGAATCGCATGTATCTTTTGCTTATTCTTACTCTGCGTCATTCCATTGTGGACTCATATTTATTTTGATTTTTTATGTTTAGATTTTTCAAATTCAGATTTTTCGATTTCCATTTTGTAGATTTCGATTCTTTAAATTTTGATTTCTTAGACTGTTGAAATTTTTGGATTATTTAGATTTTTTCAATCTGTAGTTTTTAAAATTATTTAGATCTTCAAATTAAAATATTTTCGACAATTCAGACCACCTTTCCGGTCAAGAGGGTTGATGTTCATCGTTCTTCATGTTCTAATGTAATTTATTACAGTCGCTCCGTCCATGCATCCGAAGATGATTTCTTGAAGTGGGCACCAGCACGTCCTAAACCAACCACGATATCAGAAAAGAGGAAGTGCATACAGATAATAGATTCAGTAGATCAAAGATTTCAAAACCCAATGCCGCCCGAGGGAGAGGAGTGGATCCCCAATCCCTAATCGCACGTCTAGAAACACCAGTATGTCATCCAACTGGCGGATTTCGTTCGTCGCTCTTGAATTATGTTATACACAGTCGTAAATTTCAGATCACCGAATCGTCTTATTGTTTTGGAAGCTTCAATCACATAAGCATTCTTAATTTTTTTCAATAAAATCTTCGGATTTTATCTAGCAAATAACGTTGTGACCTCTTCCTCATTTTTTACGTGAACCTGCTCCCTGCGATTCTCAATTCATTATGTGAAAACATTTTTCGTGTTGGATTTACCAAGGAATATTTGTTAAAGGATAAGTTGTATGTGCATATGCATGTGAGTGCGTTAAAGCGTTTCTCTTTCGCCGTTCAAAGCTATCACCACTCTCGAGAATGTCGATATTCCTTGTGAGATTGACTTTCTCGTTATTCTTGTTGATTCTGCAGTTATTTCGTCAAAGGTCTTGGGAGACAAATGCTTTAAAATCATTGTTTTCCATGTGCAGCATGATTCACAACTGTTAAGCTTCCTTTCGCGACCATGCAGGGTGTGCGAACGCAAGCAAAACGCTTTTTTTTCAAAATGTAGTGCGACGAAAACTGGCCAAGATATTTGCATTCAAATTTGAATTACTAAAAATAGCGCAGTAGTTGTTCTCGCACGGAACGTGCAAGCTGGGCCGAGCACGGTTTTCAATCCACCTGCCCGCAGATGCCATTTTTTCTTTACATTTTGTTTCTTCGGTAAAAATGATTGACACAGAGCTTCGCTTCGTAAGTCGATATGATTTAATAATTTTTGTTTATTATTCAAGATTTGAAGAACAAAAAAGTTCGCACATGTGCAACTCAAGTACCGTCACCAATTCTCGGACGGTTGAGGGTGTCCCTAAATTATAGGATTTATTAGGCATTTGTGGACCGTTTTTTTAGAAAGTGACTTGAACTGTCATCAAGTATATAAGTATAGTACATAAGTTCTAGTTTTCAAAACACATGCATTAGCTGTTGTAAAGATAAATATGTTAATTTGTATGCATTTAAATGTTGAATAATGGCAAATGTAGCAATTTCTGGACAGCTGTTAGCGTTACGTCTCTGTGTTCGGTCACTATCATGCCCCAATTTTCAGACACGTCCGTATAACCAACCATTAAGATGTCCTAGTTTTCGGACATCCAGAAATTAATTCTTATCGTTACATGGTTTAAATTGAACAGGTACTTAAGACCTCTTTCACTCATCCGTATACGGCCAATAAGTACTATGGAATATTTTTGTGCAACAAAATAGACTTTGGATAAATATGTGTGGGTATACAAAGAACATGTAATTTGCTTCATCGGTGCGACCTGGACCTTACAAGGAGTTAAAATTAGAGTAATGTTTGCAGTAGTCAAGTGAACAACAAACATATTATTTCAAGTACGAGAATATTTTATTATTTTTGTGTTCTTCGAACAATAGTTTTGGCAAACTTTCAAATATTTAATTGCGTCAATGCATCATAGTGTTATTTTCATGATTTTTTTTGGTGATTCGACCCCGTTAATCGATAATTTGATATATTCGCCAAAAAAGTGATGCTCCGGACACATTTCGAATATATAAGCAAGAAAAAAGGCATCGATGCCGTATAACCTCACGGAAAGCCGGCTACATAGCCTCAAACTTTTTTTTGCATTACGAATACTTACGTTATAATAAACAATCTATGTGTTATATAATCTAAATGTGGGACACGTGTACACCAATTGATTTTCTGTCCTTCTTTTCCCAAAAATCGCGAACGAAGGAAGTAATGAGTACTTAGATAAGTAATGTATCGTGCGGCACGCAGCGAAACGAAACAAACAACGCTTGGTGTCCGGTGTATCAGTAATCGGACATGAGATTCGACCGTGGTACATGCGTGTGATGGATGGCCCAATTAATAGGACGCTGAAATTATTATATAAATCCTTATTAAAACTGAATTGTGACGATGGAGTTGAATTGTTTATTCAATTCGTTTCCGATAGGTCATAAATCTAGTATATTACTATCACAAAATGTCGCGACTCTCTAGCTCTTCACTTTAGACAAGTGCATTCGTGACATGACTGACTCGGACTCGTTACTATAACTCGTCAATTTTACTACTAAAATTCGTTATTAGCGGACAATTTTCCAGTAATTAGTTAATAATTGAGGGCTGCATCGGAAACAAGTAACAAGAAACAAGGAACAATTCGAACTACTGTAGTGGAACCCGCCCGAGCATTGGTATCGTTACCTTCCTGTGCCATTTTGTTAGTCAGCGTCGGAGTTCGCACGCGAATATTTCGGCCGAGTTTCGTCGCACGACTTGAAAAAAAAGATACCACCTAGGGAACCCTATAATAGTTGTGAATAAGCACATATACATACAGGGTGTCCCAGAAGTAACGTACGCCCTTCTAGCATCTGGTGGGAAAAAAAAAATCTGAGACGAAAAGTCCTCAGTCATTTTTTTATCAGACGCATAGATAATTAATTATGAATGAAAATAAATAGCCAATCAGGTGCGCGCTACAGCGGAAAGGCAGCGTAGAGGAGAAGGATAGGGGAATGCGTTGTAATTGCGTGCGCCTGAAAATGTGTGCGGAGGGAAAATTCCGAAAGCCTCTGTGCAAGTGCACGCACACACGCACGCGTCTGCGCACGTATGCTCACACTAGGACACACACACTTGCACACACTTGCACACACACGCATGCACACACTTGCACACACGCACACACTTGCATACGCAAACTCACACACTTGCACACACAATTGCATATGCGCGCGCGCACACATACACACACACACACACAGATGTACACAGTCGCACGCACGCACACACTTGCATATGCACACTCACACACTTAATTACACACACGCACACATAGTTGCACAAACACACTTGCGCATACGCACACACTCACACACACTTGCTCACATGCTTTCGGAATTTTCCTTCCGCACACATTTTCAGGCACACGCAATTAGAACGCATTCCCCTATCCCTCCCCTCTGCGCTGCCTTTCCGCTGTAGCGCACACCTGATTGGCTTTTTATTTTGATTCATAATTAATTATCTATGCGTCAGATCAAAAAATGACTGAGGACTTTTCGTCTCAGAATTTTTTTCCCTGCCAGGTGCTAAAAGGGCGTACGTTACTTCTGGGACACCCTGTATATATATATATATATATATATATATATATATATATATATATATATATATACATATATATATGTACCCAGATAGACACATGTAGCTCATATTGGCATCAAATGTAGATCTTCTATGAGACATAGAAAATCACACATATATGTGTCTCTTATGAGTGCTCCCCTTCAAGTCATATTCGCATGACATGATGAATCACAATGACACATTCAAATGAAGCAAAGTTGTTCTCACGCGAGTACGCATGCAGTGAATTCATCAGTAGTAACAAAATCGGCTCACGAATATCCAACGATAAGTGAGTGCATATGGGGCTCATATGGGTGTCACACGGCGTGAAGAAATTGCAGTGCTCCTATGGAGCTCATATTGGCGGCATGGCGTGACGTAAATATGTTGTGCCCTTATGGAGCTCAGATGGGTGTCATGGCATGAAGATGTTGCAGTGTTCAAATGAAGTTCATATTGGCGTCACGGTGTGAAGAAATTGTTGTCGTCATATGGAGCTCATATGAGTGTCACGGCGTGAAGAAATTGTAGTGCTCATATTGAACTCATATTGAAATGACGCTATGATGAAAGTGACGTACTCATATCCCCACCACCCTCGCATTCAAACATGATGATAAAATCATCGATATAAGATATTTATTGTAATATCGATAAAAACCGTGATAGTAAAATAAAATACGTCAGGAAACTTCGCGTTATAACGTTTCTTAGCCTCGAGATTATAACATAAACTTATGAAAAGTCAAGGCGAAGTTTCTTAGCCAAGTTTATTGTATTATCAGTACTCCGAAGATAGTTGTATACGTAGAAAATTTAATCGCGTTTTTTGAATAAAAGATATTTCATTCGTCGATGGGTGGACGATGATACTCTGGCAAGGCAATGTATGGGATTGGACAATCAATTGAGTGGACTCGTGGCGACGTGTAAAACGGTGACAAAGGCAACTGCAAAAGAACTTATATCGCTGTCATATGGCGGTCATGGGATGTATCACTGAAAAACATGCATATCGCCGTCATATTGCACTTATCGAATGTATCACTGAGAAACATGCATTTCGTCGTCATTGGATGAATCACTAAGTAAGTAAGAGAGATATGCATTTTTTTCATCGGCGGCAGAAGAGTTTTAAGGGGATAAACATCACCCTCGAAGTGACTTTTACGTTCTCGTTACGATGCGATTCAAGATATTCGAATGAAACGAATTCGAGGACAATGCCTATGGCGAACAATGAGAAATGCGCATCCGTCAATTTCGACGGGATGAATTCGTAGAAATTTACAGGGGCTGAAGGTCGAAAAATTTGTACAAATCGATTCTTATTTAATTCCATCAAAGCCATCTGAATTTAACAGATTTATATAACGTAGGAGATCTCTGTTCTTGCATTTGCCGGAAAAACATCGGACGAGTTAAAAAAAAAATACGTGTGTCTTAGATTTCGATGAAGAATAACATATTCAAAAATGAACGAAATTGGAGGGAAACACGGGAAACGGTACTATGCAGGGGCAGTCACCCCTCAAAGGGGTTTTTTTTTCTCGAAAAAACGCAAAACTCCGTATCGCTTACTTTTTGAAGCTCTTTCGAATGCAATTGGTTTCATTGAAACGATAAACAAATGTTTTTGAGTTATTCGAATTCTCCGTCTGTCAACCCCTATACATTTACCCCTATTCACCCCCTTCGAATCCGAAAAAACACAGCTTTCGTTATTCGCCATAAGAGTTGTTATCCGATCATGATTGGTACTATGCGAAACTGCAAAGGTCACTCGGAGGGTGCCCAACGTTGAGGGTGAGTTTCACTCCCTAGAACTGTTTTCCGCCGATAAAAAAAGACGTGACTCTTAGATTTCGATGAAGAATAACATATTCAAAAATGAACGAAATCGGAGAGGGACACCGGAAACGGTTTCCGTGAGAACCGTGCATATCGCCATCATATTGCTTACATGGCATGTCTACTACCATCGCTAAACCAGTGAATACCACAACGAGAACCATTCGATGACTTCCAGATGATGTCAATCAGCTAATATTCATCGTAGAACCAACATTTAGCGTCTTATGAGTTTATCTTGTAGTCAACAGATGATGCATTTTGCAACGACAAATTTCAGTCACGATGTATCTAACGTCCATGATACTAAATGATCTCATGAAATTTCATCAACGTAAACGAAATTGCGTTCATGTTAAGTACAATTCATGAGAACAATTAATGCTGCCACAGAGAATACACGCAAAAATGTCTGGACTTTAATATGACGTAAAATTTGTGGATATTAATTGCGGACACTTGAGCACAGCGATACGAGTTCGACGTGCTCTAAACGTACGATGAATTTGTTAACGACATATTGAGATCCAACATGCAATCAATATGCTGTAAAATTTGCTTAATCAATTGTATGCACAGCGTGACAGTCATGACTATCTGGAGATCGATTTAAAGAAACGGTGCCAACACTTACTGATACAAAATGTGCTCAAAGTGATGGCCACCACTTCCAATGCACATTTCCGATTCGATTCGCATTGATTGTATCGTCTTGTTAATCACGTCAGTCTGTATTAACGAACAGGCTCTAATTGAGGTTTCGATAGTTCAGTACTAAGCACAATCCAGATAAGTCGTACGGCTTTGTTTATATTGTTGGCAACTAAGAATTTTATCAACTTGTTTCGTAAAGTAAATTAGTTCATTATATACATTTATCGAAAAGTATGCTATGAAGATTTTTTGTTGCAACGATGCAAAATTCAGCCTCATAGGTTGCGCCGAATGTTTTTTGTTTTTTTTTCTGATACCGAGCAAATGAAATGAGGAATTTCGAAATCGGAAAACCGTGTCATATTCATCATTATCATCGCAAGCATGGTACAGATTTGCCCAGAAATCCAAGATGATAAATTTTCGTGGATGCTCCAATACTCCAATTTGTATTATTAAGTGAGGAGCATTTCGTACAGGGAGCTGTCGAGTACTGCTGGACAATTTTGAGTGCACCGCAGGACACGATCCGTTCGCATGATTCAATGAAATAAACGGTCGAATGAAACCACGTATATCGTATATCCAATGTTAGGCTCGATTAAGTATCCGATATTAAGATTTGATTTGGCCGAATATTCACGGTAATATTTTTGTCCACACTGCTATTTTTTCGAACATTATAGGGGAGACTGAGGACACTTGATCCTTATGGGGAGACTTGGTACACGAAATTTACAAGCCCTCTATAAACATTGGATTACTTTTACCAGGCAATATTAGGTGTTGTGGGTACCATGCCCACAAACTTTCTAAAGTAGTGCCGTCTGTCAGACTTGACATCTTTGCAAATGGCGGACGTAGTGGCGTAGCAAGGGCTTTTGGGGCCTAAGGAGGATCGTGAAAATGTTGCCTCAATTTTTATCTTGCCATAAAAAAATTCAATACAGGAACTGGGGTGAAAATTTTTATCAACGAAAATCTATATTTTAACATTGGCTATGCTAAAAGGATGAAGTTAAGAATGTTTACAAAACTATTTTACGTGCTTTCTGACTAGCAAAGTCGTTGATCACACTCTCGAAGTCATTCACAATGATTTGTGGGCAAAAATGTTTAGTTCACCAAAATATGCGATAATACTATAATTTTTTCCAAAAATGTTGGTGCCTCCTTATTTTGGTGCCTTAGACGGATAAATATTTTTCAGAAGTATTAATTTTGATCACACTGTTATTTGTAAAAGTTGTTCTAGGTGTTTAAGTCTTTAAACACAAGTGATTATAGCTGTAGTTTACAGTTTTACACAGAAAACACTTGGATCTAAATAGCTTTTTTCTATATATAACTTTTCTACCGCAACTTGGTTAGGGGACACTTGGTACACGTTCTTATGGGAGAGTTGATTCCCCGGATCAAGTGTCCCTCAGTTATTGTTTTTCTTTTCTCTCAGAATTTCTCTCAGAAAACGTTTCAAGTGGCCTATTCAACATCATATTAGTACAATCGCTAAATATCAAGTTGTGAAGAAACTGCCTGCTCCAAAGGAGAAATCATCATCAAAGAGAATAATTAGCATTGAATTTCCGAACTCATTGAGAAAGTTCAAAATTGAAAAGTAGATGACGAATAGACAGACGCCTTTGAGAAAGAGCATTAATCTAAGACGAAACGAAAATACATTATTGCCTTTACTATATAATGATACCTAAAAGATTGAGGATTGTGTAATAGAAACCGAAAAGTTGGTTGAATTATAAATAATGATATGTTGAATTTATTAGATACGTAGTGCTTTCGACTATACAGACTTTTTTATAGGTGCTATCTAGAAATGATGATTGTTTGATATAGGTAAAGCCAATAACTTAACGTTAACAAAAGACTATCTTAATTAAAATAAAAAGAAAATACTTGAGTAGATTTAAGGTATTCCTTTCACGAACCCAAATATTTTACACTTAACTGATTTTCGTCTATAATGACGTAAAAATACATCCCAGTATACTAGTAAAATTTCAAGCCGGGTTACCGAACCTTTAATGGAAAATTACGACCCCAAAAATCGTCTCATTTATACGGCGCTTTATGGAGATGCCACGCTAGCCACATTTATATCTAATAATTTATACACTAAATAACTCTAGATGCCTGATATAAACTGCTCATAGGTGTAAAAAAGTCTAAAGATTCCGTAACGACAAGAAAAACGGAGGGTCACCGAACGTTTAAAAAAAATATTAATGTTAAAGGTTGGAAAAATGTGACTAGCAGAAGAATTTTCGTAGCCGTGATGTTTCAAATAAGTGTAAAAATGTCTCAATCTACTAAATTTGCGCTTAATTTTTTATTCTAGTTTATCGTTGCGTATAATAATCCATTGTAACTTATTTTTTTATTAAGCGCAATTGTAATTCACCGACGATTCAGAAGGCCCTGCTTATACCCCCACAAAATACGGCCCTCCGCGAAAGGAATACCTTAAAATTAAAAGTAGCTAAAATCTGCAGTGGGAGGTATTATTTGTTGATTTAGATTAAGAAAAAGGCTGTAATTTGACTACGATGAAACTGTCGATAAAAGTCAGTTTATCCCTTCGTTGTCACTGTTGGTCTCAACAACCCAGCCTCGCCAAGTTTTTTTTTGCGACTTTTTCCCTTTACCGGTTTTTTACCATGCTACCACCTGATTTTTTATATAATATTTTTTGGCACATGATATGCGATATTCACAATTTGTTCATGATTTTTTGTCATGGTCATCCGACTGATAGGCTTTTCACACTGGGTCAAATTGACCCAGTATGACAAACATGTTTCTCCAGGTAAGTGTGACAACGAGGGTTTAATGAACATTAAATGAGAATATAACAATTTCAACATCTTTTATCAATCATCTACTTTGCTGATCCTGAAGATGTCGGCAATGGTATCATGTTTTCCCTGTATATGGGAGATGCACTCCTCCGGATCAAATCACCCGTATGCACGGGACGCTTGAGACCTTTCTCTTTCTCAAGTTTTGGTGGGATATTTAAAACATTTATAAACTAACCTTGGTCGGTTTTATACTGATTATTCCCAATACAATTCCGCGTTTTTCACTGCCAAGACATTTGGAATATTATAATAATTATGTGAATTACGGGTAAAAAACAAAAGGTGGGGGGTGGGGTCAAGAGTCCCCTGCCTCCCCTATAGTCATTAAGTAGAACGAATGCTATTGTTCATCAGCAATAGCAAAAACATAAATCATTTGGACTTTCCTTAATGTAAACAGCACTTTTTTACACGAAAAATATATTTCCACGCCGGCCAAAAGTAACATCAGGTCACTCGTGTGTCCTTGTTGTTTTGCTAGGCAACCAAATGTTTTGCAGTAGCGACATCTTACGACTAGTTATTGGAGTGTAGAATCAAAAACAGATGCCACTGTAGAAAAACTCGAGATAGTCCACTATCCGATAGCAAACAATCCGCTTCATGATGCGCAAACATGGTGCTTCTCCCCTATATGCTGTTAGGTGTACAAATGAGTTCTCTGGCTGAGTATAAAAACGGCGTAATCCAAACGAATTTTTGCGTCGATTCATAACTGTTGATGCGACATGGGTCCACCACTACACTCCTGAAAATGAAGAACAGTCAAAACAGTGGGTTGGAAAAGGGGAACCAACCCCAAAAAAGGCAAAAACAATTTTATCGGCAAACAAGGTTATGGCTACTGTTTTTTGGGATGCGAGAGGAATTATATACATTGATTACCTTGAAAAGGGTAAGACTATCACTGGTCAATACTACGCAGAGTTATTGCAACGTTTGAAGCACGAGGTGCAAATTAAACGACCTCATTTGGCGAAGAAAAAAGTTTTGTTTCATCACGATAACGCACCAGCGCATTCGTCGATTGTTGCCATGTCCAAAATCCACGAATTGAAGTTTGTATTGATGCCGCATCCTCCCTACTCTCCAGACTTAGCCCCCAGCGACTATTACCTGTTTCCTAACCTCAAAAAATGGCTTGGCGGAAAAAGATTTAAGAGCAACGAAGAAGTTATCGAAGCTGTAAATCAGTATTTTGAGGAGCTTGACGAATCTACGTTTAAAACTGGTATAACTACATTAGAACACCGTTATGAGAAATGTATCAGTGTTGATGGAGATTATGTTGAAAAATAAAGCAAACAAAATTTTTAAACATCGTTTTTCTTGGTCAGGCTGGAAACTTTTCACCCCACCCTCGTATATTACCGACCTAGTAGACAATTTTTCCGGACCAACATCCAACATAACCTCAAAATATACGTTGTGAGCACTGTGAGCAAAATGAGTTGCAATAACGCGCATATTAGGCACTGTATACTTTTTGCGTTCCAATTAAAAACGAACACTTCCAAGGGTGAGGCGATGATTTGTCAGGCACCGCGCTGGGGCGCCCGGGAAGACGTCGTATCCATCAGTACCGTAAAGAAGTGATTTCGAAGGTTCCGGAGTGGAAACTTCGTCCTCCAGGTATGCGAAAGAGTAAGATGACGAAAAAATTCGAAGACGAGGATTTCGAGCAGTTGCTGGGCGAAGATCCTTGCCAAACCCAATCGGAGCTTACTACTGCATTAGGAGTTACCCGACAAAGCATTTCCAATCGCTCGAAAATGTCCGGTAAGATTAAAAACGGTCTTATACGAGTACAGGCAAAGGACCCAGGCAAGTCATATTGCTGCATGACAATGCCAGACCACCTACAGCAAAAAGGACCAGACACGCTTTAGATTCGTTGGGCTAGGAAGTTTCACCACGACCGGCATATTCACCAGACTTGGCTCTATCCGATTTTTACCTGTTCCGATTGATCCAGTATTATTTGGCTGATAGCCATTACAAAACGTTCGGGGAAGTACAAAATTCCTTTATTGACTTTATCGACTGAAAACCACCATCTTTTTACCACCACGGAATTCGCAATCTGCCTGACAGGCAATGTGTGGAAGCAAACAGAGATCACTTTCCCCATTAATCTGTATCTTCATTTTAAGGTATTCCTTTCGCGGAGGGCCGTATTTTGTGGGGGCAAAAGCAGGGCCTTCTGAATCGTTGGTGAATTACAATTGCGCTTAATAAAAAAATAAGTTACAATGGATTATTATACGCAACGATAAACTAGAATAAAAATTTTCGCGCAAATTTAGTAGATTGAGACATTTTTACACTTATTTGAAACGTCACGGCTACGAAAATTCTTCTGCTAGTCACATTTTTCCAACCTTTAACATTAATATTTTCTTAAAACGTTCGGTGACCCTCTGTTTTTGTTGTCGTTACGGAATCATTAGACTTTTTTACACCTGTGAGCAGTTTATATCAGGCATCTAGAGTCATTTAGTGTATAAATTATTAGATAGAAGTGTGGCTAGCGTGACATCTCCATAAAGCGCCGTATAAATGAGACGATTTTTGGGGTCGTAATTTTTCATTAAAGGTTCGATAACCCGGCTTGAAATTTTACTAGTATACTGGGATGTATTTTTACTTCATTATAGACGAAAATCAGTTAAGTGTAAAATATTTGGGTTCGTGAAAGGAATACCTTAAGTACATCATTATTTGCATGAAAAAGGCGGGTAACTTATTTGTACACTTAATATATATCTAAAAATAGTTTACTTCATAATTGTATAAATGGAAAGAGAAAAAATCTTTTAATTGGCGAGACCAATTCATATGTAGGGTATAGAATATAATTACGCTATACTACACTCTAAAATATATTATTACACACGAAAAATGCAATTTATTCACACGAAAAAAAATTACAAAAACATCATTGTATGAGAATTTAGCCAATGTGAGAAACCGTCTCCTTCCGTAACTTCAAACGACGTACGTTGTTTCAAAGGACCTTGTTTCTTCGCAATAAAATATTTAAACATTATAAAAAAAATGTTCATCTTTTTTGAAAAATAATTACTGGCCTCCCACTTCTTCGTTACCTCAGGGCTTCCTCCCTTTAAATTCGGCCTCGCTTTACTCTTACCGACGCTTCTTCACTCCCGACACGTAATAATTATCGAACGCCGACACACTAATTTTCGTATGTACATAACAGTACATTGCACCAGGCCCTTTGGACCGCCATGTTGATCTTTCATTATCTTCTGACTTTTTTTTTCATATTTGTATGTACACACAATCATACGGCAATTTTCACTTCGTATATATATATATATACATGTATATTATGTTTAACAGTTTTACCGTCATTTGTCACGCGCGCTTAGGCCAAGTAAACTTCCAAGATTTGTCGCAGTGCGATACATCGTGTGAAATAATTTGCGGTACTTTGACGTAGGCTTTTTTGGCACACACGTACGCAAACGGTGTGCACGTACAGGGTGTGCCATTTATTGTGAGACATCGAAATAGATTGTGAAACGGCGCAGTGAATCGAAAATTCCCAAGATGCGAATTGAGCAGATCCAAACGTGGAGCAATATGGCAAGATAACTTTTTAATTCAGTGGACGTTTTGAAATTAATTTCGAGATCGATAAAAAAAACTGGAAACTCATATTCTGTCGTGGCATCTTGTTTTACGTAAATTACAGATTACCTTTGTCCGATTCTTCTTTATTTGGCCATTATTTTCGGATATTTTTTAAACTTTTTTTTTTGTTAACAAACACGATGCAATTTCAATTAAAATACTTTTGTCACGTTTTGATAAGGACCATGACGAGCACTGTGATTCGCAACGCTCGTCTCAGTATGCGCAGAGACATTCTCGTTTTAGTTTAGCAAATATTTACTTGTCGTAGTAACTGATGTTTGTCATATTAATTTATGGCTAATTTATTGCTTTGACGGGTAAAAAAATCGAGTTTTTTTTGTGCATTTTCTCAAAGTATACAAATTCAAGAATATGTGAAAAAAATTGATGTGAAAATATTGAAAATTAACCAAATTACAGAAGCTTTAGTGAGACCAGGTAGCGCAACGTAATATAGTAAAACTTTCAATCGCGTTTTTCTCGATCTGGCCGAAATCATAACTCTATCTCGAATTGTCCGATTTTCAATTAAAAAAAAAAAAATAATCATAATGTTCGTAATTGCAGTAGCCATTGTACGTAGCCATTTTTTTTAATTTCGTATTTTTCAAGCCCCCAAACGTAAGTGAAAATTCCTCCAAAGTTACACTTTCTTCAGAACACCCGCCATTTTCTCGATTTCGTTCCGAAAAACAGCTACGTTTACGGAGAATTTAATTTCTATAGATTGTAAAACTTTTTCATTTGCATTTTCCCGACCAACCATTGCCGAGTTATTGATCCGGCCGTTGGACCACATTTTTTATACTATGCCGCAATACATTGTCAATTTTTTATTTAAAAAAATAATAATTTACGAAAAATAAGTTCAATCCATGCTTAATAACATTTGGGATTTTATTTGGGATTTTCCAAATCCCAAATAAATAATCTGTCAGACAAAAAAAAAATCGAAAAAAACCGACCTTTTTCGGCCCGTCACAGTGTTGTCCTCCCTCAATTTATTCTCGCCATCGTTGTCGAAGCCTTTGGCATGTCAAAAAAAAAAAAAAATAACTGCCGATCGAAAAATAATTTCCCACAAAAGTTACCAGTTTCAATAACGCAGAATAAGATACCGCTGAAGAAGGTAGAGGTTTCCAAAAAGTTGACCTCCAAAACGTCCACTGAATAGAAAAGTTACTTTTGCCATTGCTGCGTTTGAATCTATTCGACAAGTGCCTTGGAATTGTTCGATTTACTTCGCTGTCCCGAATGTATTTCGCTGTCCCAAGATGGGACACCCTGTACGCACGGTTTTTTTTTCAACCCTCGAATGGTCGTCATTCCATCAAACTGTACGCGTTTTCAGTCCAGTTCACTTCGTGATTCGTACAGTAACGTCTTTATCAACGTGACGTTCGGTCAATGGCTGAGAAGGGCATATGCGTGGTACGTCGTTTGGCAGTAAGATCGGACAGCGACCCGAGGAGAAGAAAATAGAAGAAATGTCAACTGCACTCTCATCGCAACAAAATTGTATGATTTGAAGGAGAACAAACAGCTTGGTCGGATTGATAATTATAATGTTTGCTTGTCTTTTTTTTTTTAATGCACATTACGCTAGACAGGTGTAAAGATGCGTGTACAGCGTGTATATGGGATCGACGAGTGAATTTGTACCGGATTTATTTATTTCTCTTAATTCACGCTCGTTATAAAAATCTCTTGCCTATCTAATTTTCCGTGATCTATGTACGAATCTCCGAACGTCACCGAAATCTTCGATTCGTAGCTCACGTGTGTCCACGTGAGCTGCAGAGTGTTCCATTTTCGGCAGATACCCAAATAAACCCAAATAAATCGCGAAAGTGAAGTTCCACGAGAAAAAAGTTTCCTCCAAGAGATTGCCGATCTCGAGCAGGACGATCGATAGCGTTATTGACATTTTTCAGTCGACCCTCTTGCGGGGTCTCGTAATAATAATTTTTTTCAAAAACGTTCGATTTTTTTACCGTTCGACACGGAATCCAAAAAAATCGAAGCAACGTCCTTTACTCGATGAACGCGATGCCAAAGCGCTATATTTATCGCAATCATTTTTTCCCACCCAACTCATCCATCAATTATCACGTATCGAAACGTATTTAATATAATTTCGTTTGAAAATATGTTTCGATACTTTTTATGCAAAATCATAGTCTTTAATAGAAATTACATCGTCGGGTTTGAATGGTGATATAAAATATATATATATATATACACTTTGCAAAAAAATTTAGGGAGCAAGAAAAAATCAAAATTTTTGGGGGATTTTCAACAGGCTGTAACTCATACAAAAATGGTCGTACAGCAAAAAAAAAAGCAAATTGTAGCTCTGAGTGTCTAGTTTTCGGATCTGAGTTTGAAAATTTTTTTTTGAAAATATTTTTCGAGTAATCATAAGAAAACCACCGAAAAAAAAATGATCGAAATTTTTTTGGTTTTTTTTTAATCTACGGACGTGGAATTTTTTTTTTCGACTTAACCTCTATATGGACCGGATAGCTTGTTTATTCAGCTTTAATTTGGTTTTTTAAAAATCTCGATACGAGCATTTCTCGCTGAGATATCGGTGTTTGAATGGAAAAAGATCATTTTGTCTTTGATTACCAATATCTCAGCAACCAATGATCGCACAGAAATTTTGAGGTTGGTTTCAAAAACTTGAATAAATCCTCTACAAGGATTGGCAATTGAATTTTGAAAAAAAAAAAATTTTTTTCAATCATTACATGAATTTGAAAAAACGACCAAAAAAGGGCTTTTTGTGGTTTTTTGGAAAATCAAGCGCCCAATCAAAAATATTGCGGAAACCACTAATGTTAAGTGTGCCTTTTACTGTTCAATATACCCACAAAAACCCTACGAAGTTTCAATTTAATCCAGCCAACCGTTTTTTTCCCACTTGATCGAATTTTTGAAAAAATTAAAGGAGCAAGAATTTCGCTCTGAAAATGTCATAATTTTTATCAAAAATGAAAAAAAAATGTTTTTTTCATTTTTCTCTCAATTCTGTATTAGTTCCAAAAAACCACAAAAAGCCCTTTTTTGGTCGCTTTTTCAAATTCATGTAATGATTGAAAAAAAATTTTTTTTTTTCAAAATTCAATTGCCAATCCTTGTAGAGAATTTATTCAAGTTTTTGAAACCAACCTCAAAATTTCTGTGCGATCATTGGTTGCTGAGATATTGGTAATCAAAGACAAAATGATCTTTTTCCATTCAAACACCGATATCTCAGCGAGAAATGCTCGTATCGAGATTTTTAAAAAATCAATTTAAAGCTGAATAAACAAGCTATCCGGTCCATATAGAGGTTAAGTCGAAAAAAAATTTCCACCTCCGTAGATTAAAAAAAAAACCAAAAAAATTTCGAACATTTTTTTTTCGGTGGTTTTCTTATGATTACTCGAAAAATATTTTCAAAAAAAAAATTTCAAACTCAGATCCGAAAACTAGACACTTAGAGCTACAATTTGCTTTTTTTTTGCTGTACGACCATTTTTGTATGAGTTACAGCCTGTTGAAAATCCCCCAAAAATTTGGATTTTTTTCTTGCTCCCTAAATTTTTTTGCAAAGTTTATATATATATATATATATATTTGAATCACGATATTTTGGAATCGCGATATATTTGAGGAGCAGACGAACAAAACGGAACTTGTCCACACTACGTTAAATTTCGTTTTCTTTTCTTTTTCTTCAAGCACACCTTTATTCGCCACCGAAATATTTTGACTCAAATCCGCCTCTAAACACCTACAATTTTGTTAAAAACTGCTGTTCAAACGAGAAGGTAGTTTTAATATATTTAAATAATATATACACATTATATAAATATAAATAACATATATTTGAGTCGCGATATTTCTTAAGGGGAGATATACACCTAGGCAACGCCGACAACGAAATTTAGAAGCTATGAACATTCCGTCGATCTTAGAAGACCTGCACTATGGGGCCTGGTATCGATGATTCCATGTAAGTTGACAAATTTCATGATTTATTCATTCCCACATTTTCAAACGCGTTTTTCTCAAAACCACGTTTTCCAAATCGGTACTCAAAATTTCTCGAAAACCAATGAACCGATTGCCTTGAGATTTTTTGTGGTTATTCTATACACCATTATCTAGTACTTTTCATAGGATTTTTTTTTTTCCCGTTACTTAGGTTTTCTTTTATAGGCAAAATAATAACTAATTTTTGGCCCAAAAATCACTATTTATGTTCAAACGTCCGCCATTTCGTCAGAAATCGATATTTTCAAAATCGGCTATGACAAGTACTAGATTATAGTATCTAATTTAATAATCTTTTTGGATTTTTTCTTCAGATGATTTTTGAAGAAACGCCAGTGGGTACCGTATGCGCAGATTTTTTTACAACGCTCCAAGGATCATACAATATCCTAGTATATCTTTGATATTTGTAAATAAAGAAAATCAAACATATTTTTGAATGTATATAATTTTAGCTAATTGAAACCCCAATCCGAAATTTCAAATAGTTTTCCTCGAAAAAAATCACAAAAATGACCTTTTTGCCGGCTCCTAGGTGTATATCTCCCCTTAAGCAAATAGAAACTATCCTGTCGCGTTTGAAATAATGAGCCAATCGATTTTGAAAAGTGCGTAGACAAATTAAAAAAAAACCTCCATCTCACTCCATTTCGAGTCGGTAAACTTTTTGTCGGAAGAATATCTTCGAACCCCCTTAATTTTTGCGATTTCTTTGAGATCTGCGCTTAAAATGCTACGCCCTGTACGAGCGAAAACCACGCACAAAATGCACGCAACACGTGTGTATTATCTAAAAACGTAAATTATTTGTTTATGTTACATTTTGTTTATAGCCCCGTAGGCAAGTTTGCACGCTCATTGGAAGGCGCGAACTTGAATCGCACGTACCGCTCCTCTCGTCGTGCTTTTCCTCCCTTCAGTCTGTTCACTCCGGACTATACGCAGCTACGAATTTACACAATTTACATAATGGCGGGATGTCGTATCTGGCAATCGAGCTTGTCAATCGGCGTTTAATTGTCGAGGTTTGCGACGGTGATCCGTTTCCGTCGCACGGTCACGCTCTTTCACTCTCAAGGACATGGCAGTGACGAGTTGTGAGATTTTTTTTTTCGTCCGGGAAACTTTGCTCGTCATTGAACTTTGTCCCGTCTTTTCATCCGTTTTATTATTATTATTATCATTGTGTATGACTGTTGTTGAAAATTTGTATTGTACTTTTAGCCGGCAAATGTTGGGGCTCTCTCGTAAAAATTCCACCGTCAACCTTTTTCGGATGCGCTCTATCACACACACACACACACACACATACATAGGCGCGCGCGTCGACGCGTGCAGACATATGGTATATGTGCATTCATCTCAATAGTCTTGGGATGCGAAAGTACCTTCGGGACCGGCATGAATTCGCGCCGGAGATCACCTGTGCTATAAGCACGTTTCCTTCTGATCGGCGTTTACGATCACACTCGTGTGCTTCTGGAGTTCCTTCTGGGCCGTTATACCCGTAGGAATCTCCTCCAGTATTGGTCAAAGTGTCGTTGTCCTCGATACGGCCGCGGAGGGTGGCGGCGGAGGTGGAGGTGGTGAGATAACTACGTCGGGATCACCCGCGAGATCGCAGTCGAACCTCCATAGAATACTCTCAGGGTGGTCACCTCCTGACAAAGCAGAGAAGAAAATCATTCGAAGGCAACAAATAATTTTTCACTCACTTCACGTCGAATGGGTTGACATTTTTCTTTATGGCGAATAATCGTCTCAAAGTAATTTCTTAGCGGTACCTGATCAGCGACAAGAGCTGAGTGAAAAAAGAATTGGAAACGAAAATGGATAACTTGTCGGCGGGGAAAATGATCAGCTGGTGCTCTTTGGTATTACACTTGATGAAAGGCAGCAAGTTGGCGATTTGATTCAAGAAATTCTGGTGATAACGTAGCAGCATGTGGCTGAATTGTCATCCAACTTGAACTAGACATGGGATTGAAAACGTAAGTAACGGGACTCTTAGGCTGCTGCAATCGCAACACAATTATGATTGACGAGGCAAACAGCTCGAAAAAGTATGAATTTTTTTCGTATCATAATGCGCAAATGTATTAGGAGTCCTAATACTTTGATGAATAACTTCGAGTAAAGATCGTGTCATCTCGACAGCGTGTAAATTCGATGATTGCGAATGAAGTCGTTGAAGTGTTGATGTCATTTCGCAGCGGTACCTGATCAGCAACCAGACTTGAGTGAAAAAGGATTGGAAAGGAAAATGGACAACTTGTCGGCGGGGATAATGATCAGCTAGTGCTTATTGGTAGTATACTTGGTGAATGGCAGCAAGTTGTCTACTTGATTCTAGGAATTCTGATGTCAACGTTTGGCTGAATTGCCATCCAACTTGAACTAGGCATAGGATTGCTAACGTAAATGATACGAATCTCCATTAGCCTGCTCCAATCATACCAAACAGCTAAAAAAACTATTCTTTTTATGGTATCATCAATCGCAAATGTGCCCAAATGGATAGAGCATCCAGCGACGATGACTTTGCCTCATAACCCTAATAACCTCATGCATCGATACATCGAAGTAAACGTGTGCTTGACGTATGTCAACATGACTGAGTTCCTCGTCCAGAATAAATGGATTCCCTATTCACTGAACCGTGGGGAAAAGAGGTGCACGTGATTCAATAGATTGGCATGAACTATCCCCAATACCTATATACAGTGGCATGCAAAAGTGTCCGGCCGAAGATAATTTTATGATTAAGTAAAGTTTAAAGGATGCAAAATGGAAACACAAATATATCATCGTAAAGTACTTTTATTATGCAATCAAAATATGTAATTCAAAAATTGTTCATGACGATTAACAATTATTTGTAAGAAGTGTTATTTAATTATTTGTAAAGTGGTTATCAAGTTGCACAACGAAGGAAAAGTTTCACGTGAAATAGCTAAAATTTTGGCGATTGGAAAATCGACTGTTAACGATATAATAAATAAATTCAAGACAACAGGTACTCTGGAAGATAAATACTGTCCTGGGAGACCTAGGAAAACAACTAATCGTGTCGATAAAGTGATCGAAAGAAAGGCTATCGCAGACGTAAAAAAGAATGCTGCAATCATCGCACGTGAATTACGCGAAGAAAATTTGGCTGACATTAGCCAAAGTACTATTATACGTAGACTGACAGAAGTGGGACTTTTTGAACGTGCTGGAGTTAAAAAATCGCTCATCAGTAAAAAAAAATAAGGCCAGATTGGAATTCGCGAAAAAATACCAGAGCTGGACTGTTGAAGATTGGAAAAGAGTGCTGTTCTCAGACGAAATTAAAATTAATTTGTTTGGAGATGATGGGAGAAGGTACGTTCGACGACCAAAAGGAACTAGAAATTATTCGCTATATCAAACATCAACTGTGAAGCACAGTCGTGGTAGCATTATGCCATGGGGTGCATTCTCTTGGAAAGGCATCGATCCAATCTTTAAAATTGAAGGCACTATGAACTCTGCTATGTATAGAGATATTATATTAAAAGAAATGCTGCCTGAATGAAAGAAATAATGATCGAAAACATCGATCACAGCTCCTTCAGCAGGTTTTTAGCAAGAAAAATGTTCGAGTTTCAGAGTGGCCGAGTCAATCTTCGGACTTGAATCCCATAGAACATTCATGGCAAGAGTTAAAACTCAGAGTAGGAACTGATCATTGTGCTAATAAAGCTGCTTTGTGGGGAAAAGTTGAGGAAGAGTGGAAAAATATCTCTCAACATAGAATCATCAAACTTATTGAATCGACGCCTCACCGATGTGCTGCCGTGATAGCTTTGAAGAACATGGCTACCAAGCATTGATGAAAATCTTACATTTATTACCGTTTTCAATTTTTTTTCTTGAGTTACTATATTTTTTCTTTGCATATATTGCGTAATTCGTACTTGGCCGGACACTTTTGCATGCAACTGTATAATGAGAAAATGATGATCTTGAGAAACGACAACGAACTCACCTTGACCCAGAGTTATGCCCGAAGAACCCCGTCTCGTCCTCGCCGGTGGCGGTTGATGTTTGTGCGTGTGACTGTGACTGTGGGAATGCGAGTGGCAGTGTGTGTGGCGAGAGTGCGTGGGCGTAACTCGACATGCCGACGGTGGTGGCGGCGGCGGTGCTTGCTGCAATTGCAGTTGCTGCTGCGGCTGATGATGATGATGATGCTGAGCAGGAGGCCTGTGCTAGGTGTTCCCACGGCACTGTGCCACTTGATCGAAGCTCAATGATTTCTTCATCTCCGTCATCGGCAACGCACCAGCCTCCTGCTAATATAATCGTTCCACCCGTCCGCCCAAGTTAGCCACATTGATAACGCCACATCGATCAATATTTTTCCTCCAAACAACAGCGAACTCCTCAATATCAACGTTACGAAATATCCGATTGTTTCTAGCGTCACATGACTTGAAATCGTTTTCGTTGATTGCTTTTGATATGTTGGCTTGTCCAAAAATCTGACGAAGTGTCCGTTGGGCTACGAGGGGGCGCGGTCCATCTTACTCAGTGAAAAGGCTGATTTTCGTGAATGAATCCGAATATCCGGAAATTCTTTTTAACATTGCAAATAATATCAATATCGAAAATTAATTAACAAATATTGTGAACAATTATTATTCAATTAATGAGCAGTATACAAATTTGACGTACGCAATGACTTCATCAATTTTTCCGAATACTTATGGATCTTCTCCAAATTTGCTGCTTTTTAAAATTCTTTTTGGAACAATTCTAGGAAATGGATAAAAAATGGCAAATTTTTCGTACTTCTTTCAACAAAGCTTTTACAATGCTTTCAAGAAGTTTTCGAGTCATCGAAGAAACGATCTTGAAAATACAACCTTGAAAACAAATCGATAAGCGAAAGTTCAAAACGGGAGGGTGACAAAGAGAGAGCATTTTCAGAGGATTCATTAATTTCATTTCATGTGCAGAAAACTTTTTCCACTATATGACGAAACATCATTATCCAAAAAATATTTTAACCTTTGTACACTATTTTTTTTGTTCCATTTTTTCGCCATTATTTTTCAACACAACATTTCTTTTGTGTTAAATCTGTTACTGCTTTCACATTCTGTTTCATCTGTTTTTTGCTTATAATAGTGGAAAAGAATTTCATCGTAGAACGGAATTTAATTTTCGAATTGAATATGGAATAATAATAGAAATAATAATAATAATAGATAAAACTGTTTTTTTTTTCAATTATTATTTTTTTTCGATTATTATGTTTCGAAAAATGCTTTAACTATTCTCCATTATTATTATTATTTTGAAATAACTTTCACAGCGTGTTAATTACATACGATCTTTTTCCTTTTTTTTCCAATTGCCGAGTCTGGATATTCTGATCACATCAACCTTTTGGCTGAGAATATATATGTCATACGTTCTTAATTGGTGCCCGGTCCTCGTTTCGCTGTCCGGCTTTTTATACGATTCGGGAAATAAAAGAAAAAAAATACGTTCGCAGGCAGGTATACATGGCATCTGATTCGATTTGCCTTCTACGTAGTTGGGTCAAACTAATTCGATATTGCTCTTGCATTGCACACAAGGGGAAGAATTCGAACCACCCGATACGCGAAGTTTTGCACGAATATTGCTTATTGTACATTTAATAATTTACTTCGTGATACATACAGGGTGTCCCACTTAAAGCGGCCCTCTTGAATGTGGTCGAAACTGTTAATGATTCTAAAATTTGTTTTAGACAAAAAGTGAGTGGTTACAGCCATCACATCTGCTGGTGTAAGGTTTTTTTGTACACGGACGCGCCGAGGACATATGGTCAACTTTGTTTTTTTTTCTATGTGGAATCGCAAATTTTCAATGCACCGATCGATGTAGTAGTTTTTTGTGAGAAGAATAGAGCTGACTCATTAAGGGGTCTGGATAAAGTTGAAATTTCGAAAAATATATATTTTTTTAAATTAAATAGTTTTAGAACCGCGGATTTTAAATAAAAAACATTTTGTAAAAATCTATTCGTCCGATTAACTTTTTTATACGGTCATCTATTTGTTAATAACAAATGATTGAAGTTGTTTTTTCGGTCGAAAATAGAAGCTGCTATGGGATTTAGACGTCGGGGGTGAAGTACGAGGCGAGTGTCCTATGCTTAAGGGGTTACACCCACTTGCGATTTTGAAAAAATCGATTTTTTTTATTGCATTTTTTTGAAGTATAAGTATCTGAGAATATGTCATGAAAATTTCAAGTCGATCCGACCAAAATTGACTGAGATATGAGCGTTGAAAATGAAGAATCCGTTGTGTAAACGCCCGGAAACTGAAACTTTAAACGTGTTTTTCTCAAAATGGCATTTCTGAAGTCGGTGACCAAGATTACTCGAACACTAATGAACCGATCTTCTTGAAATTTTGCAGGCTTATTTAATACATAAAAATGTAGTCTTTAATCGTTCGATTTTTTTTTCGAAAAGAATGGCCGTTTTATAGCCAAAAACGGCCGTTTTTTTTCGTTAAAATCAAACCATTAACTTTGACTGTCCGCCATTTTGTGAAAAATGAATATTTTTTAAAATCCTTCGATTAAAGACTAGTTTATACTTATATTTGACTAAATCCATCCGCATATTTTTTTTCTTCAGATGATCCACTTCGCCGCAATGTTGGTCACCGCAAACCGTGTATATAAAAACATTATTTCATTGACGGCCATTTGCCACTAAACAATGTAATATTTTTCAATAAAAAAATTACTGAATGTTCTTCAAGATGTGTTCTTTAAGATGATATATTGATCGATTAAAAAAGTTTTGTAGTTTTCTTTTAAAAAATTCATGAAAAAGGCCTTTTTTGCGCTACAAGTGGGGGTAACGTCTTAAGCACAGAGCCGATTGACTGTTACCAACTGTTAGCATTCAAACAACCGTCATATTAAACCTGCGTTTTCGAACTCTTTTTCTACATCCACTTGTGAAAATATGCATGTTTGAAAATTCGGTGATTGCAAAGTGTTTTCAGTACTTTGTATAATTATTTTTTATAACTTTTTCCCGCTCGATTAACGCGAAACAAATTGGCAACGTCGTAAAACGTGGTATATGATAATGCCCAACAAATATGCGCCCCGTTCGTAACCTCAATATCGACCCAAGGAGATGTCAAAAGTGAATATCGGCCCGAGTAAAAAAAAAATTCCGCTGGAAAGAAAAAGTGTGCACTAAAGCTGTCTACAATCTCAAAGAAATCAACAACTTTAATAATTTTCCGACATTCTGAAAAAAATATGTATGAAAAAAAGTCCGCGTTAGTCTTTGCCTATAAACGTCTAGAAATGTATAATTTCTGAACATAGTTATCAAATTAATATTAAGCAATTATTACTAATTAAGAGAATAAGTACCGATAATATTCGTTGTTAATTATCCTGGCCGAGTAGTTTGAGGTTCCCGGGCATAATTACCGAATATCGATAAGATAGGTAGCATTTGTGTCATCTACGACGTTGCTATGATTGCTCATTGCTAAATGCTCATTTTCATGGGACCAAGGGTTAGTCCGATGATTAGTCGCACCGTATCTATTTTTTCCATAAGCATAATGTAATTCGCCCACAAAATACGTCGAGTTGCCGATTTTTTTTAACTAAAAAACTGCACTAAAACAATTTAACTAAAAAAAATTGCACAGGATGATCAGCAAAGGGGTTTATAAAGGTCCAGAAAAAAATCAGCTCGGTCCCAACCTCTTGACTTCATCCCATAACAACCTTAATTGTCTGTAAAATTTCAGCCTCGTCATCCTAATAGTCTCATTAGGGAAAAAAAATTAAAATCGACCCATTAAAAAATGAATGATTCCGTTGAAAAAACGGACTGGCCTTCGTACGTCCTCGGCGCGTCCATATGGAAAGTACCTAGCCTCGTCAGATCATTTTTGAACCCTGAAACCATTTGACTATTGCCCAAACACACATTTTACGATCATCAGCAGTTTCGAAAATATTCGAGTAGATCGATTCGCATGGGACGTCCTGTATACACTCACGGAATTAGCGAAAAATTTTTTAAACGGAAAACTATGTATATTTGCAATTCGATTCTAAGTTATAGTGAGTCTCCGAGTCAGATGCATATAATTCCGTTCAGGGTTGAATTTCTGCTATATGAAAATGGAGGGAAAAAAAATTGCTATTTTTTCGAGTCCAAGTTTTTCTCGTTTTATCCGATCCACCGGAGACCGGTTTTCCCATGTGGACTATCCATACAAAGTACTTGAAGTGAAAACGATTCATACGCCCCACGGGTTAATATCGTTGTTCCGCTACCGCGGACCACTCGTAGCCTCGGAATGCATGTCCATCTCGATCGCGCCAGATTGGAAAGGAGCTTCTGTGGCTCGTTACGACTGTACGCTAAAATTCCGTCCCGAATTCTTTTCAGGATAAACAAAAAGGATCCGACTGGCCAGTGTCCATTTTGATACATTTGTCAATAACAAACGATTATGGTTGCCCGTCGAGAATCGAACTTTGTTTTTCCATAGCTTGCCATTTTCGTAATTTTCGAAATTTTAAAACAATATCCGGTCATAAGAAAGTTTTGTTGCTACACTAAAAGTACATTTTTTTCTTTCGTTTCTGATCGCCCTAGATGGCCAAAACCACGGGGCCAGGTTGAAATTCCGAACTTTGAATGCTGCGACGGTTTAAAATTGCGAATTTTAATATTCCGATATTCGAGATGGGGCCAGGTTGAAATTCCGAACTTTGAATGATCAGAACTTCGAAAAACGTCGAAAGCTCAAAACTTCGAAAAAAAAACAACCCCGAAAGAATTTTACACGAAAGACCAAAACTCCGAAAATCTGAACACCGTCAAAATAATTCGGCTATGGAAGTTTTAAAAATTTCCACATTTTCAATAAATCGACGAATTATTTCAAGAATTTCTTTTTTATTAAGAAATGATTTTGCGTTAATTTTGAAATTTTTCTAGACAATGTTATACGTTCTACATGATTTACAGTCAACTGTGTAGACTTTCGCTGGCATGATCTTCACATGGGGGCCGAGTTGAAATTCCGAACTTTGAATGCGCCGACGGTTTGAAATTTCTAATTTTAATGTTCCGAATTACAGGGTTCGTCAAGATCATGCCAGCGAAAGTCTACACAGTTGACTGTAAATGATGCAGAATGTATAGCATTGTCCAGACAAATTTCAAAGTTGACGTAAAACCACTTCTTTATTTGAAAACATTCTTGACATAATTAGTCGATTTATTAAAAAATTTGAAACTTCTAAAACTTTCATAACCGAATTATTTTGACGGTAAAATTCTTTCGGAGTTTTCATCTTTCGGGGTAGTATTCTGTCGGAGTTTCGAGCGTTCTGATCATTCAAAATTCGGAATTTTATCCCGGCCCCAAAACTACTTACACCGATTGGCCATGCGGCACGGGCGGCACTTTGTTCAAATAATAATAACTACATTGTTTATCAATGTTTTTCAATAAAAAAATTACTCGAACTCGGCAAGACTATGTATTAATCGTGTGTAAAACTTCAGCCCCACGATCCCAATACTGTCATCAGAAAAAATTATTGAAAACCGACCTGTTTGTTGAGCCCACAGCTTATGCATACCTGTTAATATCCTCATACGTCGGGGAATGTACATTTTGTTTTCATCAACGATTTAACAACGTGTAAAAATTTCATTAAAAAAAGTATTCAGGAGAAAGTAAAAAAGACAACGTATCGTTTATGCGTTCAGTACTGACGTAAAGAAGTCCTTAGAATAAAAAAAAACTCTTCGAAAAAGGTGACAAAGAAATACATTTTTTTTCCGCTTCCATCACCTACGTTCGCCATGTGCGAGGTAAATTTCCAAAAAAATACAAGCCAATCAAGCTGGCGTACGTGAAAAACTTATTGCACCACGAGAAATAACGTATATTAACATCGCGTATGCGCTGATTGCATGCGAACACATGTACACAAACACACACTCATAGGTATTAGGGTGATTGGAAAAAAATGATAATTTTTTCAATTCTCCTATTCAGTAGTTGCTGAAAGGTGAAATAATACGCCTCTCAAAATATAAGCCCTTAATATTAATATTTAGAGGTTGCTGATCGTGATTTTCTATTTCCCATGCTAATAACATGAAGGAAACTTGGCTTGCTACTTTTGAATTTTATAACTCGCCGACGGGTAATCGCACAACAATGCTGATATGAGATATTTTTGTAGGGCATTAAACGCTCTATAAAAAAGGTCCCTTATCCTTTTATGAGAAATCTACTCTTTCGAACATTATACAAGTTCAAAGTTAAATGTGTAGTAAGTTTCAAGATTTATTCACTCTTCCGGCGAAGCTATTAGACTTATTCCAATTTTTTTTATATTACAAATGTCGTTTTCGTAGACAATTTATATATATATATATATATATATATATATATAAGTTGTCTACAAAAACGACATTTGTAATATAAAAAAATATTGGAATAAGTCTAATAGCTTTGCCGGAAGAGTGAATAAATCTATATATATCTATATATATTTAATGAATTGATCTACCAAAAACACATTTGTAATATAAACAAATTTTTTTAAATAAAATATATACATAAAATTTGGGCTCAGTTTTTTCCCTTTTTCTCGTCATCCAATTATGAAGCTTTAAAGAAAAAAAAAACAAGAGCTTCGAAATTTGTCGAAATACTCTTCTCACTCATAAATTTGACGCCTTGTAATATTTTCAAAACAATTAATCCCTTTTTCTTTAGAAACCGATTTTTCAAATTGACCTCACACTTCTGACCCAAGATTCATAATTTTTGTTGTCATAAAATAATTCTTTAAAACTCTTTTCGGTGGACAAAACTATAGATCGTTTTATCAGGCTAGAAGTGTGAGGTAAATTTGAAAAATCTGTTTCTAAAGAAAAGGGTATTAATTGTTTTGAAAATTTTACACTTAATTCGTGAGCGACAAGAATAAAAATAAAATTGCCGAATTTGGGAATTTCGCAGCTCTTGAGCGACCACTAAATCTTCATTGGCCGGCCAGAGCTTTCGCGAGGTTAATTAAAAAATGATAAAGCGTAAAATTCACAGGTGAGAAGTGAACGAAAAAAAATCGTTTTTTAATGAAAATTTGAATTTTTTGGGAAGCTTAAGCGACCTCTAAATATTTGTTGACCGCTTGCAGCTGTCGCGACAATTTTCTTTCTTTGAAGAAGATAATTAGATGGTGAGAAAAAGGGAAAAAATGGTGCTAAAATTTGTGCCACCCTAATATATATATTCATCGAAATGCACACACGATATGATCCGAATAAATATTGACATTTGCTGAACATCAAAGAATGATGCATCCCTCGCATACCGCGCATATAATTGTACATAGATGGGCAAGCTCGGCCTATACAAATCGGTAATTACAAAAGCGCGCTTGCCATTAATAACTAATAAATTATCGAGCCACTTGGAGGTCGAACTCGTATAGCGGTAGTACTTGATGGCTCCTCAGATTCTTCAGCCACCATAATTATACCTTGTCTCGTATTTTTTTATTCATCCAGGAAAATATTTTGAAGCATACGAAACATAGGGAAAAAACTCGAAACAATAATTGCACGTTTTTCAGAGGGACATAATACCGCAATATTGGAACATTTCCAGTCGAAACAGTTTAAGGTTTTTTGGAAGTCGATTTTGTTTCTTAAAACGGAATTTTGTGCTTTGCTTTGCGGCATCTTATTTTACGTGAAAAGAAAACAAAAAATGTTCAATAGGGACGGGTGGTGCGCTTTAAGGTTATTCAAAGGTCAATTTTATTTCTTCAAATGGAAATTGTTCTGGTTTGGGGCATCTTATTTTACGCGAAGAAAAAAACGAAAGTATTTAGAGAGGGACACAATATAGTGATCCTTGATGATTCTCGGGTGGCGCCCTTTAAGGCGGGATACACATTTAGACAGGAAAAATATAAGCAATAGTGAGGGATTCTAAAAACTAAGTAATAATTAATCTACAATTATCAAAATTTAGGTATACTTTAATAGTATATTTAAGTATACAAAACAATTTTTTTTTCAATTAATTCATCATCAAAATGACGAAGCTGCGGCAGAGTGTTACAGCAAAGTCGCCGCGGGAGTTGCGAATCGGCGTGCAGTCCAGCTTACCGTAGACTTTGATTTGCAAAAAATTTCAAACATTTTTTTAGTTAGAACATATATAGTTTCTGCGTGACGGCAATTAAAATGAAGATAATGCACATTTAAGAAAATTGCACGCATTTGCAATAAAAATCAACATTTCACGGCACATTTCTGTAAAATGTGGATTAAAAAAGTGGTTTTTTGTTCAATTTTTTACAAACGATTCTCGTCAAGTAGAAGGTACCAACATTATCAATATTTCTGCACGCTAATTTCGATAATGCAGTTTTGAGAAAAATGCGTTTGAAGTTCACGCCCACTCCGAATCCGAGCGGTAAGGCACAGCGTTAACGGGCGTTTGAAGTATTTCGAATTTCGCTTTGAAACTTTAGGAAAACATTCTACATATGAGGTAATCCACGTCACTTCAAGCAATAAAAAAAAAATCCACGAATAATTTTGAAAAATCGAGTTACTTTATTGAAAAATATTCACCGAGTGTCGACATTTTTTAAAAATTTCTGACGTTTTTTCTCGTTGATTACCATTTTTTAAATATTTTTCCATGCACATGGCTGTATCTTTGGCAGGATTTGACGTATTTACAGTCATAAAAAACGAAAATGTGGGTCTTTTCCTAGCCTTCCAGAAAAAAGTTTTATTTAAATTTTATTGAGCAAGTCGAACGTCCGTTTCGGGGCAAAATATGCAAAAATATTTTTTTCCTCAAGAAAAAACACTCGTTATTTTATTTTTAAAAATTTCACCGAATTGTGAATACGAAAAACGGATTTTCGGTATTTTTTATATTCCTAAACACCGTGGGATTCCTAAACACCGTGAAGTAACAGCTATTTATATTTTTTTATTTTTTTCTTAATATTCGATTGAAGAGTGTGGAGCACTCGCTGTATGTTAACCAGGTTTTTGAAATCGTATGACATATGGGTCATATGTATTGGAGCCTTGGAGTGCTCCACACTCTTCAATCGAATATTAATAAAAAAATAAAAAATAAATAAAAATAGCTGTCACTTGACGGTGTTTAGGAAACCCATAATATAAAAAATACCGAAAAACCGTTTTTCGTATTCACAATTCGGGGAAATTTAAAAAAATAAAAAAACGAGTGTCTTTCCTTGAGAAAAAAAATATTTTTGCATATTTTGCCCTGAAACGGACGTTCGACTTGCCCAATAAAATCGAAATAAAACTTTTTTCTGGAAGGCTAGGAAAGGACGCACATTTTTGTTTTTTACGAATGCAAATTCGTCAAATCCTGCCAAAGATACAGCCATTTGAATGGAAAAATATTAAAAAATGGTAAACAACGAGAAAGAAATTTTTTTTAAATGTTGACACTCAGTGAATATTTTTCAATAAACTAACTCGATTTTTCAAAATTATTTGTGGATTTTTTTTTACTGGCTGACGTGACGTGGAATGCCTCATATATAGTTTTATCGTTTAAAGAAGAAAAAAAAGAAATCGATTTTTTGATCGTTGTAAATGTATATCCCGCCTTAAGCTTAAACAAAAGTCAAGTTTGTTTCTTCGAATGGAAATGTATTTTGATTTGGGGCATGTTACTGTACGTGACGAAAAACAAAACGAACAAAAAACTTTTGTCCGCAAATCAATTGTAATCGTCGTTCACGTAGCAAATACTTAGTGCAGGGTGAATCGACCAAATTGTCGGAAATAAATATTTAAAAAAGTAAACAGCTTACGAAATAACTGTTCAGCCCGATATTTGTTTGTTCGAAACTTAAAGTTGGAAAATGCTCAGCTTTCGAAGATGTTTTTTTTTTGTGACAACTCTGTATACCTTGGAATATCGGAATGAAATTCTTTTCGGACAAAAGTTTTTTTTTGTAACTTAAAATAAGATGCTGTGAAGCGAAGGATGGTTGCCCAGGAAGAAAAAAAAATACGTACCGCGAAAAGAGTTCGACTCCGGGATCTGTCGACGGCCCTTCCAAGAGCTTTTTTTAAATCTTAATTATCGCTTTATCGAAAAATCGATTGCGGGTGCAATTGGAAAACCAGTTTGCCCAGTCTCTGCTGGAGCTCGTGCGGAAAATTGTCAGGGCGGCACTGTTAAAAAGGACCCTTGAGAGTTTAAACGCAGCTGACCTCGTCGGAAGCAATGGGGGCAACTCACGTGCAAATGGAGGGACATCGAGTTCGGGTGACTGAGTAAAGAAGGGCTTGAGTGAGTAGGCCACCTGAGGGCCTAGCCCACTATTTCTGAGGGCGGCGAGTATTGTAATGGGGCACGATAAAATACGACTTGCCCTCATTGAATGATCTACATTTTAAAAGTTTTTACCGAAAATCGATTCGATTTTCCGTGTCCCAGTGCAGAATGATGGATGGAAAATTCCAAATTAAATATTCAACTTTAAAGACTCTGCATAAACGTGAAATTTCAAATTGCAATTTTTTCATCACGTGAGTTCATAGCGGAGGGTCTAAACGTGAATTTGCAACAAAAATTTTGTCAAAATCCGAAAAATTTACCGAGTTATGGCGATTTTTGTGAAGGGTCATATGGCCCACTGCCCTACGACGAAACACCCCACTGTAATTTGCCCTTACTTCATTTTTATTCGAAACCATGTTTCATGAAACTTTGGAAGTCGTATTTCAATATCTATTCGTCCGAATACCGTAAGGCCTTATTTACCTTGAAAAACAACTGTCGTTTTTTATTGGCTGAAATTATGTATAAAAAATTCCAACAATGACATGGCATAAAATTTTAATTTGACAATAAATCAATACCAGTACTATTTCCCGTTTTTACACGTGTATTTTGGTGAAAAATAATTTCAAGGTCATGATATTATAGGTCGTTGGATTCGTCTGAATATCAGCTACAACATCTTGAAGAAAAAAAAACGTTCCCATTTGAAAAACCATTATGACCTTGTGAACACAAAAACTATGACCTTGACAAAAATAAATTTTCCACCACTGTGTCAGCCCTTCGAAATCAATCAAATTACCTCCTGGCATTTTTTCGTCACTCTAAAGGCAACGGAGATATTTGGGGTGGTCACATTAAATGGTTCACCCTGCATAAGGCCTTCAAATTGGGATAGAGCATATAACATTTTCTATGGTATGCCCCGATGACATTTTCATTTGTTTGTCCATTTATTTACAATAAACTTTTAAAGTTGTTTTTTTGGTCAAAAATCGAACTTCTTCTTCGACAGCTTGCCATTTTCGTAATTCTCAATATTGGAAAAACCATCCCCTCATACGAAAGTTTTATTATTATACTAAAAGTAAATATATCATTTTTCCTTTCAGCTGATCCTAGTTGCCAGGAGCAACGGCGGCACTATCGTTAAACAATAGCTTCTTATTTATCAAAATTTGTCAATTTGAAAACCCAATCTTGGCACGATTGTGTATTAATAGTCTGTAAAATGCCGGGCTCGTCATCCCAATACTGTCATCAGGAGAAATAACAGAAAATTGACCTGTTTTTTGGGCCTCAAGCGCACGTAAACCCGTTAAAGTCTTAAGTGACTCCAATTTAATGATTTAGTAACAGACCTAACTTGTAGAGTCTTCAAGGGCCCGCATTAAAAAAGGGCGACCGCCCTTGCATGTTCTCAATCGGACTCAAAGCGGACTCAATTTCCGCACGGAAGCTTAGATATGAATTTAATCGAAAAGTTGGGCTCGTCGTCAGATCCGAGGGCTCGTCATGCAGGACAGGACTTACACCATTTAGCCGAGGTATTTCGATGCTCGGTATGTACGTTGTCTCTTCGTTGTGGCTTCCGCTGCAGTAGCGACTTCTTCTCAACGACGAGTGTGGACTGCAGCGACTGCAGTGCGTCGCCGCGATGCGAGATCGCGCCTTAGCCGAGGGCTTCTGGCGTGAACCGCAACGCATCGCGAAACGCAACTCCGAGGCCATCTCGGTGCACAATGACTGTGGTCCGTTTGTCCGTCAATGTCATAGTGTTTGTCGTGGTTTGATTTTTAAAAAATTGACATCGATATCATTGATGATTGTCATTTAGTCGTTCGTGATTGATCGTGAATCATTCATCATTGCAATTTGATGGCCAATCAGTGATCGTCAATCATCGATCGAAAATCATTAATCATTGGTCGTCAATCATTAATCATCGATTGAAAATCGTTCATCATTGATGATTGGTCGTCACTCGTTGATCATCGATCGAAAATCATGAATAATTGATGATTGGTCGTCAATCATTGATCATCGATCGAAAATCATGAATCATTGATGATTGGTTGTCAATCATTGATCATCGATCGAAAATTATTAATCATTGATGATTGGTCGTCAATCGTTGATCATTGATAATTGTCGTTTAATCGTTGATGATTGATCGTGAATCATTCGTCATTGGAATTTGATGGCCAATCAGTGATTGTTAATCATCGATCGAGAATCATTAATGATTGATGATTGGTTGTCAATCATTAATCGTTGATGATTCGTCATCCATCAATAATTAATCATTTTAGGACCAATCATTTGTGATTTGTAGTGAGTTTGACGCACCGTCAAACATTGACATTGACAAATCATTAATAATTGATGATTGATCGTCAATTATTTATCATTGATGATGGGTCGCCAATCGTTTATCATTGATGATGGGTCGCCAATGATTAATCATTGACGATTTATCGCCAATTTTTTGTCGTTCATCGTTCATCGTGCACCGATTAATCGTTAACAACGAATCGTTTATTGGTAATCAATTATTGATCATTAATAGTTCATCGTGAATTATGAATTTCAAACGTTAGCCGTTGATGATGAATCATCAATAATTAAAATCACCGTTTTCGTCGTCGATCATAAAAGATGTAAAATGCAAATTATTCGTCGATGGGTGATTGTTGATCGTTAATTCGATAATCATCAATAATTAATAATGAATCATAAATCATCAATCATTAATCGTGAATCGTTGACCATACACCGTTTATCGCGGATGACGAATCACCAATCATTCATAATTAACCAATGATTAATCATGAATCACCGTGTTTAATCGTCGTTCGTTAACAATGTTAAAAGCACACCATTTATCGTCGATCGATGATTGTTAATCGTTGATCGATCATTATTAATCATCAATCATAAATTATGAATGAAAAGTTTATCGTCAAACATTACACGTTAATTATTGTTCATCCATAATTAATCGTTAATCGATAATCACCAATAATAAATCACGATTAATTGATTATTAAACATAAATGATTTATCATTAATCGTCAATCGATAATTATTAATCATCGATCATTAATCACGAATCATTCATAATTTATCGTCAAGCACAAATTATTGATAGCATATCATTAAACGTTAATAATTCCTCATTCATCAATATCAATAATCATTTACCGTTAATCACCAATAGTTAATCACGAACCATTCGTTGTTCAGCATCAATGATTTATTATTAATCGTAAATCGATCGATTACCAATAGCCAATCACGAGTCATTCATTATTCAGCATCGATGATTTATTATTAATCGTTGATCGACAATTATTAATCATCGATAATTAATAATTTATCCTCAATCACGAATAGTCCGTTGCCAATGATGTATCATTTAAAATCAAAGATTTATTATTAATCGTCCACGTTTCACATTATACGTCCAGCGGTATTGATTATCATCGATAATCGTCATCGGCCCGAAATCAATGACGATTCCGCGGCCGGTCGAAAGAAGTGAGAGCGAAACGTCACGTGGCCAGGAGTTGAGGAGAGGAAGGGTGGCGTGGTTTGCGGATTGCCCGAGGGTTTGTGACATAGTCGGTTAACGGCGAATCAGCCAAAGCGGTGCGTAGGCGGTGATCACATGGGTGGAGGTGTATCGGATTAGCGTTAGTGGAAAGGGCGGAAGTTACGTGAACACGGTGGTGCAGTCGACGTCATTGGAACGGTCGAACGTGACCGGAAGGCGAAGAGAGAAAGAGAGAGAGAGAGAGAGAGAGAGAGAGAGAGAGAGAGAGAGAGAGAGAGAGAAGCACAGAGTTGCACGCAAACATGAAAGGAAATCCGAAGTTTCGCTCGGATTTTGTGGAGTTGGTGAACAAGTTCGTCGCGTCGAGATTCAGTAATTAGGAAAGGTCGTAAGTGGTTATTGAAAGAGCCCAAAGTTCGGCGTTGTTGCGCCCACGAATGCGAGATGGCCAAGGCGTTGGTGGTAGCGATTGACAGAGATCGAGACAGATTGACAGAGACGACCAACCGAAGTGACGATCGGGCGGAGCAGCACAACAAGTACATACAAATATACAAAAATAAAATGAAAATAAAGAAGACAGTAAAGTAACAACGACGACGACAAAACACTAGACAGATAAATGAGATCTTATGTAGAGGGTGATTCACGACTGCTGGAATTTCTTTGGTGAGCGTATCTAGAGCATGTAATTGCGAGGGAAACACTCTTAACTTGTATAGGGGCGAGTGGGGTACGATGTATCACGGGGCACTGAGAGCTAGATGCGATTTCTCGGAGGTTTATAGTTCGTAAATTCCGAAATTTTTTGTGTTGGGCCGCGATTTATATTTGGTTGCGTCAGGCCTACAACAAAGTCGATAGAAGCTCACAAAGAATTGTGGAAATTTAAAAATTGTTTTGAGGCTTGGAGAAAAAAAATATGGCTCGCCGGAAAAAACGCAAAATGCAACGTGATTTCTGTTCTCGGGTTTTCGGTTCTAATTATGGTTTTATTATTCATGATGAGCTGCGTGACTTTTTCCATTCGTAGTTTAATTAATAGTTATTGTAGATAGTAATATAGTTATTTTCATCAATAATCAAATATGTAACTAGTGGGGTACAATGTATTATCAAAAAACAAAAAAAGCGACGACGCTCCGAAGGAGCGCAATGTGTCACGGGCCGCTGTCAACTACGTGCGATTTGTAAAAATAAGATGGTCCCGTGATATTACTGATTTTATACTGATACTGATATACTGATTTTGTTTGGATTCGTAATGTAATGTGTAAAAATCTGTTATCTATGTTAAAATAATACAAGAATTTCAACCACCTCATTGTACCCTACGTTTCGCAGTAGTTGACACACTGTACCCACCTACATGATACATTATACCCCATCCATAGGGTACAATGAGCCAAACGGCAAATTTTTTTCGATCTCATTATTTTAGTATTTTTAATCTTTTTGCAAAAAAAAATATAGTATTAAAACTATAGTATAAAAATATAGTATAAAAATATAGTATAAAAAATATATAATATAAATTGTACGCTCAAAAATTTATAAAATCGGTTATGACCTTTTTTTCTAATCAGACTACTTGATTAGAAGAATAATTCGTTAGAAAAAAGTCACACACTGTACCTTTCCCTAATTTGAAAAAGAAACAATGATCGTTTTTTCCCATCTGATTACGGAGTTTCGGGACAATTGTCGATATGTTACCACTTGACTAAAATCTGCACAATAAATTTTTTGTCATATACCGAATGTACCCTCCAAATTTTAAATCGATCGTCCACACCGTTTCGATCGAATTGACAGTGGAAAAAAATTATTTTTAACGTAGGGAGATATGCCTACTCTCATCACTGAATTGCAGTTTTAGGCACGAAATAGTGTGAAAAATGTTTGAAATGTTATGAAAAACGGCCAAATCAAACTGTCAAGTACTTTGTGACACTAATGACGAAATTATCATAATGTACTGAGTAAAAAAACTGTCAAATCATACGGTACATTATGGCAATTTCGTTTCCCTTTACATTATGACAATTAGGTCATAATGTAAAGGGTTAAAAAGTTTTCTCGCTTGTGAATTTGATGAAAATGGTCTGGACGACCGACTTAAAATTTAGAGGGGAGCAAATTGACGCTGCTTACGAAATGTAGCACGATGCAAAGTTCTTACGAAAACTAGCATGGAAAAATAAACCATTAGTATTTTTTTTTTAATATGAGAATTTTTTGCGTAATGGCATTTTAATTATATACTCGTTGTTTTTATTAACATTTCGATAATAATTATCAATTCAAATCGATGGTAGTAACTTTTATAAAAAAATAATATAAAAATTGTAAATATAATTAAATATTTATTGTGATTTTCTATTAAAAAATAAGGTTATTGAAAATATCATTCAACAAATTTACTGTAATCTTACAGATGATTATCGTCGAATATGGTTAAAAAATCTTGCTAATGTTCGATTGGAATTAAATTTTTGTCAAGCATGGCCTGTAAACGTTTTCTTTTTTGTGCAAGAGAGAATTTTTTATCTGACGTCTGTTTTAATTGGATCACTTGAACATCATCCATGTTTGGTTTTTTTAAAAGATTTTCATTTCTCGTCCTTCTTGCTCAAAATCATATTTAACGTGGATTGTATTGACGTAAGGTTGAATGGATATTTCCCGCATACTCGCAATTTTAATTGAAGTCCAAGTGACATTTTTTGAGAGGTCTAAAAAATCGTAAATTTCCGATTTCGGTCAGAGGAATTCGAGTAAAAAAAATAGAGGCAAGGCGTAAAAAAGCACGGAAGAAATCAATCCGGAAACAATTCCAGTATTACTGAAACATGTTAATTTTCGCGGTGAATATCAAAATCTGCTTCTTTTCGTGGTCAAAGCCGAGACGTGCTAGTTTTTGCGATGATATCAAACGTGCTTGTTTTCGTAAGAATTTTGAAACACTCTACTTTTATTAAGCAGCGTCGATATGACAAAGAATTTACTGTATAAGTTTGAATCAAATGGTAACATATCGACAATTGTCCGGAAAGTCCTTAAATTATGTATAAACATTCCAAGACTGGCATGGCTGTTATGTATAAACATCCCAAGAATGATTTATGTTAGTCCGTACAAGAATGGTGTTAAAACTTTAAACGCGATTTTCTAGAACCCAAGATTAAAAAATCGGGCGGCTGCATAGCTCCTTCAATTTTCAATCGATTCACATTTCACCTGTAGCTTCTTAGATAGATTATCTGGCGAAGTGCACACGATTTTCACGACCGATGAACAATTACGGTTTTTATGAACAAATCAAAGCCGTTTTTTCGTCGAAAATGTGACTTTTTTTTCGAAATGATGGTATTATTTTTAATTAATTTAAAAGAATAGCGGAGGTCTCTTTAGCATGGTCTCCTAAACTGCATTTTCAAACCTGACGTGATGTATAGCTAAAAAACTAATGTACCGATTCTGATCGAATTTGGTATAAATCTTTCTAACCTTATTGTACATGGCACTAAATGTTTTTGAAAATTTAAAAAAAAGTATTTTTTATTGAAAAATGTAGCCGTTTTTTTCGGAAAATTCAGGCTTTCAGTTTCCAACCGTCCCATTTCATTGATTTTCAACATTTTTCACTTTTTCTTGGTTCATATTCTGCGTATGAGAGTTAATGATAAAAAAATCTTCGTTGGTTATTTTTTACGATTGATTCCGCCGACGCTACGTGTCGCGCCGTCTGATACCATCCGTCGCAACCCGTTTAGAAGACTGTACTAAAACCTCTGCTATTTTGGAATATCAAATTTAAACAAAAATAACTAAAAGTAGTGATAAAACGTATGCTAAGTCTCAAAAGAGGTGAAGAAATATTTTCTTAAAAAAAAATTAAAATCAGCTATTTTTTCCTCACCTAAAGGTATTTCCCCCGTTAAATATCAGTTTTTAAATCCAATTTCTGTCGCCCGCTTGAAGAAAAAAAAACAGCTTTTCTGTATGCTCTCAAAAGGAGCTCTGATAGTCGTGAATCACCCTGTATACACGTGAACCAAACAGTATCATGCAATGGCGAGAACGGACTACCGGAAGTGCTATTTCGGCCATCCACCGACTTCCCTTCACACTCGTCTCGGATCACCCATGCTTTATATTTTCGGGCTGGGTTTAAGTTCCCAACTTTGAATCCTCCGATGGTTTAAAATTCCGAATTTTAATATTCCGAAATTCAACATGGGGCCGGGTTGAAATTTCTAACCTTGAATGACCAGAACGCTCAAAACTCCGAAAGAATTTTACACGAAACACTACAACTCCGAAAATCTGAACACCGTCTAAATACTAAAGCTATGAAAGTTTTAAAAGTTTCAAAATTTTTAATAAATCGACGAATTATTTCAAGCATTTTTTATTTATTAATAAGTGATTTTGCATGAATTTTGAATTTTGTCTAGACGCTGTTATACGTTCTCCGTCATTTACAGTCAACTGTGTAGACCTTCACTGGCATGACCTTGATATGGGGACCGTTTTGAAATTCCGAACTTTCAATGCTACGACGTTTCAAGGCCTTATATACGCAAAAAATTTTAAAATTTTTCATTTTTTTTTAAATCTTTCGATTCCATTAGCCTGAACGGTTAGGAATATTTTAAGCTTTACAGAATTGAAAAATTCCAAGAATTTCAAAAGTAAGGTAAGATTGCATTTATAACAGATACCGCGCGGCGCGCCCGACCGCCAACTTCAAAGACATTTTCCACGATTCACTTTTTTGAATCTTGTGAAGAAAGTTCTAACTGTACAACGAAGCTTCAGATCGCTTTGAAATTTTTACAACATATTCTTAGTATAATCACCTATCGTGTGAACCACAGAAACAAAAACTGCAATGACACAAAAAAATATAAAAAATAAAATAACGATAGAAAATTGAGTAAAAAATGTTGTGTCGAATTTTTATTATAATAATTTTAAAAAAAATAATATTGTTGGTTCACACTGAAGATACATTCATTATACAATTATAAATATGTTAATTTTTTTTTTAAATACCCACATCGATGCCAAGAATTTTCACCATCAATGCGCTCAATGCGCAATGTATCAAAAAATACATTGCTTTATTATGTTAAATCTGCGCCATTTCGTAATATTTCTGTTTTTTTTACATGTACTTAACCATGTGCATGAATGATCTGTAAAAAACTGTTGTCAATATATGCGCCATTTTTTTTAACCGTGTCTAGAAAAGTACCTTCGAAAATCGGCGAAATCGCGTATATAAGGCCCAAAAATTCCCAATTTTAATGTTCTGAAATTACAAGTTTCGTCAAGATCATGCCAGCGAAAATTCACACAGTTGACTGTAAATGATGTAGAACCTATTACATTGTCTAGATAAATTTTAAAATAGACGTAACATCACTTCATAATAAAAAAAATCTTGAAACAATTCATTGATTTATTGAATGATTAAACGAACTTACCTGTAAGTGAAGTTCTATCATAATTGTATGGAGCGCCTCTTCCGAGAGATCAAATTGTAGTACCCCTGCCTCACACCGATATAGCCACACTTTACAGACCGAAAAAAAAGGAACCCCGCCGCCGTTGCTACGGCACTTGATTTCGTCATTACTTCAAAGTTGTGTCGTAACCCATAGGGAATCTTCATTTGAACCAGATGTAAGATAAGGGGATGTGTTTACCAGGGTGGGAGTTGATCTCTCGGAAGAGGCGCTCCATACAATTATGATAGAACTTCACTTACAGGTAAGTTCGTTTAATCATTCAATTGTATTTCGCGCCTCTTCCTCGAGATCAAATTGTAGCTGTTTAACGTTGGTTACGACTATCTACAAGAAGTGAGATGTTTCTCCGAACTTCTTTATTATCAATCAACGAGAGTGAGTATACGCTTACGTGGGCTATTACCTCTTAACAAAATATCTTTCTTATATTTACTTTGAGCTTAAGATTGTTAAAGCAAATTCTCTCCGATCCGTTAAAATCTCCCTCTTATAAAATTTAGCGAAGACTAAAGATCTTTCTAACCACCCGGCAATCTTTCGGATAGAATCCAAACTAACACCACCTCTCTCCGCCGATGAGGTCGCCGCGTGTCTCATGCTATACGCCTTAAAATAGCTTACGTCTTTGCCACTATCTTGCAACGTCTTTTTTATCCAGTGACTCAAGGTCTCTGCTGAAACCGCTTTATGTGGTTTCTTTGTTGACACTAGAAGGAGACTCTCCTTACCTCTCACTTTTTTTGTTTTCTCCAAATAAACATTAATTGCACTCGCAGGGCAAATTAAGGGATCTTCCTTAAAAAAGGGGAGAACCAAGAGCGGTTGCGCTCTGTTTACAGCGGACGTCTTAATTCTCTCTATGATTTTTATCTCCAGCCTATCCCCTCTTGACATAATATTCTGAATATCAATAAGCGACAGGGTCTGCATACGGTGACCCGTCGTCAGCGCCAAAGGGTAGCTAGTTTTCGCGCCAACAAATCTAAACGCAGACCGTCATTTGAGCCCCATTTTCTAAACTCGTCCAAGACCACGCCCGGATCCCACGTATAGTCATATCTTGCGTTCGGGGGTCTCAGCCTCGAAACACCCTTAAAAAATCTTTTTACTCTGGGATCTATACCTAGCTCCGGACCATATAGAAGAGCAATAGCTGAGCGAAAACTATTTAATGACCCATAAGAAGCCCCGTTATTAAATTCAAACGTGAGAAATCTCAGCACCTGCGCTACCGAGCTCTTCAGGGGATCCTTGTTTGCCTCTCGATTGAATCTCCACCATTTTTTCAGCGCTGTCTGATACTGCTTCAATGATGACTCGCTCAACGATGCCATGAGAATGTCTAAACTACTCTCCGGCACTGCCCTAGACCTTAGTGCTTGCTTGACAAGAGTCCTGCCACCAGGGTAAGAGTCTTCCACAGTGGATGGGGTTCCAGAACCAATCATTTCCTCCCGCGATTCGACGATAACATCCTCTGCGAGAAGTGACATGTCGTTCCGGATGAGCGGGGATGGTGCCCTGACCGAGATAAATTCTGCCCGCTCCACGCCCCCCTGTTCTTTGCCTTGTATGCTGGTCGGCGCTGAGGGCCCTTCTCGTTTTCTGGACCCGTCGTCTGTGGTTTCGCCGTTTTGGGTTTCAAGGACGTGCTCGACATTTCCAAAGTCTTAGCCGCCTTGACCCTCTTCGCGAGGTCTTCTCCAAACAACCAGGAATCTGCATCGGAGGCGCTCAGGGAGTCCCGGAGCGACGCTTCTACATTTTTTAGAATCAAACTCCGTCTAATAAGTGATTCCTCCCGCTGGAGATCAGCGAGAATTCTTGTTACGCCTCCCGCGATCTCGATCAGTGGTAACTTCTCGTCACCATTCAATGAGAAGGTCAAGGACATCAGCTTTGCCATCCCGGCTAAGCAAGCTCCGATACGCTCTTGTTTTTCAATAATACGTTCGTCTCTCTTTACGAGGGCTTCTTGTAGACACGCTTTAACCTCCAGGTTAAGCTTGGGAGGATCCATAAAAAGAGCGTTCGCTGGTGGGGGAAATTTTTCCAAAAGAAATTTTCTCTCCTCCGCCGGTAACCCTTTTTTAACAATGTCCTGAATCCGAATCGAAAACTCGGAGTGGATCACGGGTGCCAGTGTACGATCCGGTATAATACGGTCACCGATGAGTTGCAGTACTTCTGCATCTAACGCAGCCTCCGTACCCGTCACTTCGGTAGCTTCCACTGAGGACGAAGGTGGGAGCGATGGCACAGGAGGGTCCGACAACTCACCCAAAGCGGGCGGCTGTAAGGCTGGCGAAACGTTATTTCTTTCCGCCCTATCTTCCAATACGTTCCTTCTTCTACGATCTCCCTCATCCAGATTCTCCTTGTCGGATTGAGAACGATTCGGGGAGTTGGAGGCACTGTAACGCGATGTATTCGAACGCCTGCGACGATCCCGCGTCCTACTATGGGACCGACGTCTTCGATGCTTGCCTGTCGAAAGAGGGCCGTCGACGTAAAGCCTCCATGCGAGATGGGTCACAGAATCTTGCAAGATTTGTGATTATTCTGCCAACTTTTTTTTTTTTTGAGGTTAGGTTTGTCCTGACCACTATTGAGTCATCATCGACGGCCTTGCAAGGCTCAACCTCACTCGTACCTCCCCTCTCGAGTATGTGACGGCCACGCGTCTTGCAGAGACGGTGTTCCTTACGGAACTAAGAGACCTTAACCTTGCAAAGATTAAGTCTCGGCCACTCGAGTAACGACTCTTATTTCTCCATCGCGGTCCCCACGATCCTGCGATGTACGACCATGCGCTCGACAGGAATCCTAACCGAAGGAAAAAGGGACCTCGTACTTACTGCGATGTTTTCTCTTCCTTTTAACCCGATCATTCAATATTTCCTCCAGTATTTTCAATCTTTTTTCTAATCGCTTTTCCTTCCGAATTCCGCTTTCGGATTCAGCTTCGCTGGAACTTTCCATTTTTCGTCTCGTTGATTACGTGTGACGTGTTCGGCACAAGACAGAAGAATGACGAAATCAAGTGCCGTAGCAACGGCGGCGGGGTTCCTTTCTTTTCGGTCTGCCCATGTAGGGTGATCGGTAGTGGCCAATGATTGGCCGATGCTCGACGCCAAGCTTGCCAACATTGGCACTCGAGCTTGGTCCGATCATCGACCGAGCCTTGGATGATAAGAGCGGCCCGATATTCGCAATCAATATTGGCCCTAGAATGGCTTATGAGAATCGGCCGAGCATCGCGTAGGAGTTCATTCGAGAATCGGCCAACAATAAGCCCCCTCAAGATTGCCATCATTGGCACTCGAGCTTGGCCCGATTATCGACCGAGTCTTGGTGGATAATTGTGACCCAATATAGATCACCAAAATTGGTCCTGCATTGCCAAGAAAAAAATTAATTATTTTTGTATTGTAATTCGTCATTACCTGGTCTTTCGAAATGATTAGTTCGAAGAAAATATTTCACCCATATGGGGCTCGAACCTTGAACTTCCCTACCCATAGCCAAACACGCTGCCCCTATGCTACCGAGAGAGCTTGTGACATTTGAATCGCAGATATGGCATAAGATACTAAATGGATTCTCATCATTATTTGTATCACATAAACTATATCAATTAGTTAATATCATTGTGATAATTAGAGAGTGTTATCGAATGACATGTTATACAATTTTCAAACCTAACCTATATATATAATTCCTCTCTCTCTCTACCTTCTCTACCCCCACAACCCGTTAATATGTGTGTTGCAATAAAGACAGACCATTAGTTCATTAGTTCAAGTTTAATTTGAATAAATAAATATATTTAAAATGAATAATTCCAATAATGGAATGCAATAGGAAAAATTTGATTTCACGAAAAATCTAGTTAATTCAAATAAAAAATAAATAAATAGACACGGTTAGTTAATATTAATAGAATTTTTCTGTCAGTGTAGGATGGTTCATAAAAATCGGCAGAATATCGCGTATGAGCTCGTTCGAGAATCGGCCAATAATGAGTGCATTGATTTGGTAGTGTATTTGTTAAGAATAATGTCCAATGGACTCGTAAAAAGTATTTATCCCGTCTCTCAATGACTTCAACGCGAAACAATGAATCGTCAATATACGAACTGCGGTTCGATCATGCGTTACTCGGCCGAACATTGGCATCGTATCGGCAAAAACATGATTGGCGAGTCTATACTTCGCCAAACATCGACCTTGTATCGATAAGCCAATGATTAGAGAGCCTATATTTGGCCGAACATTGTCCTCGTATCGGCAAACCAATGATTGGCGAGTCTATACTTCGCCAAACATCGGCCTCATATCGATAAACCAATAATGAACAAGTCTATACTTGGCCGAACATTGGCCTCGTATTGGCAAACCAATGATCGGCCAGTCTATACTTCGCCAAACATCGGCCTTGTAACGACAAGCCAATGATTAGCGAGTCTATGTTTGGCCGAACATTGGCCGCGTATCGGCAAAACAATGATTGGCGAGTCTATACTTCGCCAAACATCGGCTTCATATCGATAAGCCAATAATGAACAAGTCTATACTTGGCCGAACATTGGCCTCGTATCAGCAAACCAATGTTGGCTAGTCAATACTCAGCCGAGCATTGGCCTACAATTGGTTAATCGATCATCGTCCCGCCAACATTGGTCCAAGTATTGGCCGTTACGGTTCGATTGGCGAAACCTACATGGGTGTAAAGTGTGGCTATATCGGTGTGAGGCAGGGGTACTACAATTTGATCTCGAGGAAGAGGCGCGAAATACAATTGAAGATTTCGAAACTTTTAAAACTTCAATAGCCGAATAATTTTGACGGTGTTGAGATTTTCGGAGTTTTGGTCTTTCGGGTAAAATGCTTTAGGAGTTTTGATCTTTTGACAAAGTATTCTTTCGGAGTTTTGAGCATTCTTATCATTCAAGGTTTGGAGTTCCAAGCCGGCCCCATATATTTTCTTTCGTGAATGAACATTATCCAATTTCCCAAAAAATCGTGCCTCATGAATCAACTCGATAGCAATGATAACCCCTCGTGCACTCGTCAAGTTCGACTTGCAAGAAGCATCCTCTATCATATCACATATTGAAGATACGTCAAGACTGGCGAAAACATTAGCCGAACAAAGAAAAAGAAAAAAAAACATTGACGCGTTTCGATCTAAGCATGGTCTGTATGCATGATACCTGCGCGATGTATATCGACTTCTGTGCGTATATTTGCCGTGTGCGTTGGATAATAAGGATTAAGTAATTAGTCTCACCCTGCTGGATTGGGCGTTCTTCTTGGAGTTCCAGCAAAACTCGAGTATGGCGACGACAATCGCAAGGGCGAGTCCGCACAGCAGCACGACGAATACTCCTCCTGGAGGAGAGAAAGACGAAAGAAAGAAAATAATGAGAGGATGAGGCAATAAAGGCAACGAGCCTTGGAAGACACGGAAGGAAGACGAAACGCGGCTCATTAATTTCGGGTTGGTGGGGAGGGGCGTTACGTCTTTTAATTCCTTCCGAAATATCTCGAGGCCGAGAAGTAGCCTCTGTATGTCAGGTGCAGTTTCGTAAGATCCTTCCAATGTGAGTTATTTGGGAAGACACACATTTATGGGGATTTCTGCGCCATCTCTGTAGAATGACATTTGTGCTTTTACTTTATTTTCATTTTTTATTTGGATATATATATATATATATATATATATATATATATATATATATATATATATATATTAGGGTGTGCGGAAAAAAATCGATACTTTTTTTTTCGGTTGCATCCACCAAAAAAAGGTGAATTAAGGTAAAAAAGAAGAATCCTCGAAGGAGAGCTCAAAAAAAAATTATTTCGAATGGCGCATTGCATTTGAATACTTTCCATAAGAATAACACAGGAAAATATTGGCACTTTTGAACGTCGTAGTAAAAGTCTTCAGAAAAAAATCTCACAAAAATGTCATTAAGCTATTCTGATAGAGAATTGAATTCCCTACAAAAAAAGTTCCTACGAACAATTAGCTTAGAACAATCGTTCAAATGTGGTATCGCTGTCTGAAATTAAATTTTTTATTTAAGCGACGTGCAATCTCGAGAAAAATCAAAAAATCCTTCCGAGTGAGTAATTGTTCAAAAAAAAATGATTGGGAAATGGTGCTGAAAAAAGACATAAGCGATTTCGTCACTCAAGAATCCTTATTTCTTTCCCAGCAATTCAATTTACCTCATGATTTTTTGAGAGTAAATATTGAATTATGGCCGGAAAATGCCATTTATTTAAGTTGCTTAGATTTGTTTAAAAGTCGTTAATAACGTACCCGAACGTCGTGTTACTTTGATAGAAGCATATAACGGTTCATTAACAAAAAACGAAGAGCAGCTACAATATTTATTGGGCGTAGTGCAAAATCATCGACAGAAATACCCTAATTGCAACAAACAGACTCTTAAGAAAAGGAACGATGATTATCAAGCATTATAATGTAAAAACAAATTATTTTATCTTATTAAACCAAATTAATTGAATAAAACTTTTCGAAACACGATCAATGATGGACGTCGTTTCTTTTATATTTCTTGTTGTACTTGATTCTTTTTTGTATCAGAGAAATATTTTGAGAACGATTCCATGCAAATTGTATGTTAGAGCAGAACATTCTTTACAAAAAAAACCCAAAAAGTTTTTTCGTAAAGCGAAAAATTCGATTTTTACAGCCTTTCGAATTATTTTTTTTCTATTAATTCAATTTCAGACAGCGATTCCACTTGAATGGTTGTTCTGAGCTAATTTTTCGTGAAAACTTTTTTGTTGGAAATTCGTTTCTCCATGAGAATATGTTAATGACATCTTTGTGTGATTTTTTCCTGACGAGTTGCACTACCACATTCAGAAATCCCAATATTTTCCTGGGTTATTCTTATGGAAAATATTCAAATGCAATGCGCCATTCGAAATAATTTTTTTGTGAGCTCTCCTTCGAGGATTCTTCATTTTTTACCTTAATTCACCTTTTTTTGGTGGATGCAACCGAACAAAAAAGTATCGATTTTTTTCCGCACACCCTAATATATATATATATATATGGGGCATTCCATACGAATTCGACCTGAGTCTGACCCTCGACCCCTCAAATCTGGTTCCCGATTTTTCCTATCATTACTCTCACTCTGTCAAGCAATTACAATTTTTTCAGATCTTTCAAAAAAGACGGCCATCGAGGTGTTCAAAAATTTTTTGAACACCTCGATGGCCGTAATAAAAAAATCGGAAAAAAATCCCAATAATACAGTGTCAGATATAAAAAACGTTAGTGTGAAATTCATAATGTCTGGGCTTTTGCTTCAACCCGTTTTTTAACTTTTTGAGCAAAAAAAGGCAAACAAAAAATAAGAAGCAGAAGTCAATTTACTATAGATTGTTTCTCGAAATTTTGTATGCATAATACCAGATTAAAAAAAAAATTTCTCCGATTTTTCTAAAGTGTATTTGGTAATTTTCGATTTTTTTTATCATGGTTGACAAAAACCCTAATTAGGGGTCAAAACAAAAGCCCAGACATTAGGAATTTTACCCCAATTTTTTTTATATCTGACACTGTATTTTTGGAATTTTTTTCAAAGTTTTCGATTACGGCCATCGAGGTGTTCAAAAAAGAAAAAAAATCCACAATTCATGACGCGCTCAAATTTATTTCGAAAAATCTGAATAAATTGTAATTGCTTGATAGAGTGAGAGTAATGATAGGAAAAATCGGAAACCAGATTTGAGGGGTCGAGGGCCAGACCCAGGTCGAATTGGTATGGAATGCCCCATATATACACACATATATACAGAGTGTCCCTCTTATCTCTACCACCCAAAATAACTCGGTAATTAGCGACGTCACAAAAAAATATTCCAGACAAAAGTTGTACAGTTTGAAGGGGTCCATCAAATGCGACCAATTTTTCTTATTTCGGTGAAGGCGCTGGCACACAGTGAAGGTCACCTCCACTTTTTGACATGGAACGGTACATTTTTTTTCAACCATCTTGTGGAGCACATCAAGCCGCATAAAAAACATTAAGAGGTCAAAGTGGTTCAAGGTCACTCAAGGTCAGTGTCGATTATACAAATTTAAATATCTCGGATCACTGCGAAATATTTGGTAATGATTCGAGATATTTAGATTTGTATTTCATTTTAATAGGTGACCTTGAATGACCTCGAACAACTTTCACGCCCTAACGTTTTTTATGCGACTTGAGGTGCTCCACAAGATGGTTGAAAAAAAACATGTACCATTCCATTTAAAAAAGTGGAGGTGACCTTCACCGTGCGTCAGCGGCTCCACTGGAATAAAAAAAATTAATCATATTTGATGACCTCCTTCATACCGTACAACTTTTGGCTGGAACAGTTTTTTGTGACGTCGAAAATTACCGAGTTATTTCGGGTGGCAGAGGTAAGAGGGAATGCAACGAACGGATAATCTTGCAACTGTCGATAGGTCAGATCATGTCCTACTATATGCTGGCATTTCAGTTTAGTAAAAGTTCCACGGTTGTCGAGATTTTGGACTTTAAGGAATAACACCATTCCAGTGGCAGAAAATAAGGCCTAACTTTGACAATTTATTTTGGGAGTATGAAAATGGGACGAGAATTTCGTTTGAGAATGTTCATTTAACACATATTAATGCATGAAGAGAACAAAGTTATTATTATTTTCATACAAAATGGCGGCGACAGAGCCCATCTTGAAAAACGTGTTTTTTAACAAATAGATTCACGGGAGGACGGTTTTCTCGTAAAGTATAAGATCTGTAACAAAAACCAAAGAAAATTAAAGTCTACATATTATTAGCTGTGGGACTACGTAGAGATTGTTTTTAATCCAATTTTGAAAAAAAATGTCGCACCTTGGAAAAAATAAATAGTTTTTTTGCGCAAATAATAAGCAGTAAATTGTTTATAAAAAAAAGGTTTCATTTAATTAAAAAAAATAAAAAAACGTCTACGTACTCCCATAGAGAATGTGATTGTGAAGTTACCATCAAAATTTAAAATCGAACCATGCCAAGGTGTTCGAGTAATCCGTCCTCTCAGTTTGAAAAAAGTGGTTTCGAGAAAAACGCATGTAAAGTTGTACGAGGCGCCTGAAAGAAGTCAAAAAAACGATTTTTCCGAAATTCTAGAGTGGTGTTATCCCTTAAGATATTTTTTTTTTTTATCATCTCCTTTTGATTTCCGCATGCTATTTCTACAAGTGATAAGTTTTTTTGACCTGGTTGAAAAAATACCCTTGGTTATTTGTCTCATCTAGATGAGTCGTCTTTTTAACCTAAAATGTTAAGGAAACTTTATGAAAAAGGATCTTACGCAGAATTTTCACACAAACCAATTCAAACACCTGACTTTGATAGCTCGCGTTGTAAAGAAAAGTGTACTACGCAAATCGTGCCCATGACTTTAAAAAGTTGCTTAGTTATTGTTGATTCTAAAATGTTATTCTCAAACAATCATTTCAATGATTTCTTGTACTAGTCTAATATTCTTTAATTAGTCTGTGAATTATTTTTTTTATCGATTTTCAAATGAACTAGGTCGTCTTATTGCAAATTTTGAATTGATATAAAATATATAAAAAATGATGTTACTTGCGAGTAGTACGAGCTGTTTTATGGTTGGGGCATGTGAACAATGAAAATGATCGATCCCTCGCGCGCTTCTACGAATTCGACGTTGAAATGTGGTTTGTACGAAAATTCTGCATAAGATCTTTTTTCGTAAAGTTTCCATAACATTTAAGGTTAAAAAAGACCTTTTTGGATAAAAAAAATATAACCATGAGTATTTTTTAAAAAACTGGGTAAATAAAGATATCATTTGTAGAAATCGCATGCGAAAACGAAAAGCAGATGACGTAAGAAAAAAAAAAACATAAAACCCAATATCTCGAAAACCGTGGGTCTTTTACTAAATCAAAATTCCAGCATATAGTAGGACGTGATCTGACCTATCGACAGTTGCAGGATTATCCATTTTCAAAGAACTCCAAACTTACAGATAACGTAGAGATAGAGATTTGCATAGTCACAGATAAAACACGCTGATTATTCGTAAATGTTTAATAATTACTGAATTGGGTCTTTTGTTTTATTTTTTATATACATTGCTTATTGAAAATAATAACAAAATGCAAAAATCATTGGTAAAAATGAAAAAAAAAAAAAAAAACTACACAGACCTCGTGTTTATTCGTCAATTCTTATTTCTTTGCTCGTTTCCTCATTTGTTTATTCGTTTATTTTTCAACATGATCTTTGTTGTGTTTATTTCTTGTAATTTTAATTAACTACACAGCGCAATGCTCATTAGCCAAACATCTGGACCCAACCTTTTTTCTTTTACGTATCAAAGAGAAGATACATGTGCACAGGTGTCCAATTTATCTCGAGACATCGAAATATCCAAAGAACAGCGAAGAAAATATCAAAATCTCGGGAGACGTATCGAGAGACTCAAAGGAGGAGTAAAATGGCAAGATAAAATTTTTAAAGGGGAAGATACTTTTAGGCGAGGAAATAATTAGCTGATTTTCGTCAAGTTTTTTTAAAAGGAAAGATTTCTTCACCATTTTCGAGATTCAGGTATGTATAGTATGTTTTATTACTACTTCGGGCTGTCGTATGGTATTTATTGATTTATTAATCTTGAAAGATGGCGGAGGTATGGCACGGTCTTCTGAACTACATATTCAATAATGACATGACGTATAACTTAAAGACTAATCGACTTATTCTGATAAAATTTCATTCAAATATTTCTAACCTCATTGTCTAATACGAGACCTCAAATGTTTTTGAATGAAAAAAAAGTATTTTTTAATATAAAGTGTAGCCATTTTTTTTGGAAAATTCAATCATTTTGCTTCAAAGCGTACTATTTCATCGATTTTCAACATTTCGCACTTTTTCTTGGTTCATATTCTGCGTATGCGTGTCAATGAAAGAAGAATCTTCGTTTTTTTTTCAGATCTGACAACATCCGCCGCAACCCGTTTAGAAGACCCTGCTATATCTCCGCCATTCGTAAAGATCAATAATAAATAAAAATACCATGCAATAGCCAAAAGTAGTAATAATACCTACCCTAAGTCTCGAAAATGATGAAGAAATCGTTCCTCTAAAAAAGCATGAAAATCAGTAATACTCCCAAAGTAGTAATAAAACATACCTTAAATCTAAAAATGGTGCGGAAATCTTTTCTCTAAAAAAAATCACGAAAATAAACGATTTTTTTCTCGCCTAAAGGTATCTCCCCTCTTAATCTACTGTGCGTTATTGCGCAGGATCGACGGACGTCTTCAAAAACAAATGACGGTTCGAAAGTTTGCAAACTGGTTACTAACGAGCCACCCGAATCCGCAACATATTGAGGAAATAGAAAGTCCATACGGATGCGGAAGGGATCCTTAAAGAAGATCCTTTCCTCGACAAACTCTATCGAAACTTTACCAATCAAATGTCCGATGACTCCGAAGTGTTCCATCTGAAAATATCTTTGCGAAATATTGCAGCACGTGGCCTTTCGGGCAAGAACACTGTAGGCAGATCCGGGCATTATGCACGGTGTATGTGCACTATCTCTATGTGTATACCGAGGACTCGTTTACTCGTGGAGGCTTCCTCGTTGATCTGGCTTAGGTTGCTCTCTCGCACTCCGGTCCATAGTACCTTCATTTTCTTACCAACTAGCCAGGCCGTGTACGTATACGTTGATAGAGAGAGAGAGAGAGAGAGAGAGAGAGAGAGAGAGAGAGAGTCCCTTATGTATTCATGGGAGCGGTCCGTACCCTCGCTACTTTATCAA
>OZ023312.1:9236993-9244493 GCA_964007375.1 Ophion obscuratus
TTGTTGTGCTTGAAATTGCGTTAAATTTTCGCTGGAACTTTTGCGGAGGTTATTTGGGCGATGGTGCGTATGATTTTAATTGTAAGTGCAGTACGATTTGTTTCACTACGTTTAATCTGCGATGATACAATTTCAGCGCAAATTCTATTGCTCGACTTTGAGGTGGTATGGGCATGAAGTGCTTTGACATTTGAACTATGCGATGAAACTTGCATGTTAAGTTTTTTGTTACACTTTCATTTTACGAGAGCGATTCACGAGCATGATGTGTTCGGTCATCGTATTTATAATTTGCTTGATTTTGGTGCTTAATCAAGCGTTTAATCTAGGATGGCGTTTTACTTGAACTTTGGTATCGTGGCCGAAATAAAGCGAACACGTAATCATCTCAATCTAACTGCCCTTATGTATATAATTAACATGAAAACACTTATATGCGATGAAAACTTAATTATTTTTAAGATTGTTTTTATTTTTATTTGTTATTCTTATTTAAATTTATTTTGTATACTTTATTCTGTTATTAACTCACTAAACTGTAAATCTTTGCCTAAAGGTAACCAAGGCATAAATAAATAAATCATTAAATCATAAATCATAAATATAATATATATAATATATTATATATAATAAATAAATCATAAATCATAAATCATAAATAAATAAATAAATCATAAATCATTATCATAAATAAATAAATCGCAAATCAAAAGTAACCAAGGCATAAATAAATAAATCATCATTATTCTCTCTATCTCTCTCTCTATCTCTTTGTCTCTCTCTCGTCCACTGTCTATGAACACGGGAAAAATCTATTTTGATCCTGCTATATATATGTGCTATCAGGAAAGCCGGTTGCTTTGAGGACAATTTTTCATCAACGAATCGTTGATTTTCGAGACAGGATGGTCCTTAAAATCGTCCTTCCTCTTGAAGAATATATTTATACTTACCCTAAGATGACTTCAAGGCCACTAGGGTTCATATAATGTCGAGCATAGCGACGATTCGCTGGTACGAGGGTGGTCCCCGAAATTTAATGTCTTCGCAATCACCTGTCTTAAAATTGTAGTTCCATTCAAAATCCATTCGTTCGATTCACTTCATCTCGGACAAAGCATTGTATATAACATTTTCTACCGTAATAATGATTTTTTGATACGTTTATCCATTCGTTAACAACAAAGTATCAAAAATGGTTTTTCTCGCTCAAAAATCTAAAATGATCCACAGCCTGTTATTATTGTCATTGTTTTAATTTCACATAACTATCTGCTCATGCGAACTTTTTTTGTGACACTAAAAGTACATTTTTTATTTCCGATCAGCCTAATTGCCAAAGCCACCTACAGCGATGAGCTAAGCAGCAACGGCGGTAATTAAACAAAAAATAACACTGACTCCATTATTTATCAATATTATTCGACAACAAAAAAACTCAAACTTGGCAAGACTATGTATCAGTCATGTGTAAAATTTTGACCTTGTCATCCCAATACTCTAATCAGAAATAAATAATGAAAATCGATCTGTTTTATAAGCCCCGAGCTCGTCCAGACTCGTTAATTGGATATGACCCGAACATCCCGTTTCCGCGAAACACGTGAACAAATTTCCAACAATATATACGTAGAGGTATATAATGTTTGTTAGTTTAGTAGATTTACAAAGCTCGGCTTATTACTTTACGTACTCACGTGAGTTTGGAATCGGATGTATCGTATTCTATTAGATACGCTATAGTTTAATTGTGATATATGAGCAGTTTGCTATATAATACACGTACTGGTCGAATTCGAAATTGCGACGCCGTTAATGGATTCGGTGTAGTGAAATTATACTATAGATTTCTTCAGGCTATACATTTACATACATACATACATACATATATATATATATATATATATATATATATATATATATGTACACACACACACACACACACACACACACACACACACACACACACACACACACACACACACACACACACACACACACACACACACACACATGTATATGCATACAGAAATATATGTGGGGTATTCCAGCTCAACTCAGACAAGTAGTCTCCTCGCCATCATTGATAATAGATTTTCATAGTGGAAAACCTAACACCTGGTGTCAAAAAAACATCTAATTTTTTAATATTTTTTCCCCACCCATTTACCCTTCTGCACCTGCAAAAAGTCGAAAAGTCCACTCGGGGCGTTCTTTTAATTTCTCACACGGTTCAGATATGTTTTAGTCCTACTTTGTGCATTTTTCACCGGAGCTCAGCTTGGGCTTCCGATAGTTACTAGTTTGTTGTTGTAAGGTTTCGATTTTAGGGATGATTATTGGACAGTTTGTAAGTCAGAAGGATACTTTTTCCGTCTACATGTACATCTCACCCGCATTGAATTGCATCTGAAACCATTATTCAAATTTTTTTTTACTCGCACGACCGAAAAAGTGCTCTTCTGACTTTTAAACTGTCGAATAATCATTTCTAAAATTGAAATTTTACAAAAATAATTATCCAATTTCGGAGGCACAAGTTGAGCTTTGGTGTTACACGAAATGCAGGAAAGTGGTCTAAAACGCATCTAAATTTTTTCAGAATTTGAGCAACTTGTCGATTTTTGGCAGCTGCATAGAAGGGCAAGGGTTGCGAGAAAAAAATTAGGTGTTTTTTTAACGCGAGGAGTGAGGTTTTCCACTTTGGAAATCTAGAATCAATGATGGTGAGGGAGTTATCTGACAAGGAACATCCCTCAGGTGACACCCTTCGATTTTGTTAAAATTTCGATACAAAAAACATCCGCATTTTTGAGGATGCGTTTCAGCCCTTAAAACCGTTTTTCCGCCGATAAAAAAAAATACATATGGCTTACCTTTCGGTGCTTTATAACACTATAAAGCACCGAAAAGTAAGCGATACTTATTTTTTTTATCGGCGGAAAAACGGTTTTAAGAGCTGAAACGCGTCCTCAAAAATGCGGATGTTTTTCGTTTTTCGTCGATAATGTTTTAACGGTACGAGATATTTGAAAAATTCAAATTACAACAATGTTTATTTTCTTGTGCACTGTACATTGGAGATGAGAATGATAACGGTATCGACGAAAAACGAAAAACACCTCTATTTTCGAGGGTTCGTTGCACCCCTTAAAACCGTTTTTCCGCCGACAAAAAAAATACGTATCGCTTACTTTTCGGTGCTTTATAACATTTCGAAATTTCAACAAAATCGAAGGGTGTCACCTAAGGGATGTTCCTTGTGAGTTGAGCTGGAATACCTTATATATATATATATAATGAGAAATTATTGCCAATGGGGCAAGTTTTCGCCCTATTCGCGGTGGGCAAAGCGTAGAGAATATCGCGTTAAGTCCGTGCCAACGAGCGATTATACGAAGTTTCTGAGATCGAAAGTGTCTTGTTGCGCCAGAGCGCGCCCGTGTGCGTTTGCATGTGACTGTTTCCATAAAGCAGTTAAATCTCTTAAGGGTACACGGCACACTAGTACATTTATTCAAATGAATCGGACAGATGCCCACATCGAGAGATTCGGTTCGCCCGGCTCACTTATTAAATGCGGGTATTCGTCGATATTGAAATAATAGCGGGAAAAATACGGGCTCGGGTGTTGTGAGATCGATGAAGATTTGGAAAAATATCGACATATTCTTTTTGCCATACCAAAAAATGTTAGTAAATGGTAAAAACGGCAAGGTCGTTGAAAGTAGCGAGTTAAGGCGTTAAAGCTCGACTTAAGGGGTTAAGCTACACTCAGAGAAAAGTGTATGGTATTTACAAAAAAACGCGCATGGTAAAAGAGAGTATAGTCGAATGACTACAGTTTATTGTCACCTTAATCCTAATATGGTAAACACAATTATAAGCGAAAAGTACACTCAGAAAAACGTTTGATAATACCAACTATGTATATTTAGTTGAAGCAATTTTGCTTGAAGCAACCTAATTATACTCGCTTCAAATACAATTCGATTCAAGTGACAAAGCCCGTTTGGTTGAAACAACCAAATTATCATGTCAAAATAGAAATATCTCCCTGGCCATATAATGGGTTAGATTAACTACATCGGAGTTCATACAAGTAATCCACGATTTATTTCAACTTTATATTTGGTCGCTACATTGGCCAATAAACTACATTTTCCAACTGAATTAATTATTACACATAAAGCGAATGATGGTTGGTTCTACAATTGAATAAGTTAATTGAACCAAATGATTTAATTAAAGTTACTTCGAGGTAAGACCGTGTTTTCTTTTTTCTACGATGTGCATATTTTTCAGCTCTTGGTTGCTGTTGCTACTCAAGTTCTTGTTGATGCAATCTATCACTTTTTTCCCGGCACGATTTCTAGATAACGACTTTATTTGGCAAATCCGACTACGGACGCGCTCTGTTCGTTCGCTGTGAGCGATTAGTTAAGGAGGTACGGTGATTGGAGCGAGTCCAAGATAAAAGCCCGATTTTTTTAAATAACATTGTCGAGAGCTTTGTCCATGCGTATGCGGAGTTTCCGCGAGATTTACCGTACAGTTTCCGAGTTATTAATTGTTAAAGTTGGTCAATTAGTCACACGTGGACGACAAAATGTGCCTGTCCTCTCATATATCGATTTTTTTGTGCTACTTGGAGCCAAGACACGCGTAAAAAAAACTGACGGTTGCGTTCGTTGGTTCGTTGTGATCAATAAGGCAACTTGAATTGGAAAGCTCACCGCAGAAATAATCAATAAATTTAGAAATAAAGTCGCGAAAAACCGAAGTATTCGGCGAGAGAGACGTCTCGTGACGTAACCGCAGCCATCTTGCTCGAAGTGTGGCAACGCCGGATACCCGCGCAAATTTGATTCTTCTATCGGATATTTTCAACGCGAATTAAAAATATGGTTGTGTGAAGCCGTACGTTTTTTAATCGATTATAAAAGGCCTTTCGTCGATATTTACTCAAAGTTCTTTTATGTATAGCTAAGGCATCTCAATCTTTCTGGCGACATGCATACAACGCATTTATATGTAAATTCAGCATGGAAAAACCGTCATATAAAATGAACGTTCGTTTTTATATCTGCAAATATTGTGAAAATTAGGAAAGAGAAGAATAACATAACAATCGATGAAATATGTTTTGACTTCGGACAGATTGGACATTGGATATTGAGGTTAACGTCAACGCGACGTTTTTCATTTGCATTCGCAATATCATCTTTTCACTTTCTAATTCTTGTCCGACAGAATCTACCTTTGTCTCTAAACTGGACTTCAGGTACAATCCTGTTACTCTCTTGATAAACTTCTACAGTACTTATTTTCATTCTCCATGTTTACCGGCTACCAAAAATAATAAGCTGAGCGCGTGGGACCGATGACAGCTATCGAAAATGCAACGATGCTAAACGTCGACGATATGGCTTACTACTGAAGTCGAGTAGTAGATTATTACGTTTGTTTTCATATTATAAAAATAATAAGTAGCTTGAAATTCAATACTTAAAAAATATTTCTCGAAATATAGGCCATACACATATGTCTAAAACGTAGCGGTATTATGGCGAAAAATAGACTCTTAGTTTACTAGCGTGGTCATCACCGTACCTCCTTAATGGAAATCGCGAATTAGTGTAGTTTCAGATGCATGCGCGAACAGCGCTACGATCGCCCTTTCGACTTCACGTCTTCTCTTCTGGCTGTGACGTGCATCTCCCCTGTGAGCGTGTAGAAAACTACAATAGTCATTGTGATAAGTTTTGTGAGACGATTTACATCGAAAATATAAAAATGTGCGTAGTAGAAGACACCTTGATAGATTGGGGACTTCAATCGCTTGTTGCTACATTTCGAGGTAAGTGTACGATCGTAATTTCTTTGTGTCCGTCATTGTTGTCACGCTGCGTGCTATCCTTCGAGAAAAACATCGTACGGCGTCTCGCGAGTGTTGATAGTAAATTTAGTGGAAGCCGGTGAGTTTCATTTAACGTTGCGTGTTCACCAAGGGCATAAGCTTTGAAGCATTGCTAAGGGAATCGTGATTGAGATTTTTTTTGCGGTCACGAGTCATTGTTCTCCCGTAATTTCAGATATCGATTAAATTCGGTAAATCCAACCACGTGGACACTCGGTTTAAGCCCCATATGTATTGACCGAAATATGCTCTGGAATTCATTAAATGCACACATGTTTCATTCTACTGTATATGTTTTTCGTTGAACTATATATTTTGAAAATGCTTTTAAGGGAGGGATTACCGACCCACCCGTTCAGTATGTTAAATTAAAGGTTGGTTTTATTATACCGGAATTAGAATTGAAAGTAATCTGTGCGTTTTTGGATCAGGAAGAAGTTTATTTTCCGGAAATAAATATATATTCGTAATTCAACCAAATCTCGCAGTCAATTGAATTGTTCATATCGTTCGCCACTCGCAACTGCACGATTTGGTTGATTCGAAGCATTCTTTTTGACGGTACCAAACGTTTTCCTGGGTGTACTAATGCAGCACTCGAGAGCAAGGTACATGGTATTTATGGAAGACACCCACGGCAAAGAAAGGGGATAGTAAAACCCTGTTCTTATTGGCACCGTAATCACAATATGGTTAACACAACTATAAGCGAAAAGTATATCTAAACATGCAAGTTTGGTGGCGTGCTCGACTATGTATTATCCCCGAAATAACTACTAGCTATTGTAAAAACATTTACTGAATTCAGTATATCGATATTGTAAAGTGGATTTTACAATCGATATTGTAAAGTCCGCTGGTTTAGGTCTGATATGATGATTTTTTTGGCCACCTGGTAGAAGCCACAGTCGTCGTATTTCCGAAATGACATACTTCTGAAAAGTCATAACTAAGAAACGTTTCCGCCGGAAGTTCGCTGATTGATCCAAAAATTGCGAAAGTCCTTCGGTCGAAGTTCGAACATGGGTTTTTTTAGGTAGCGGAGTTTATAACAACGTACTGGTGACGCAAATTGGCTGATGAGAAGTTCCGATCGACACTTTTCAAGTAACGAGCTTCGTGCCATGTACGCGGCATGTTCAAGTCTCTTCCGGTTGCTTTGGAAGACTCAGGTCTCTCTCTCTCTCTCTCTCTTTCTTTCTTCCTCTCTCTCTCTCACTCTTTATGTTTGCACAAATCGTACACTCATCGTCGTCGTCGTCGTCGTCGTCGAATTCCTTCGGGGTCGTCACCCTTAAAACTCGCAAACTTTCAAACAGCCAGGCCCGAGAACGTGCATCTCACCCTGGGTTTGTCCAGTAACTCGATGTACTTTCTATCCTCTCTCTCTCTCTCTCTCTCTCTCTCTCTCTCTCTCTCTCTCTCTCTCTCTCTCTCTCTCTCTCTCTCTCTCTCTCTCTCCTCTATCCCTCTCTATCTTTCCACTCCCAAGACTGCTGCTGTCTTTCCAAGGCAGAACTAACTTGTACATCGTTCACACTCGACAACCAGTACCTTCCTGTGTACACGAAGGTCTGTCA
>OZ023312.1:9249493-9419493 GCA_964007375.1 Ophion obscuratus
AAATAGTTTAATTAGTGTCATTTAACGTGCGGTTAAATGGGCAAGACTTTCAGACTAACGGTTATGTCATTTTTTTGTTACTTAGCACCAAAATGAACGATTTCTAACAACGGATTAACGCAAACTAAACCTTTGTAAACATTTAGAAACAAAAAAATCCTCATCTTACCCATCGTAAACCATGGGCCGATAATCTCGTGACGTAAATATGAATAGACATAATTAAAACATTCGTTATCGTAGTTTTTTTAAAATAATAATCATCATGAAGCTCATACTTTTTCAAGTTGACCGCAACACAAACGTTTTTTTTTTCAATTTACGTAATAAAAATATTAAAATGCATAATTTTGCCCTTTAATTATATATTTAAAAAAAATTAGTTGCAACTGAATCGCTCCAACCTCCTCAAATCGTTAAACGCGTTTTTCTCGAAATGAGATTTTTCAAATTTGCTGACATGGCAACTCAAAGAGCAATCATCCGATTGACTTGAAATTTAAACTGAGTACTCTTGAATATATTTACTCCACAATGACGTAGGATATTTTTGATTGGATGAAAATTGACGATTTGGCATTCAAAAAAACGACCATTTTATAGGCAAGAAAGCAGACTTTTTTTCATAACTACGCCATTTTGTTAGATTTTGATATTTTTCGAAAATCATACGTCATTGTACAGGAAATACACTCCAGTTTAACGACATTGTTCCTTTTCCGGTTTCAGCTACTCAATCGGCCAGAATCATGTCAGCAGTGGTGGAACTTTTTTTTGGCGCCTTCGAAGGCAGCGCATAAGTCGCTTGGATCTCAATATTTTTCTATGAAAAAATTACGTAATATAGGTCAAATATAGCCAAATATATTCTTAATTTTCCGAAAGATTTAATTGAGTATTTTTCTTCCAAAAAATTCCCGAAAATCACCAACATTTTTTTTCTCGAATCACTGTTTTGATAGTGGGTGGACATCTTATCTCTGGAACCACTTGATGGATTGTTTTCAAATTTACAGGAGATACGATGAGAAACATTCAAAGGTCGTTGACGGTTTCACCTTTTTAAAGTCGACCTTCAGTTTTCAATAGTTACGTAAAAATGACGATTTTTTTCATAGATTTTGTATGCTCGAGTTCCAATTCGTCGCCACTTTGTTAAAGAAAAGTATTTTTTAAATCGACGATCGTTAACGACTCGGTAACCTGAATACCCCGTTTAGGTTTTAGATTTCGGATTGACCGTTTAAGCTGGTGAGTGTTCAGGGCCAAACGTCGAGAGAACATTTCATCATCTTCCGGCAGCCATGCTTTTGTTGTTTTTCTCTATTTTTTGGTGATTTTTTTTAAAGACTCTTCATATATCGACGCTGCTTACGAAAAGTGGCATGATTCAGAATTCTTACGAAAACAAGCACGTCTGACATCACCACGAAAAGAAGCAGATTTCGATATTCACCCCGAAAATTAATGTTTCAGTAACACTGGAATTGTTTTCGACATTTCTTCCATGCTTTTTTACGCCTTGCCTCTATTTTTTTACTCCAATTCCTTTGACCACAATCGGAAATTTGTGATTTTTTAGACCTCGCAAAAATCGATAATTGGACTTCAATAAAAATTGCAAGTATTCGGGAAACATCCATTCAACCTAACGTCGATGCAATCCACGTTAAATATTATTTTGACCAAGGAGGACGAGAGATGAAAATATAAAAAAAAACATGGGTGAGGTTAGAATGTTCCAATTGAAACAGACGTCAGATAAAAAATTGCCTCTTGCACCAAGAAAAAAAAAGATTTACAGGCCATGCTTGACAGAGGTTTAATTCCAATCGAACATCAGCTAGATTTTTCAAACATATTCGACGATAACCATCTGTGAGATTACGGTAAATTTGTTGAACGATATTTTCAATAACGTTTAATAGAACATTTTAATAGAAAATCACAATAAATATTCCATTATATTTACAATTTCAATATTTAAAAAAAAAAAAAAATTACTACTATCGATTTTAATTAATAATTATTATCAAAATGTTAATAAAAGGAAGGGGTATAAAATAAAAATGTCATTACGCAAAAAATTGTTATATTAAAACAAAATACTAATGATTTATTTTTCCAGATTTTTACCTGAGCACGAAGGACTTCAAAATCTCACCAAAACTGTTTTGGGTTAGATTGTACGAGCGATAAGATCCTTAAGGTTTTAAACTTACGCCTTTTATACTAGTTTTTACAGTGAAAATCAAATAAGCTAGTTTTCGCGGTGACAGCCAAAACATGCTGGTTTTCGCGGTGAATATGGAAACATCCCGGCTGGAAATGTGTTCAGGCTAGCCAGATTTATGATCAGGCCGTAATCAGGGAGCTGTGTGGCTGTCCGTATTACGGGAATTTTGATTCGGCCGTGAGCCTGCCGTGAACTGGTAGCCACAGGTCAGGCAAACTTATAGCAAACGTGAAAATGGCCATAATGTGGTTTGCCTTATCAGTGCTCTAATATGGCTCTATTAGGAGACCCATGCATGACAGTGCTCGGGCTAGAGCTAAAGTGGTGGCGCTAGTGTTGCTTTTAAAAACTACGCTTGCACGTGTGTCCTTGTACACATCGTGTTTGGGCTAAAACTTGAAAGTTTTCACGATATATTAAAAAGGAGCACATAGAGTGAAAACGTTATGAATCACAAAGAGAGGAAGCGGTATTGGACACGGCTGCGTGTTAGGAGATGTCGTTCGGAGAAAAAAGTTGACGTGTTCCGATCATCGTTACAAGTACCAGGTATGTATAACCTTACTTTTTTCAACTTTTACAAACTTCATAAATTTTTATACGCTTGGGTATAGAATAATATCAATATAAAATATAATTTTTAAAATATAAACACAAAATAAAAAAAATGAAAAGTATATTATAATATTATTTATATAAAATATATTTAATATAAAATAAAAAATATATTTAATAAAAAATATATTTAAAAAATAAAAAATATATTTAATATAAAATAAAATTTAAAAATTAAAATATAGAATAATATCAATATAAAATATAATTTAAAAAATGAGAATGATATACGTTGTTTTGTTTGCGAAAAATTTGAGTATATACAGAAAGATGACCGAATGATAAAATTCAAGATCAGGAAAGTCTTGATAAAGCTACCAGCAAACAATTCGGATTCGAACACCAGCGAAGAATATCTCCATGCCAATGGAGAGGGTTCTAATGGCAGCGAAAAAAGATCCCCATTCCAGCGGAGAGAATCTCAACCCCAGCGAAGAAGATCTCCATGTCAGCGGAGAGGGTTCTAATGGCAGCGAAGACCATCCCCATGTCTCCCCATCCCCATCCCCATGTTCAGAAATATATGTTTTGTTGTCAAACTGTTCAGATGTAACTTGGTGTTAAATATTCAATAAACAAAAAAGTTATATGTTATTCGTTCCGTATATTTTCTATAATACATTCGATCCGGCAGCCATATACACGCCATCATGAGGCACCAGGATAGCGGCCCAATCAGGCTGCCGGATTCGGGCGTAATCAAGCTGCCATATCCCGCCGTTATCAGGAACAGCGTTACATTTTTGTTCACGCCCTGATCAGGTTGCCATACCAGCGCCATATAACGACAGTCAGGCAACCTGATCCGAGCGTGATTAGCGCCATAACTAAATTTCCAGCCGGGATGCTAGTTTTCGCGGTGAAAGCAAAAACATGCTGGTTCTCGCGGTGAATATGGAAACGTGCTAATTTCCATGGCGAAAGTATAATCATGCTAGTTTTCGTAAAAACTTTGAATCGTGCTACTTTTCGTAAGCAGCGTCGATATGTAAACCTTTGTGTAAACAAAAAATGCGTTCTTTTTCACCAACGATTTTCCAAAAAAAAAAATCGGATTTTTGCCGTTTTTCGGGCCTCTAGGTAGATGTAGCCCCTTAACCGGTTGAGCAGCATGCGACCTGGCGTTGTCGTGCTTGCGTCAACTTGTCATTCCGATTTCTCCATTCCGGCCGCTTCTCGTGCGGGGAACTCGCTTCGAACGCATCAGTTGCAGTCGATAACGATCCCCGGTGATGCTTTCCGACGCTTTCAGCAGCTCGTTATACACGACAGCCCTCTTTTGGGTGATTTTCCACGGTTCTCGTTGTACATAGAAATAACCACTTTGGAAGCGACGAAAGCTCTCTTTGCACGTTTTACTAGATGGAGTATGTTCACCATACACTTCCTCTGGCGAACGATGCATTTCCGCGGCCGATTTTCTTCGCCGGGAAATAACGGAGTGTAGCTTCCCGCAAATGTGAGTTGTTTGGAACGAAACTTGCCATTGTAAAGACAATTAAGAGGGATGACGTTGAGGCGTCGCACAAATTTTACCGATGGCGTTTTAGGGGGACTCTATGAACCTAGCGTCATTTGTTTTGCCAACTTTTAATTCGAGAAAGTAGCGTACCTAACGCCATCCATTGCCAGCGGGTGGTTTCATATGCAGCCACCTAAAGTACAGGGTGTCGGGAAGGTCGATGCTGAGCCTTAAGGGGGTGATAGGTCACCTCGTTAGGAACATATCTAGCCAAGGTTAGCTTAGGCAAAAAATGTGGTAAATATATATATATATATATACTACTGTGTCCAAAAAATAAGGTAACATTTGAATTTAAACTGCGCGCGTCGAAGGATTTGGAGAATTATTTTTTTATTAGGTTGGTAGTACTGTCAGTGACATCTATGTCAAATTTACATGTCAAAATATTCATTAGTGTTTGAGATACGCGTCGTTTTGTGAGCTGCTAAAAGTGGGTTTTTCGTTTTTTGCAATGTCAAAATTTGTTGAGCAAAGAATTTGCATTAAATTTTGTTTGCTGAATCAATTTTCTGCTGCGGATACGTTTCGCCAAAAACTCAACCCATATCGTTTCGCAACCACCGTATTCACCTGATCGGCGCCGTGCGACTTCTGGCTGTTCAGCAAGCTCAAAAGATCGCTCCGGGGACACCTTTTTGATACGATAGAGGAGATTCAAGCCGCAGCGACGACGGAACTGAAGGCCATCCCGGAAAGTGACTACAATCAGTGTTTCGAAGATTGGAAAATCCGTTGGCATAAGTGCATTGCATCGGGAGGGGATTACTTTGAAGGGGATGAAATTGATTTGGAAAAATAAATAAAGAATTTTCGAAATAAATACAATGTCACCTTATTTTTTGGACACAGTAGTATATATATATATACACACACACACACATATATATATATACATATATGTGTATGTGTGTGTGTGTGTGTTAAACGAAAATGTTTACATATAATCACATATTTTGGGATTTTTTTCAGATTTTTATATCGGAGTGTCTTTTAGAGTCAATGGAATCAGATAAAAAAAAATACATCGAATTGGCGGGGGTCAGGGAAAAAGTTCACCGGATTCACGTGGAATATATATTCCACGTGAATCCATATGATATATATAATCCATATATATATATAAAAATCATATTCCATATGATATATATAAAAGATATATATATCTTTTATTAATAAAAATCTTCAACTTAATTTCTTTTTATTAATTAATTTTCTTTAATTTTCTTTAATTAAAATCATTTATGTTTTACATATAATTAGGTTCAGTTCCGTTTTGGTCACGTATTCCACAGTATTCCACGTGAATCCGGTGGACTTTTTCCCTGACCCCCGCCAACTCGATTTATTTTTTTATCTAATTCCATTGACCCGAAAAAAAATCCTGATTTGTTCTACTTTTTTCGAAACAACGCTTAGTAAAAAAAAAATTCCCCAACAAGAACACCCCGATTTAAAAATCTGAAAAAATTCCCAAAATTGTGTGACTACATGTAAACATTTTCACGCTATCGCCCACAGTGGAAGTATGATTTTTTCTGTGATTTCTAAGCAATTAACGTTAAAAAAAAATCCGAAAAATTGACTGCTCACTGTTCAAGGTCCATGATTGTGATTTGGTTATTCAAAAATGGTCAAAAAATTAAATGAAAATATTCAAGTGTCCGCCCGAAGTAAGCGGTTATGAATTTTTCGGATGTTTTTAAACGTTAATCACTCAGAAAGCACAGAAAAAATCATACTTCTACTGCGGGTGATAGCTTGAAATTTTTTACATATAATCACGCATTTTTTAAATTTTTTTTTAGATTTTTAAATCGGGTCGTTTTTTTTTTGGAGAAGGGTTGTTTCGAAAAATGTAAACAAAATTTAGGGTGTCTTTTAGAGTCAATGGAATCAGATGTAAAAAAATAAATCAAATAGACGGGGGTCAGGCAAAAAGTCTATCGGATTCACGTGGAATACCTCATATATATATATATATATATATATATATATATATATATATATATATATATATATATATATATATATATATATATATATATAGATATATGTGTGTGTATGTATGTATGTATATATATGTATATATATGTATATATTGTGTGTGTGTATATATATATATATGTATATGTATGTGTGTGTATATATATATATATATATATATATATATATATATATCTTCATATACATTCCAGATAAAAGAGCTCTCTGCGACTTTTCAGTTCAGGAAAGAACGTTGCTGTCAAGTACATTTGCCCGTACGGTAAAGTGGCCACTCGTGCCACGGTTACACAGTTGGGAAGGTAAGAAGAATGTGGATTGCAAGGAAGAAGAAGAAGAAGTCGCGTGGGAAAGTGTCTTTGGTGTGGCCTAGCCACCATAGAAGAGTCAGGATGAAGTGTACATGTATATATCTATATACAGAGCCCAAGACAGCGGTGAACGCGAGCGGCTGTACGTTATACGAAAGACCAGATATTTAGGAGCAAAACGAGGTGAAACTGTGGCGAAAAGCTCTCCTGTAGGGGCGACACACGCGCGAGCGTTTCTCATGCATTAGAAAAGACGAAGAACAGGATAAAAGAGGACGGAAGAGAGAAAAAAAAACGAAGGGACGGAAAAAGAAAAAAAGCAACGCGCGTGTCGTCCTGGGGGAAAAACTTGTGACTACTTTCATGAGTCTCAGCAAGTCTTTTCGTTGAAACACTCCAGCTAAAAGACAAGAGGGTGTGAGAGAGTTGAAAAAAGCTTTGAGGGACGATATCGACAAGAGTGCACGGACACTGCTTTGCCTAGAAGAAAATTGCCTGCTTCAATGTCAGTTTGTAACATACTTCCGCAAATAGAATAAAAATAACTTAAAATGCCGACAATTAAAAAAAATAGAATAACAAAAAAATAATAATAGCGGAAAAATGCTCTGCTGCCGTTTATTGATTGGAGGAATTTTTAAGTTTTAAAAATGTTTACTTTATGGGGTAATAATAAATAAGCTGTTAACTTACAAGCAATTTTTTTTACGAAAAAAAAATAATAATTGTCCGTTAGAAAGGAGTCAAGTATCATCCAGCGTGATAAATTATAGCTTAAAAATGCCAAAATACTGTGTAGAATTTGATATAATTTTACCAAAAAAATTTAAGTAATTGTGTTCTACTTGAAAAAAAACGATATACATATACATACATACATACATACATACATATATATATATATCGTTTTTTTTTCAAGTAAAACATGATATATATAAATGTTGGCGAAGACGAGGTTATTTTTCAATTATCATACGGTATGACAATAATAACAATAATCATAATGATAAAAGTTTTAGTAGGCATCCCCCTTTTTTATAGTAAAAACGGTTATAAAGTAATGGCAAAAATGATACCCTTTTATCTAACATCTCCAAAAATGCAATTTTAAATTTTTCGGTCAAAGTTCATTCATATCGAAGGAAAACAGGTTCTTAGAGTAATCTTCAAACGGTATTGATTTCCGACGAGAACTGTGGCCTGCAGAATGTACGCAAACAGCAAAGTCTGATGGCAATCTTCGATGGGCGGCAGGGTATATGTTCCATATTTTCAGAGGAAATGCTTTAAAAACATTAAAATATTCGTTTGGCAATAAGTATAAAATATTCCGAAACTTTGAATCAATTTTATTAATTCATTCCTTGTAAAAAAATCACTACTAAAAACGCACTCCTAACCTGGTTTTCGCTTTAAGGAGAGATATACATCTAGATGGTCGAGGTCGAGGATTTAGAAGCTATGAACATTCCGTCGACCGTAGAACACTTACGCTATGGGCCTGGTATCGATGATTCCATGTAATTCGAAAAATGTCATGATTTATTCATTCCCAAATTTTCAAACGCGTTTTTCTCAAAATCACGTTTTTCAAATCGGTACCCAAAATTTCTCGAAAACCAATGAACCGATTGCCTTGAGGTTTTCTGTGGTTATTCTATACACCATTATCTAGTACTTGTCATAGGATTTTTGTTTCCGTTACTTAGGTTTTCTTTTATAGGCAAAATAATATCAAATTTTTGGCCCAAAAATCACTATTTATGTTCAAACGTCCGCCATTTTGTCATAAATCGATATTTTCAAAATCGGCTATGACAAGTACTAGATTATAGTATCTAATTTAATATTCATTTTGGTTTTTTTTTCAGATGATTTTTGAAGGAAACGCCAGTGGGCACCGTAGACGCAGATTTTTTTACGACGCTCCAAGGATCATACAATATCCTTGTATATTATTGATATTTTTAAATAAAGAAAATTGAACATATTTTTGAATGTATATACTTTTAGATAATTAAAACCCCAAACCGAAATTTCAAATAGTTTTCCTTGAAAAAATTCACAAAACCGCCCTTTTTTCCGGCTCCTAGGTGTATATCTCCCCTTAAGATACTGTGTACATATAGTTGAAGTTTTACCGATGGAAATATTAACCCAATTTTTTTTTAATTTTCGTAGAATTATGGCACATCTAAAATAAAATAATGAGAAAGGTTCTCACTGCCTCATCATGTGAGATTCTTATCGACCAAAACGTCGCCCCTCTCTCCCCCCTTAACTACCAATTGATTCAGTAAATATAAACGGTCTGTAACCAAACGTCGTAAAACTTCAAAATTCCTGAAAAAGCACTCGTTGGAGTTGTACTATATGTAAAATTAGGGATGTACAAATTTACAGACAACGTTAATTAAGTAATAAACAAACATTTGTAAATGTTTGTTAATTACTTAATTTTCTCATTTGTACAAAGTTTTTTTTTCTTTTCATTTTTGATATATGTTGCTCAAGAGAATAATAACGAACTGCAAAGACCATTAATGAACCTGAAAAAACAACATGGGACTTATGATTGTTCGTAAATTTTTGTTTTTTTTGTCGCTTTCTCATTTGTTTATTTTTTTGGTTTTTTTTTTCGATATGATCTTTAAGTTTGTGCATCGTAATGGTAATTGTCTACCACCTAACCATTAGCCTAAATTCTATTCCAGACTCCAAGCTGCGTTTCGGTCAATTACAATTTCATCGAAATCTATTCAGTAGTTCTCGCCTTATCATCGAACAAACATACGAACCTCATTGTTTTATTATATGTAGACATATGGGGGGGGGGGGTGATTTCAAATGTATGTATATGAAGACTGCTTATAGCAGTTGATTTTACAAAATAGTAGTTACAACGCCCTGTGTAACTACTATTTTTAGTAGTTATATATTTATTATAGTAATTATTAATTAATTAATATTTCAATTAATATTTAATTTACTTAATAATTAATATTAATTAATTAATATAAGTATAATAATATTATAGTAAATATTTATTATATTTGTCTAAAGTCACCTTTAGACAAATATAAGTAGATTTTCTTCAAAACTCACCGATATTTTCGATTCCGAGTGCATTAGCTTTGGACTCCTTGCTCTTCTCGTCTCTGTTGCACACGTCGCCGGTGTTCTTCCACCACTTGTCGTAAAGTATCTGTATGACGCCTTTCTCCTGCAGTTCAAGAATGGCCAGTGATATTTTGTCTCGCCATGGAGATCCTGCAAGCAAAGAGATCCTTGAAACGAAGAGCTTCGCACAAATGTATTAGGGATATTTTCGTTCGTAATATATTTTTTAGAAAGGCGCATGCGCCTTGCGAGTATTTTCGCAACTTTATCAAGTGATTACATGTGGAACCGCCCGTTGGCGATAGGTGGCGTTAGGCGCGCTATTTTCTCAAATTCTAAGTTGGCAATCCACATGATGATAGGTCCATAGAGTCCCGCTAATACGCCATAGGTGACCTTTGGGCGACGCGTTACCACCGTCTCTTTTAAGGGAGGAGATACCTTCGGGAGAGGAAAAATGTTTCGGATTTTCGTGATTTTTTTTAAAGGAAAGATTTATTCACTATTTTATATACTCAGGGTATATTTTATTAATACTTTTCGCTGTTACATGGTATTTTTTAAAATCATTAATCTTAAAAAATGGCGGACTTACGTTACGGTCTTCTAAACTGCATTTTCAAAACTGTCGTGACGTATAGCTAAAAAAAATAATCGACCAATGCTGATGAAATTTGGTACAAATCTTCCTAACCTTGTTGGCTAAGACACGACCCTAAATGTTTTGGAAAATAAAAAAAATAAAAAATTCCATTGCAAAATGTAGCCATTTTTTTGGAAAACCAATCTTTTTGTTTCAAAGCGTGTCATTTCATCGATTTTTAAAGGTTCTCACTTTGTCTTGGTTCGTTTTTTTCTTAGTTTAATCTCGTCGACGCTACGTGCCACGCCGTCTAACAACATCCGCCGCAACCCATTTGCAGGGCCGTGCCATACCTCCGCCATTTTTAAAGATTAATTTAAAAAATACCATGTTACAGCCAAAAGTAGTAATTAAACATACCCAAGTCTCAAAAATGGTGAAGAAATCTTTCCTTAAAAAGTAAATCATGAAATTAGGCAATTTTTTCGTCGCCTAAAGATATCACCCCCCTTAAGGGGAGGTAACTGAGTAAACAGCGAAAAAAACAGGTAAACTTCGGGAATTTTTATCTCAAAAACTAATGTTTCGATTGGATCCGGGTTTTTTTTTTGGAAAATATGTACATTGAGGTATATTTAGGAAATTTTGAAAATAAATTCATTGAATTGAAACGATTCAAACGCGATTATCTCGAAACATAGTTCTTAAAGTCGGTTCCAGATGTATCTCGAAAACGGCTTGTCCGATTTTGTCCAAAGGCCATAGCCGGGTAAGTAGGGAAAAATCGCCCCCGCATTTTCTCCAGCGAAATTTGGAGTATAATCTGAAGTATAAAAAAAACTGATTTTCTGAAAATTTCATCCAAGTCACCGCAATGGTTTTAGAAAAATGATTTTTTTTTTAAATAAAACAACCAAAAAAAATTCCGGAAACGCTTCAGTGGATCAATTCGATTTTTTTTTGGTACTCGTTACGATCAAACGTGTTACGAAATAAAATTATAGAACATCTTGCGAAAGATTAAGGTTTAAAAAAAATAATGTTCCTTGTTTTATTTTTTGTTACTATAATCCACTTGGGGTACAATAACGAATACAATAACGAATTTTTTTTTATATAATCTTCGGGCACCTTATTAGATTATATAATTTTTTCAAAATGATCGGTTTGGTACGCCACAGTGAAAAAAAAGAAACAGACTTTCTTGATATATTTTAGTTATATATCTATATAACGAAAATATATCAATAAAGTGTGTTTCTTTTTTTTTCACTGTGGCGTACCAAGCCGATCATTTAGTCACATATCAGACTTTATGATCTGATACTGATTATGAATAAAATATATCAATAAAGTGCGTTTCTTTTTTTTCACTGTGGCGTACCAAACCGATCATTTTGAAAAAAATATATAATCTAATAAGGTGCCCAAAGATTATATGAAAAAATTTTCGCTATTGTACCCCAAGTGGATTATAGTAAAAAATAATAAAACAAGGAACATTATTTTTTTTTCAAACCTTAATCTTTCGCAAGATGTTCTATAATTTTATTTCATAACACGTTTGATCGCCACAAGTACCAAAACAAAAAATCAAATCAATCCACTGTACCGTTTCCGGAATTTTTCTTTTTTTCGATATTTAAAAAAAATCATTTTTCTAAAACCATTGCGTTGACGGGGATGAAATTTTCAGGAAATTTGTTTTTTTTTACACCTCAGAATATACTCCAAATTTCGCTGGAAAAAATACGGGGGCAATTTTTCCATACTTACCCGGCTATGGCCCTTGGATACGATATTTTTCCATGGCTTTTTTATGCAATGTGTGTGCAATCCAAAATCGTCGGAAATTGCGAACGAAAAACGAATGTTAAATTAAAACGGTCGCAATTCCGTCAAAAATGAAAATTTCAAAAAAATCCTACGTGGCGAGCGAGAAAAACTATCGAAGAATATTGTCTCCAAATTTGGACAAAATAGGAAAAGCCGTTTTCGAGATACATCTGGCACCGACTTTGAAAACTATGTTTCGAGATAATCGCGTTTAAATCGCTTCCAGTCAACGAATTTATTTTTCAAAATTCCTAAACATACCTCAATGTACGTATTTTCCAATCAAAGAAAAACCCGGATCCAATCGAAACATTAGTTTTTGAGATAAAAATTCCCGAAGTTTACCTGCTTTTCTCGCCGTTTACTCAGGTACCTCCCCTCAAGAAGAACATAAAAGGAGTGAGCTGGGCAGTCCTACCCCATCCGCCATATTCCCCAGAGATTGTTCCCTCCGATTACCAATTGTTGTTCCGATCGATGCAGTCAGCGCTTACGACTAAGCACTTCACTTCGTGCGACGAAGTCAAAAAATGGATAGACGACTGGATTGCCTCGGCAAAACCTGAATTCTTCCTGCGTGGAATGTTATTCTTCGCCGATGGGCAATATTGAGAAACTAGTTCGTTGATTTCCTATCGAATCACCGGGTGGGTGTCAAAATATTGAATGACCAAATATAGAACGACAGAGATTTCGAAACGACAGAATTATGAACTCTCAAAATAACGAAGGTTAAATTATTCGAAATCGTATCCTTTGACCGGTGACGAAATCAAGTTATTATTACACCAAAGGATTATTTATTCGAGAGCTCATTTATTGAAGAACATATGGTGCCGACATACATGTACAATTATTATTTTTACAAACTTATGACGCAAATAAGACTGCCTTTTAATGAGTGAAATACTGTAAAGCACCAAGCAGCTAAAAACAGGTAGTCAAGTTAATCAATTTGCCGTCGTGTATAATATGAAGGGGTGGGGGGGGGGGGGTGTAAGGGTTGTGATAACGCCTTGTAAAAAATTTTACACGTAGATATACCAATTAAGAATACATTTATATGAATAACATTTTTTTTTCAATGCTTAGAAGCACTTCCAAAAAATAATGACTGAATTAGTCGGAAAATCCCATGTTTTTCAGATGGGAAACAAAACGAGCTTACAGGCACGTTATCTCATTGGACTACAGCGCTGGGGTTTCGCACACATTTTTATTAATTTATTTCGAACCAATCTGGGGGGCGCACTCGTCGAAATTCGTCAATACCCCCATGAAGGATCAACCTAATATATATATACATAAAGGGCTGCTGGTTATTGGTCACGGTCCCGTCAAAGGGTTGTAGGACATGTTTTCCGCTACCAAATAACCCAGTAGTGCTTCGTGTAAAAGTGAACTATTTTCGAGACATTATGATTTTTATTATTTTCTGTAAGCGAGGGGTGGGCAGCTTAAAAAAATAAATTAAAAAAACTGTTGTATAAAATGAAACATTTTTATTATTCATAGTTTGAGGACACAGTAAGAAAGAATTATCAACAATAAAATAAGAATAAATTCCAAGTATTTTTTAATTAGGGGTCTAAAACTCCGCCACTAATAATTATTCGTATTTTATTATTGATAATTCTTCGTTAATGTCTCCTCAAACTACAAACAATTTAAAAAAATTTGATTCCATATAACAGTTTTTTTAAATCAATTTTCAAAGTCACCTACCTCTCAAATTGAAAAAAAAATATATATCTCGAAAATGGTTCACTTTAGCATAAAACATAACTGGGTCATTTGATAGCAGAAAACATGTCCTACAAGCCTGTCACGAGATCGTGACCAATATATCAATAGGCCTATGTACACATAATTCTGCATATGTATATTTTAAAAGTTCTCAATAATATTTAACAGAAAAAAGTGTAGAAATAAGAAAAGAAATATTATTTATTACGTGTATATTTCGAGAAGTCAGCTTGCAACACTACGAACGTGCCACCCTCTATATACCTCCGAATCGTACGTTTCGGTCTCACCTTTTGGCGTAGCAATTCCGTATCCCTTGCTGTCCAGTAGGCCACCGATTTGCGTGAGGTTGCAATCACGCTGTACCGCGTAATCGAGCATTGTTGATTCCATTAGGAACGCGTAATCACCCTCGAGGACTCTCTTCACCCCCTCCTCGTACGTTGACACGAAAACCGTCGACCTCTTCGACTCCATGAATCTCCACATCTTCTGATAAATTCCTATCTTCGAATCCTACATAATTTTCAGTGCGTTTAAAAAAAAAGACAAAAAAATTGAAAGCGTGAAATTGATTGCAATAGGCGATATCGAATCACAAATATATTGAAAAATAGTATTCTTTTTGTTAAAAAAAATGCAATGGTTCGAAATTCAACCGTAAAATGCAACATTCGTCGCCGATCTTTGAAAAAAAATGTCCGCAGGAAAATAACTTCGTAATACTTTTCTTTTTCGAATATTTAAGCGATTTGCCGTTTCAACAGTTTTCCAATGTATACTGAATTTTTTTTTAGTCCTCACGGTATACGGCTCTGCGGAAAAACGAGCGATTTTGTGGACTGGCGAAAAAGTTTTTACGAAATGCTAATTTTATTGCGCAGTTTTCCTACGATTTTTCTTGCCCTCTATTTTTCTCTTGCCTACCATTCAGCGTATCATCCGCCGGAATGCAAATTATTTTCCCTCGTTTCGTGTACATATAATTAGCACGGAAAACTTTTGTATTTATCGTTTTTAAGCCGAAAAACGTCTGCGGACTGCGAGAGCGCTCGTGGACCGATGGTACGCCGAGAGAAATTTCGCCTTTGGTGCTCTTCTCTTTAATGCGCTGAGGGTAGAGAAGCTTTCCGGCTTATCGAGAGATACACACCCGAGAAACCTCGAAATTTACGCGATGAACTTGTGACACGCGAGCTTAATGCACGATTAATCTTTCTCTCCCTCTCCCTATATATATATATATATATATATATATATATATATTAATATATTGAAATTAATTAATACAAAATATTTTGAAATATTTTAATAAATAAGAATATATACATATATATATATATATATATATATATATATATATTCTTATTTTTAAATATTTTGTATTAATTACTTTTAATATTTAATATTTGTTAATATTCAAAAAAAATTTAGTTATTTTATTCGATACCTTCTATTAAATTTCAATATCGTATATCCATCGAAATCCCGACGACTCGCCGAAAAGAGGGTGGTGTGCAAATACTTTATTGACCCTCTGTGTATATACAAGTATGTATACAGAGGGTTAATAAAGTACTTGCACACCACCCTTTTTCTGCGAGTTTTCGGGTATTTCTATTGATATACGATATTGAACTTTAATATACGTCATCGAATGGAATAATTATTTAAAAAAAAAAAATCCTCGGAAAACTGCTTTTCTAAATTGATTTCCGCAAATACTATTTTTCAGCAAACGTAGATACACTAAGAGAATAATTGTATTGAAGAGTCCGGATGAGTATGAATTCGAAAAAATAGGTTTTTTTTCGAACACAGTTTTAGAGTTTAGGGTCTTCACTTTAATTTGCAACAAATGTTTTGTGAAAATTGAAAAAATCGACGGAGTTATGACCATTTTTGTGAAGGGACCGCCCCGCTGCGATTTACCCTTTTTTATTTAGTGTCTCTCGAAATTATGCTTCCTGGGGCGATGTAAGTTGTTTCCCAAAATCTATTCGTGTATTCCACTGGATTAAAATTTTCTCTTGTTTGATCGGATCATTTTTTGATATATGGATTTGTCAATAACAAATAATTGACGTGGTTTTTAGGTCGAAAATCGAACTTTTTTTTTCTACAGCTGGTCGTTTTTGGAATTTAGGGAATTTCATAAAAGTACCCGGTCACACGAAAGTTTTATCGTTACACCAAAAGTACATTTTTTTATTTATCATTTTAGATGACCCTAGTTGCCGGAACTGCCAACACCGATTTTCCTTGCAGCAAAGATGGCACTTTGTTTAAACAATGACAACATTGTTTATCAATATTTTTCAATGCAAAAAAGGCACGATTGGAATCACTTCTTATTGAATAAAAAGTTCGTAAAATAATTCGTCGATTTATTGCAAATTTTGAAACTTTTAAAACTTCCATAGCCTAATTATTTTGACGGTGTTCAGATTTTCGGAGTTTTGTTCTTTCGTGTAAAATTCTTTCGGAATTTTGATCTTTCGGGGTAGTATTCTTTCGGAGTTTTGAGCGTTCCGATAATTTAAAGTTCGGAATTTCAAGCCGGCCCCATTTTGAATTTCGGAATATTACAATTCGGAATTTTAAATCGTCGGAGAATTCAAAGTTCGCAATTTCACCCTGGTCCTCATTTTATCACGTGTTTCTGCGAACTTTAAAACCCCTTCACTTTTTATGGGGGGGTGGGGGTGAATTTTAGCTTCCTCCGACTGAATTTCATCATTTGTAATTCAATAAATGAGAAAATAGCGAAAAAATGTTAGGGTGATTTTTCGGAAAATTCACTTATCCAAAGAATTACCAAAATTCGATTTGGATAGCTCCGCATTGGAACACCTGTGAGGCTACTCGAGAGTATGTGGAACAGCCGTGAGATTAATATTCGCGATGACGGGCGCGCGGGTGTGAAGAACCGTCTCGTTTAAGCCGCGTCGATCCACTTACCCTGAAGAATGTCATCGTGCTGCCACCCTCGAGGGTGCCGTACGCTATCTCCGTTTGCTCGGCGAGATCCGCCGCGTTCTCGATCGGCGTTATCATTCTCTCGACGGTGAGGAAAGCCGCGAGATTGGCCGTGTACGAGGATATGATGATGAGGGTGAAAAACCACCAGATACCGCCCACTATTCTCGTACTGGTTGCCTGCCGAGTTTCAATCGAAATTCACCCGTCTCATTGATATCTCGCTTATTGTATTTCCACGTCTCGTTCTAAATATTCACTCTCCACGTGAAAATAACAATCCGTTAATGAGTTTGGCGAAAAATCGTGTTCTTTTTCGTTAAATCAAAATTGTGCAAAATTATTTATTCCGGAATCGGATACAAATTATTGTACAGTTGAAAGATGATTTTTTCGAAAATTGGTTCGAAATGGTGTAAAAGTACAAACAACTTTTCCGAAATGAAATTATTTTTTATCGAAATTGTATTGGAATTTATAAAATGAGAAATATTTTTTTTCTTCTTAATCGAATTATAAATTATAATTAAAAGTTAATCATTTGTTTACATAATTACGAATCGATGGAATCAAAATTTTGTAAAATGAAAAAGATGGTTTGTCGAATCGAAATAAAAAAACTTATGACAATCAATGTATCTTACAATTTGTTCTCATATGCTGTCAATTGAAAAATAATCATGCGTTTTTATAATTGAAAATCAATCCAATAAAAATGTTGTAAAACGAGAATTATTTTATTTTAAATCGAACTATGAAAACATGTGGCAACAAACGTATCCTACATTTCGTTTTCATATGTTTTTATAATTAAAAATAAATCATATTGAAAAATTAAAAGTGTTTTCGATAATTAAAAATCAATCGATCTTAAATTTTGTACAATGAGAAAGATTTTTTGCGAATGTAATTATAAAAATTTAGGAGAATCAATCTATCCTACAGTTCATTCTCATATGCGTATATAATTTTAAAAAAACCATAATAAAAATTGTTGAAACGTTTTTATAATTAAAAATCGATCTATTTAAAATTATATAAAATGAGAAAGATTTTATTTTCAAATCGGATTATAAAAAAGATACAAGGATAAATATATTATGGGATCGAGAAATTGAAAAATATACTGGAAAAATGATTATCGTGAAATTTGACATTGAATAAATTTCATCTCGTATAGAAGATAAATAATTTCGTTGGAAATTGGTGAACCTCGACTGATTAATTTAGCGCGTTGTTTTAAAAATCACAGAATCGCTATTCGATTCTTTCAATTTTTCCATCCATTTTCCAAATTCTCCCTATGTACTGTATGTGGAATTCATGATATTCGAGGCTGTGGCGCGTAGGGAAGGAAAATGCCGCGCGTCTTTTCGTTCTAGAGTCTGTAATCCACCGTGTTGTTGGGCAACCAGATCCACAGGGTACATACGGAAGTAATACACACAGGGTGCATTTGACATACAAAAAAAAGATACATTGTTTTTACATACAAAAAATAATTTAATTTCGAATCCAAAAAACTCCTTAAAAAACTCATCATCGCGGTTTCGGTCATCAAGATAAAAATGATTAGGTATGCACTTTAAGCGGGACACCACTGTGACGAGTAGAAAAAAAACGATTCTTTTTGAATTTTCTTAAAGTATACATATTCAAGAACATGTGACAAAATTTCAAGCTGAAATATCGAAAACTGACCGAGTTATAGATGATTAAGTGAGAGCAGGTAGCGCAACGATTTACGTATACTTAAACTTCCAATTGCGTTTTTCTCGAAACGACTTTTCCCGACCTGGCCGGAATCATAACTCTACCTATAAGTATCCGATTTTCTATGTAAAAAAACCAAAAATTCCCCGATTGCAGTAGCTATCGGTAGCTATTGTTATCAGTAGCCGATTTTTTCTTTGAAATTTTATTATTTTCAAGCCCCTGAATAAAAGTAAAAAATTTCGCTAAAATTACATTTATTTTTAAAGCCCGCCATTTTGTGAATTATTATTTTTTGTTTGTTTGTAAAACGTCTACTTACAACGAGAACTATATTTACATAGATTATGAACATTTTTTCTTTATTAAACCAATCATTACCACTTATCGATCCGGCCATTGGCACACATATTTTATACAAAGGCCCTATTATACCTCAATACCGCTGTAAAATTATATTTTTTTCATATAAAATTATATGACATAAGTTCAATGCATGCTTAATAATATACCATTTTTCCGAATACGAAATAGGGGGAAAAAATGCGGAATAACGACCTCTTTTCGATCCGCCACTGTAGTGTCCTCCCTTGAAGTGGACGAATACAATTTAATTGCATTTAAAAAATACTATTTTTAGAAGTGTTTTCTTTTCGACGTTTAATTATCTTCATTCTGCTGGACTTAAAATCGATTTGAATTTTTTTTTTCCAGAATGATAATTTTTGGTGGCAGATAAACTCATGATAGGAATGCACTATATTTTTCTTCGAAGAAGACTTGACAAATCATTAAATGTCATATTTTTCTCGGTCGCAAAATATCCGCACTAAATCCGTAGAAAACATACAGCTACTTCAAAATTGTCACCCTGTACATACACCCACCCACCCACACACACACACACACATATATATATATCGTGTGGACAGGACTGGAAATACTCAGGGTTGACTTCTTCTTTCGTCGAATCCAAAGAATGCAATATGAGAGCCTCTTGTTCGGGCACCGGGATTTCGTATTGTCTTCATTTCTCTCCCTTCCTTTTGCTATCGTATTATCGATATATATATATATATATATATATATATATATATATGTACTTTGTAGGTATGTACCATGTAGGTCTTTTTTTCCACGTGGATATGAATATTTATCTACATTACAATAAACGTGCGTTTTCACCAGAGGCATGCACGGAAAAACGGAAATGTGAAGGAAAATGGTACATGTATGTAGGCTCGGTTATGAAAAATCTTGGCACCGTAGGACATTGATGAGGCGGGAGGGGATCGAAAAGGCTAAAAATCAAAAGCCATTATTTGGTACCCTCTACGATTATTTTGTGGGTCCTACTTCATAATATTTATAGACCTACATATATAATGATATGTATATATATATATAATTTTATTGCAGATGACGTAACCATAGATCGTGCAACGGCTGAATGAACGCGTCTCATTATAAAAAATTATGGGTTATAAATGTACGTATATGCAGGATCTCCTATTTATATGGAGACATCGAAATAATTTGAAAACAAAAAAGCTCGTTGAAATACGAATGGATTTTTTTTTCTTATGTAAACTACGTTTCTGCCGTTAAAAAAAGTAATAAACACGTAGACTCGCTTTGCAAATCGATAATATGATTCAATGATTTTCTGCTATTATTTATTACTTGCCGAGAAAAAAGATTCGCGCGTTAGCAACTATTGTGCCGTTGTTTGCGCACAAGGAATGTCACTTAACAGGTTATGCCTAGTTGTAACAGTCGAAAACTGCTCATTTTTGGGATTTTTTAACAGAAAATCGCAATGGTGAATTTCGACAAAAATGAGGCATTTGAAAAAGTATTATCTGAAGAACACTTTAATTTTTTTTTGTGTCAAAATATCAAATTGTAATCGATTTACAGTCGATGGCTGGGAAGCACCTCTCGGAAACGTCGTTTGCAGTGAGCAATACCCTGCTGAACCAGGTTATCTAATATCAATGAATCAAACAGACTTCGTTAAGAGCGGGGTAAAGTATTAAAAATTTTTTTTTTCATTTTTAAATTTTTTTTCAAATGAATGCATAAAATATCAAGAATATTGTGTTAAAATTTCAAGTCGATCGGAGTAAAATTGATGAAGTTATGAGTATTTGAGCGTCTATTGCTCCATGCCGTTCTCTTCTCTCCTGCGTTTTTTAAACCGTTTTTCTGAGACTTGTCATATTTGAAGTCCGTGTGCACGATAACTCAAAATCTACTGGACCAATCGCTTTGAAATTTTGCACAGTACTTCTTCACATAATTCACCAGGTATTGTCGAGAGCTTTTTTGTTTTTTTTTAAATAATTACTAATTTTTCAACAACAAATTAGCCGATTTTTTTAGCGTGAATCGGGTTTTTGGCTCCCAAGTGCTACGAAAAATCGAAAAATCGAAAGAAAAAAATCCTCCCGTCATTACCTCGAGAAACATCTCCTTTAACAAATGCATTTTGATTTTTTTGTTTCAAATGATTCTGTTGCGAGTTATGGTGCACACCGCAAACCAACTTTTTTTCGAGGCGCCTCCGGGGTTTAATTTTCACTCGCTCAATTTTGAATATTTTGCAATGCAAATTTAGGAGAATGTTGTTCAAATGTTACTTTATTACATGTAAATTTTTCAATAAACGAACACTATTCGTTGCGCCAAAAAAAAATTCTTAAAAACATGCCTTTTTTTCGCCGAATTAACTTTACCCCGCCGTTAATATATTAGTTTATCCTATGATTAATCGGAGGAATTTGCGAAATATCGAATTTAAAAAATGGCGCGTGTTTAAAAAGGAATCGTCATTTTTGCAAGAAAATTGGCATTTTTCGTTCACCAAGTCGAAAATATACATCGGAAAAAATCCTTCGATCAAATACTATATTTTTACATCTAGAAAAAGCCCCAAAGATTTTAGAAACGTCGATGCAATAGTTTTTGTGACGTTTCTGAAAACGGGCTTTCACAAAAAAACGTTTAAAGTTTCGAACGAAGCTTCCAGTGTACCACCGCGCATTAACATAACAGCCTATAAATCTGTCAATGTTAATCCGTTCACCTTAAAATTTTCAGGAAACATCTACAAGATGACAACCTGTCAAAATATATTGGATCTGAAAATACTGATTTTTCGACTTTCATAACTAAGCGTAACTTAAGTATCCACCTTCAATTTTGTTGAAACTCATGTATATTATGAAGCATTGAAAACTATGAGACACGTATTTTTTATCGGCGGAAAAACGGTTTTAAGGGGGGAAACCACCCCGCAAAGAAAAGCGTGCCGAGGGGTAATTTTTCAGTTTTAGCCACAAGCATTTTGGTACGATTTTAAAAGTTAAGTTCCAATTTTCGTACTTTCTTTTTTACTTTTTCAGCTTAAAAAAGAACTATGGCAGATATCAGAAATATTCTAGTTTGGGTGAGAACTGTAGATGTGCTAGATACCACAGAAAATTCGAGCGAAATCCGTTCAATAGTTTTTGCGATGTCATGCAAGATAATTTGAAAAATGCAATTTTGAGAAAAACGCGTTTAAGGGGTCATCTCACTTTAGACGCTAAAAAAATTCTATTTTTATGAATTTTTTTGAAAATTTTATTTTATAGATATTAATATAAAAGTTGTTACACTTAATAAATATACTTTCGAAATACATAAAAGAATTTTTTGATGTTTTCATATAACCCAAACAAACTTTAAACGCGTTTTTCTCGAAACAACGTTTTTCGACGGCTTGTTGATAAAATCTTCGAAACTACTGAACCGATCCTTATGAAATTTCAACCACATATTCTTTACAACTATAGATATAGAGCATATCAAGGATTTGTTTAAATTTTGACGATCACAATTTTTTGCCAAAAACTGTGAAAAACCCCGTTTTTTTGGTTTTCGAAAAATGTCCGCCATTTTTGTTATTTTTTCATATATAAAAAATCGTATGATATGCGCTATTGCCATTGAAATATTGAATCTAAAACCGCTGGACTTTTTTGTTTCGGATGATCCATCTCCTAGATTTCATCTACAGCGCAGACCTACATTTTTTTTAGGACATTTCTTTAACTACCATTTTCGTCTAAAAATAGTGAGTTAAATAAATAAGTAATTTTTTTTATGTCTTTCGAAAGTGTATTTATTAAGTGTAACAACTTTTATATTAATATCTATAATATAAACCTATCAAAACATTCATGAAAATAGCCTTTTTTAACATCTAAAGTGAGAAGACCCCTTAAGGGGGGAGATACCTTTAGGCGAGGGAAACATTCGCTGATTTTCACGATTTTTTTTTAAAGAAAAGATTTCTTTACCATTTTTGAGACTTGAGTTATGTTTTATTACTACGTTCGGCTGTTACATGGTTTTTCAAACATTTTTATTAATCTTAAAAAATGACGGAGGTATGACACGGTCTTGTGAACTGCATTTTTAATACTGGCGTGACGTATAGCTAAAAAACCAATCGACCGATTCTGATTAAATTTTTGTAGAAATCTTTCTAACCTTATTGTCTAAAACGTGAACCTAAATATTATTAAAAATGTTTAAAAAAATATTTTTCATTGCAAAATGTAGTCATTTTTTCGGAAAATTCAATTTTACTGTTTCAAAGCGTACGATTTCATCGATTTTGAACATTTCTCACTTTTTCTTGGTTCATATTCTGCGTATATTGTTAACGAAAGAAAAATCCTCGTTGGTTTTCTTTTAAGATTAATCCCGCCAACGCCACGTGTCCCGCCGTCTGACAAAATCCGCCGCAACCCGTTTAGAAGATTGTGCCACACCTCCGCCATTTTCGAAGATTAATTTTTTAAACCATGTGATAGCCAAAAGTAGTTATAAAACATACCCTAAGTCTGAAAAAGGTGGAGAAATTCGTCCTTTAAGAAAAATCACAAAAATCAGCAATTTTTTTCTCGCCCAAAGGTATCTCCCACCTTGAGTAGATGGAAGGCCTGAACTGGGACACATCATCTCGTACGAAGGCGTCAAAAAATTCTCAGATGACTGAATTGCCTCTGGAAAACCCGAATTCATCCTGCGTGAAATCCGATTGCTGGCTTTGGATAAAACAGTTTGTCGATTTTCGACCGTATCACTACCTTTTTTTTGTCCAAAAATGGGAAGTTTCACATGCAACCACCTAATATATACCTTATTAATATTTAATTAGCAATCGTAATAAATAAGTAATATCTAATTATCCCAATTGAAACGCCATTCTATATATCTTGTACATAATGAATTAGGTGCATGAAAATTATTGTTCCTGGCATGAAGATATATAATCCATAATACATATACTCTGGATGGAAGCGAAAAAAAAAAATTAGGTAGCACAGGGAGAACTTCCGGGAGTTCGATTCGGAAACCCGTTATTACGTCGCTCTCGCTCGACCCTTCACAATATAATATTATTCGCGGTACAAATTTATACCGTTGTGGGCTATTTTCCCGGACCCCTGGGTACATCGAATCACCGAATGTTGCACGCTTCGATACTTTAAATCGTGATGGAACGATGGCCGGTTTGCACCCTCGTGCTTCATATTTGTGTTATGGCCCTTCTATGAAGAATCGATCGGTTTCACAATTTCATTTTAAAACCACTTCTGCAACCTTTTTTCTATGTTAATTAATTTTGAACGGTTGAGAGAACGTCCATGGAAATTTCGACGATTATCATTGTAATGTTTTTTTTTCTTCTGAAGAAATTGAGTTGGAGTTTTGTTCGGAACATTATTCCCTTCTCGTAACTTGGGTCCCTCGTTCTCAAGCATGTACAGCCCTGAGGGGCGCTTATATTTTTTCACTGAGTTACCCTTACTGAATTATTCAACTGGCGTCACTTAAGTTCGAAAATTCGTTGGTTTTTAACATAAGACAGTAAATCATCCAGTAAAATGATCATCAAAATGTAGTATTTTCAATGTTATCGAAACGTCAAACAATCAAAATAATGGATTGATACTCAGATGGATATTTATTGTCGGGATTTATAGCCGCCATTTCGTATTTGGTTTATGTTTTTCAATATTTATATTTTTTATTCGTCTTCTTTTGAAAATAATAAATATTTATATATTTTTTAAAATTATTTATAAATTATTTATAAATTAAATAAATATCTATATATTTTTTTAAATTAAGCTTGTTATAAACGTAATAAGTATTTAATTTTTTTAATTTATCTTTTTTCTTAATACAATAAATATTTATGTATTTTAATGGAGCTCCATTTGAATATAACAAATATTTGTTCTTCAATTTAGCACTTTTAAATATAATAGATATTCATGTTTTTGAGTTTACCTTTTCTAAGTATAATAAATATTTGTTGTTTAATTCAGCCATTATAACCTGATATCCCACTTCCTAGTTGGATCGCATCATAGCGATCCCTTTAAGGGCAGCAACACTTAAGCCCTTGAAGGTCCTGAATTTTCCTAGGGCTGCCCTGACAATTTACCGCCTGCGTGCGATTTATCGCAATTTTCAGAATATAAATATTTCTCCGAGTCCGAATGTAATGGCCTGCACGCGAAGTTGATCGGAACGACCGATTGTGTACGTGAAAGTCCTGTATGAAGGAATAGGCGTGCGGTAGGTCTGGCGTACGTGCCCCGAGGTATCTCACCTCCGAACACTATGCATAGACGACGCGGATGTTTTCGATTCGAATCAGTCACGTTTAATCGGGTTAGCGGGCGCCCATAAAGTGTACGAGTAGCGCGGTCTCGATATACCACCAAAATCGGTTAACGAGCTTAATAATAGCTATACGTGTAATTTAAATATATCTCGTTGTGCACCAGAGTGCAATGTAATTTTGTTACATTTTTGCCGGACGTGCCACTGCCCTGTTATTGAATGATTATACATTTTTTTATTATCACAAATAATATAAATTGAATTATAAATTTTGTTCTTTTTTTTTAAACTTTCCTTATCATTGCATTTTTATATATTGGAATTTATAAAAAAAATGAATTTATATATTAATATTTATTTTTCTTCTGTTTACTAAACTCGTGCTCCAGGCTCTTTGCTGCTCGATAAAAAAAATTATTTGTAATTTATTTTCTATTTTTTTTTCATCCATTTTTTAAAATGATTTTATTTCCATTCTAGTTAATTTGGAAACTTAGTATCTTCGTTTCACTTCTTTCTAGAATGATAATAAATTTTTTTATTATCACAAATAATATAAATTGAATTATAAATGTTGTTATATATATTTCTCGCTTTCTTTTACAATTGGAAAATCTCTGTTATTTTTTTCTTAGATTTTGAAAATATTAGAATCTTTGAATATTATGAACTATTAATTTTTTCATTGAATAAACATTTTTCTTTTTATTTTTCTTTTTTTTAACTTTCCTTATCATTGCATTTTTATATATTGGAATTTATAAAAAAAAATGAATTTATATATTACATTTTTTTTCTTCTGTTTTCTAAACTGGTGCTCCGGGTTCTTTGCTGCTCAATAAAAAAAAATTGTTCGCAATTTTTTTTCTATTTTTCTCGTCCATTTTTTAAAATCATTTTATTTCCATTCTAGTTAACTTTGAACTTTAGTATCTTCGTTTCACTATTTTGTAGTAAAATTCATATAAAACTTGATGCATTTTTTCATTCAAATATGCATTTTTCGTATGTTTACACATTTCATGCGAGACAATCGCAATAAATATTCGTTTTACAGCAATAAATAAAACTCGTGATTTGCGTAAATGTATGCAAATATTGAATTATCGAATCGGAGCAAATGCAAAATTGGGATATCAATATTGATAACGCCGTAATGTGTATTTACGCAAATTGGTAGTTGATGTTTTTGCGTATCGCAGATATCGAAGGTGTGGAGAAATACACGTGGCAGCAAAAAAGATAATAATTCAGGCTGGATTTATTTATTGAATCGTCACTGCCTCCAGCGATAGGTAAATATATCGACTCGAATTTTTCATACTGTAACGTTGCAAATAATTAAACACAAAAACGCCGAGCTCACCTAAAAAAATACCTGTATTTTTTTTATAGCGGTAACGCCTACCTCGTGGCCGGAAAAAAGAGGAATTTTTCTGGATAAACGTGTAAAAGAGGCAAATTTGTTTCCTTTTTTTTACAATAAAAAGTATGATTTCAAGTTTCTTTTACAATTTCCGCATTGCAAAAATGTATAAATGTGGTAGCTACAACAAGATATCCGAAATTTGAAAAAGTTGTTTTTGCATAAAATTATGTAGTGCTTGGACGGAGGATTTAAGAAAATATTGATTTTTGAAAAATAGCTGCGGTCCAAGGTGAAAGTATCGATTATCGGTTTAAAAGATTCTATTTTCGTTAGTAAAAAAAACTATGAATCGAAAGAAAAAAAATCATTCATTCAAGCACAGATTGTTAGCATGTAAAAAAGCTTGTAAAATTTGAAATTGCTCGGTGCAGTGGTTTTTGAGATATTCACCACAATAGACCTCCACAGATATTGCAAAAAACATCTTAACTTTTTTGTTTGATTTTTCCAAACGATATTTAAAAAAAAATCGCATTTTCTTCTTTAAACAAACTCATTTAACTCTCGATTTAACCAATTTTTTTTCAAATAATTGTTTTGTTGGATGTTCATTTTCAGTTAGATAATTGTAAAACTTGTTGAAGGTTGCTTACTAAAATAATTCATTTAAACAATTATTCAACTACTTTTATGTAAATGATTGTAAATAAATAATTATTTCGTCCACTATTTGCTTAAGAAAAATTCATTTTTCGAATAAACTCCTACCTTCAATATTACTTCATTATTTCCTGTTCTCGTCCTGTACTTTTTTTAAAAAATAATTTAATTATTAACCGGACGTGAAAAAAAATTCTGCATATCGCTGACTCGACAGGAAATCAAGCTGAGCGGAAACGCCGAGCGTTTTTTCCGACGAATATCAAACTGCAAGTCCATGATGGACGTTGATGGATTATTTTTTTTTTTATAAAAAAAAAGATAAATCGCCAAAGCCGACTGTTGTCGATGGTGCGGACGGACGACGGGCTTTTACGAGTATAACCTCGACACCTCCACAAGGACCATCAAATTTTCAATCGCAACTGCAATCCCGTGATACAAATTAATGCATAAATATTTTCGTAAAAAATAAATAAATAGAAAACGAAAAAAAAAAATTTACTTTTACAGAAAAAGCGGCCTTTTTTATGTACAGCCTGCGGGTACTCGCTACAGCGGAACTGCGAGCGCGTAATTGGCTTTTTGTACCGCGTACCCTTGAACCCTATTTCGCCCCAACCCCGAGATTAATGCTCCGAGATGAACGCGACATTTTAATAGGATGTGCAAGATTTAGGCATCGGATAATACGATTTTTTGTAACACAGAACATACAACGATACCCCCGCCTCTCTCTGCCATTTCGAAGAGTGACAGGACAAAATATAATAAACATTTCCAGCCAGCTTGTTTTTAAAGAAAGGCCAGTAATGAGAGCGCGATCGGTATATCACCTGGACCATCTCGCTGGTTGAGCTGCATTGCTCTGGGCCGATACTTGGATGGGTGACCGTTTGGTCGCGCATTAGCTTGCGCGTCGACTGCTGGAGTCTTATCGGAACGTGACCACGACTGGAATTCATTGTTGTCGAAAATATGGCCGTTTGTATCGAGTTTTCGTCAGTTTCCCTGTGCCCTCGTGTAAAAAAACGGTCGACAATAATTGTAGAAATAATAGTGGAAATCATTCACTGGCCGATACTGTAAAATGGCCAATAATAATTGAAATAATTCAACGGCCGATACTGCAGGGACTGTAATAAATAAAGTAGAGAGCAACTTTTTCGAAATGGCCAATACTCAGGGAGTGTAATAAATAAAGTAGAGAGCAACTTTTCCGAAAAATAACGTGCAACAGAAAAACGAATAATACATTTATTGTAAAATTCATCGAGATTTATTGCAAGCAGCGGATTCATTAAAAATGAAAAACAACCCACGGAAACGTAAAATAAATTTAAAAACTCCCTAAGGCAAGCTCTTGAAAAAAATAAGTTATTTTTCGGAGGTTATTATTGTCCGCGTTATTTCGACGCAGTTGTATTCGAAGTGATAATGGTTAAAATTAATTGAACCCGCCACCGCTGATAGAAAAAATGATGGGATCGCAAAAAACTCGCAAGCGAATTAACACTAAATAAGGAAAACACAGAATTGCTGGAATAAAGAATACGAAAACGTGTCTCAACAGATAAATTGATGGGCTACATCCATCTAGGTGGGTCAAAAGATTGCATTTTCCAAAAATATTTTTATTCCATAGCCTTTTAGCTATATTTCGTGAAAATGTAATTTAAATATTTCTGAAATTGAATGAGCTACAGCTTCTAACAGCCGGCTGGGTGAGCGGTAGCAGTACCAGACTGCAAACTTTAAGGCCTTAGACCACAGTAACGGGTATAAAATCATGTGCAAATTTAACCATTTTTGTTCGTAGGAAAAAGTGATGCACTCTCAAAATTAATTACACATTTATTTAGTATGCATATGAAGCCTAAAATTAAATAATTTTAATTGAAGCCTTAAATTTAATTAAAGCTTTTAATTAAAGCCTAAATAAAAATGCTCGTCAATCTACATTAGCATACCTAGAGAAGTACGTTCGGAATTCAAAAAAATATTGTTTTATTCAAAAGTTGTAGGTATTTGAACTTAAGAAATGAATTTTCAGTGAAAAATTTCGTTATAACATCGAGAAAAAAAAATATACATTTTCTAAGAGCTTGATATTCATACTAAATAGATGTGTAATTAATTTTGTGAATGAATCACTTTTTCATACGAAAAAAATTGTTAAATTCGCATATGATTTTATACCCGTTACTGTGGCCTATGGCCTTAAAACGCGTTTTTCTCGCAAAACTGTTTTTAGAGTCGGTGGACATGGTATCCCAAGAACCACTTGATGGATTGTTTCCAAATTTGCAGAGGATACGATAAGACACATTTAAAGGTGGTTGACGATCTCACTTTTTTAAATCGATCTTCATTTTTTAATAGTTACGTAAAAATTGCGACTTTTTTCATCGATATTGTATGATCAAGTTTAAATTAACCGCCAACTTGGTAAAAAAAAATTATTAAAAAACTCGACGACCGTCAATGACTCGTAGTTATTGTCAACTTGAATAACCCATTTGTTTTAGATTTCAGATAAACGGTTCAAGCTCGACAGTGTCCACTGCCAAACGTCGCGAAAAAATGTTATCATCTACTGTGTTTTTCTTGATTTTCTGTATTTTTTGGTTATTTTTTAAAAGGCTCTTTATATATACCTCTTTATATATACCTTTGTGTTTAAAAGAATGCATTGCTTTTTCACCAACCGTTTCCCAGAAAAAAATTCGGAATTTGGCCATTTTTATCGGGTCTCTAGTAGCTCCTTAACGATAACCGAGTGTGTTATAAGAAATAGGTCCGGAAATTGGTAAACGATTTTTTTCCTGTCCCTCTTCAACGTAACAAAATATGAGTACCTTTTTGGGGCATTAGAGGGTCGAGCTCTCTGTACAATGCCACGTATATAAAAGCATGTATACACATATATATGGTTGGATATACACGTACGTACATCGAGTACGTCGAGCTTCAAGAGGCGCGTGCACAATACTGAAAGGAAAACCAGTCCTACCCCTACAATCCCCGGCAAGACCATTTCTGTGGGTTAAGAACACCTCGGTATGGCTCAGCTACATTGTCCATGAATAGCTAAACCATTGGGTAGGGAAACCTGCCCTCGGCAATATTCCAAAAGGGGCTGGAGAAAATTGCAACTGTCGTCATGTCACCGTGTAAAAGCATGAGGATTTTCACCTATCTCAAACCATTGTCCTTGCTCTGTTATTATTGTTGTTATTTTTACCGCTATGACTATTATTATTATTGTCATTCTTATAGTTATAATTATAAGTGTTACTCCTTGTAATTGTAACGATCAGTGTTACTATCTTCACTATTAATGATGCCATTAGAAATACTATGTTGTTATCATTGTTATCATTATTATTATTATCACAATAACTACCATTGTTATCATTATTATTATTATTATTATTATCACAATAACTATCATCGTTATCGTGATAATTATTATTATCGCAATAAGCAGAATTGTTATCGTTATTATTATCACAATATGTGTTATTGTCATCACAATAAGTTTTATTGTCATCGCAATAAGTGTTATGGTCATCGCAATAAGTGTCATTGTCATCGCAATAAGTGTTATCGTCATCACAATAAGTGTTATTGTCATCGCAATAAGTGTTATTGTCATCGCAATGAGTGTTATTGTCACCACAATAAGTGTTAGTGTCATCGCAATAAGTGTTATCGTCATCACAATAAGTGTTATTGTCATCGCAATGAGTGTTATTGTCATCGCAATAAGTGTTATCGTCATCACAATAAGTGTTATTGTCATCACAATAAGTGTTATTGTCATCGTAATAAGTGTTATTGTCATCGCAATAAGTGTTATTGTCATCGCAATGAGTGTTATTGTCATCACAATAAGTCTTATTGTCATCACAATATGTGTTATTGTCATCACAATATGTGTTATTGTCATCGCAATAAGTGTTATTGTCATCGCAATAAGTGTTATTGTCATCGCAATAAGTGTTATTGTCATCGCAATAAGTGTTATTGTCATCGCAATAAGTGTTATTGTCATCGCAATAAGTGTTATTGTCATCGCAATAAGTGTTATTGTCGTCACAATAAGTGTTGTTGTCATCACAATAAGTGTTATTGTCATCACAATAACTGCTATTGTCATCACAATAAGTGTTGTTGTCGTCACAATAAGTGTTATTGTCATCACAATAAGTGCTATTGTCATCACAATAAGTGTTATTGTCGTCACAATAAATGTTATTGTCGTCACAATAAGTGTTGTTGTCGTCACAATAAGTGTTATTGTCGTCACAATAAGCGTTATTGGCGTCGCAATAAGTGTTATTGTCGTCACAATAAGTGTCATTGTCATCACAATAACTCCTATTGTCATCACAATAACTATTATTGTAATCACAATAGTAAGTAACTATCATTATTATTCAAATTATTTCTCTCTTATATTAATTATTTATGCTGTATTCATACTATTGCGGTTGCTATTGCCGTTATTATTAATTTTACTATTATTGTTATCCAAATTATTACAAATTATATAAGCCATATTATATTAACACTGCTGTGGTCGTTACGACTATTACTGTTAAAATGTCTATTATCGTTCCTGTTGTTGTTGTCACTTTTAGAATTAATATGATTGTTAACGCGGTTGGGCAGCGTTTTCGGGGCTCCTGACGAGATAAATTCTCCCGCTACGATCATTTCTCGCCGCAAAGTCATCAGAAATGAAAAAGGAATTGATTTCTATTTGACCTCGTTTAATGAAAACAAACGAACATTATCTCGCTGGTGAAAGTTCACGCCGATAATTCGAAGACGCAAAAAAAGTTGAGAAATGTAGAAATGTGATTTAGGTTTTTTAAAAATATATTCTTTCGATGTCGATAGTACTGCGAGGATACCTATTCTTAACAGTTTTTTTTGGTCGTTGTTGGTGGATTTCAAGATAACGTTTCGACGAGTTCGCTCCGTTGCCGGCTCTGTCACACCAGCATTTTTACCTTGGCGTTGAGGTCGCTTCCCTGTTGCATAAGCGTGCCGACCGTAAACCAGAAGCTGTTGGCGAACGTGAACTCGTTGACCGTAAACGGCAATGGGATGTCGTCGCTGTCCGGTTCCAAGGCGCTGACGTGACCACCCTGATAGCCCCCGCCAAGTGGTGCACAATCATTATGACAATTACACGGGCTGGTGTGCCAATAAACGCGTTCGTTTTTTCAACCCCACCCAATCTGACGGACGGTAGGGACAAAGAATGAACCCAAGATCTACATTGCCCGATGATGCGCCGACCGATTACCGATCGATTAGCTGCTTACTCCTCATACGTTTGCCTCTTTTTTTCTTTTTTTTGACGACACGATAATGGATTTTGGAAAATACGATTTTTTTTTAAATTATTACGAGAGAGAGAGAGTCAAGAGAAATCACATTCGCGAGAGTGAACCTGGCGGATGAATGGCAAAATATTGCATACAAAAAAAAGTGCGGCAAATGGAAACAAAATAATCATAAAAAACAAAAAAAAGGTGATCAAGAGTAGGAAAAATCCCCCTCAAGGGAATTGCGGATTGCTCGAAGCTTTTTTCCGCCTCGACATGAAGAGTATACATTTTGTGTATATCCTGAATGCGCGGCTCTCAGCGCGTCCCATTCATCACACTTTTATGGAAATTTATGGAAATAATGCGACGAGCGTGTCAACGTGCCGCGAACTCCTCGCAGGAAGGACTTGGGTTACAGGAGCCTCGTGTACGTGCTCAACGAGCCCTGATTTTTTTACTCGTCCTGCCGCAAAGCTATTTACCTACCAGGTGTCCGGGGTCTGGGCGGCTGGTGGGAGGGTTAATCAAATTTCATGAAACGACTGATAATTGGTAGAAAACTATAATTAAATTATACGCATCGCTTTACCCTGACGATCATCGATCGACGCATCATTTCGTGATAGAACCGGTGACATTTTTAGCCCGAGTCGAAAATTGAGTACTGAATCTCGTTTTATAAACCCAATCGCATATTTTCAGGCAATGCGATAATCAGCTATCATTTTGTTTGTGATATGTAGGAATTGGTATTTTTTCAGATTGAAAGAATAAGCCCTCACTTGAGGGGTCTGTATAAGCTGGAAATTTGATAAACGAGATTTTTTTATTGTTTTTTTTCGTAGCTTCGCGTCTCAACTTTGATTTGCAACATAGATTTTGTAAAAAATTCAAAAATTGTACGAATTGTGACGATTTTTGTGAATGGTACATGGCCGTTGATTTGTCCTTTTTTAAGCATTTTTCTCCAAAGTATGTTTTACGGAGAAGTGTTTCCACCGGATATTTCGATAATTTTATCTATTTTTTTTATAACGAATGATAAAAGTTTTTTTTATCCATGTCGAAAATCGAACTTTTTCTTTAGTGCTTGCGGTTTTGACAATTTTCAAAATTTCAAAAAAGTATCCGTACGAAAGCTTTATTTTATTGTACTGAAAACCCCTTTTTATTTTTCGTTTCACATTACCCTAGTGGCCAGAACCACCTACACCATGCAGTAACGGCACATTGTATAAATAATCATAAATTAATTATTTATCAATGTTTTTTAATGTACGCTTTTGGGTGGAAATTTTCATACCATTTTCTATTTCCTTTCTCTTGATCGTGATCTCCCCATCCCAACCTTGTTTTGTTAAATTATTGTCGGATTCTCAAAGTAGCTTAGGATTGGTGCGAACAGAAAGGGGCCAAACAGAATTTGATAAGACTTGATTTGTTTTTCAATCAAATGACTTAATGAATCCACATCAGGATAATATTTCCATAAATTATACAATTCATATGCTCATATGGGTATTGAAACGGAGGTTTGGAATTTTTCGCCTTGATGCACTAGTTTCATCGCTTTAATTTGATCAGGATTAATTTTAATCCTTTGGGTTGAAGTAAATCATCGCATCAGATTGGGATTTATTTAAATCATCTGGATTGAAATAATTTGAGGATTCATTTCAATTTCAATTGAATCGATTCATCGCATCAGTACGGTACATTTTGATGTTCTCATTTAATCGGGATAAAATGAAAATATTGAAAATTAACTCAAATTCAATCTCGATGTATACGGACGAAAATTTCGCGGGAACGTAATAACATGGGGAAAAATAAAATATGAAAAAAAGGAATAACCGAACGGAAACATTGAGGGGAAGTATAAGCTCTGTGTCAGCGAATTCCACAGAACCTGATGCTCCGCTCATCGAAAAAAAAAACTTGGCTATATAAGAAAGATTCATTCGATAAATTTGTGAGGTTATGTTGACCCTGTATATGTCCTTGAGAGGAGAAGAAAAACTAAACCGTGATTAGAAAGGTCAAGATCCAACGTCATCAGCATTTCATTTTTCGACTCGGAGCGGTAACGAATATCTCAGGCAAAAAAAGATATCGCTACACTCGGTCGAGTCTTTTCCATTCTTTTTTTTGCGCGCACCTGCCTGACGGGAGCCTACCTGAAGGGGGCACTTGCAGCTCGGACACGGCGATGGTTCGACCCATTCGTACGGTGAGAAACGCGCCACTGTCCAAATCGTCAGCGAGACCATCACGTAAGCGGCCAGCATCAACAGCCAAATTTCCACCGCGAGTGGATTCATGAACGAGAAGAGTCGAGAGGGCACACGACCTGACACCTGAAGCATCCACATTATTTCCCTTTCGCCTTCGATCGAATTCTCCCATTTTCTGCGTATTTATTTTTGCGTTTTTCTCGATTCTTCTTTGTCATTATCCTTCGGTGATAACATCGTATCGTTATCGGAGTAGTTATCACGAAAGTGCGTCCGGCGTCTCGCTCCCCGTGGCTCGTTTTCTGCCTAGCCGCGTTCTTTGGCCCGAACAAGAGGACAGGATGGACGGTTTAGGATCAGCCTGGGATGGATCAAGAATGGATCAGCCTTCGATGGATCAATGACGGATCTTCAATGGATTGAGGAAACGATCGATGGAGGTAGCATTCCGTGCTGTTACACCATTACATCAAGATACGATAAAACTCAAAAGACAATCAAGGGAAAGCAGGCAAGATTCCTCGGTAAAAATGTCTCTTCCAGATGCAGTTGTGTATGAAAGGAGAACTCAGTGGCGTCCCTCGTCACAGCTGATCCAGGAGCGTGAGACATTTTCACATCGGCTAAAGAGATGACATCGCGGATGACATCGGGACTTAATATGGGCCCTGGATACTCATGCGATCAAGTATCGATGTCATTCAAGGCTGATGTCACATGCAACAATGATGTACCTTCGGATTGAGACCGCTCCCTTGTCGTAGAAATGTACCGGTGATGAACCAGAAGCTGTTGCTCACGCTAAATTGATTCTCGACGACTTCGCTCTCGGCCAGACACGGATGAGGATTGTTCCACTCGTACGGGCTGAATCGCGCCATCACGAAAAGCGTGAAACTCACTAGCATATAAGCGGCCAGCACGTAGAGCCATATCTCAACAGCGAGGGGATTCATGAAGGAGAATAGACGAGTCGTTTGGCTGGACGGTACCTAAATTACGTTAGGCTACAACTTTAATTAAAATCGACCTGGTGGCTAACCCTTTTGGCTGCTCGAAACAAACGGCTACCTCAGATTCGCGCACACTTATCACGGGCCGCCCAAAGGGACATCCAACTATCGTTTGTCCAATTCAATGTCTTCGTTACGAAGAATGAACGTCCCGGCCATCGGACTAACGGATCAACGTTTGCACGCAGCTACGATGTAACGTGCGTTCATTCATCCGAATGCAGAACGGACACCGAACACCGGGACGTTCATCATCACCGGTTTTAACAGTCAAATACCCGATCCTTACTTTGGACTCACCTTGAAAAGTATCCCGATCCCGAGATTCATGAATGGCTTTGTGAAGTCGATCACGCTCTCCCTTGCGTAGTTTATTGTCATCGAAGCCACCGCCAGATCTGCACGCTGAGCATCAACCATCCAACAGAAAAATCGTTACATTTATGGATACGATGAAACAGTGTTTTTAATGTTTGTCATCGCGTCAGGTGAAAACCATAGAACGGATTTTTGTTTGGGCCGCTCGCTGTTGGATCTTGGTGTCCAATAGCGCAATCGACGGCATCAGGGAGCTGACCAATAAGAGCAAGAAACAGTTGCTTAGATGGTGACTAATCATGACGCGCCAGGGGCAACGCCTGACAAGTACACTGACGTTGCTTACAAGTAACTTAGTGTTCACAATTTTCAAAAAAATCATTTGGGGTGATGCAGCCTTCAAACGGTAGTGTGAAGTTTGCCTCAATCATAGTACGCGAACGATTGAAAAGCACAAATGATAAACACGTGTTAAAAAAATTGGATTTACTAGAAAAAATACCAGAGGTTTGTCCGATTTGCCAAACTGTCAACGTTGGCAGATCGCAGAAGAGGCCAAACCGTTGGCTATTCGTGTCTACGACAAGTGGCTCAAGCTCCGTAAGGTTCTCAGAGTTATCTGTTGGTTTGGGTTTCAAGGTAAGAGCGTTCGAGGCCGTATAAAAGATTCAGCGCAATCATCCTTGGCGCGTATGTGGGATGATATTTTGGAATGTACACGAAGAGAGTAACACCCACCTCCGTCACGACATTCTGCGCGCATATTTACGTGGAGAAGCCGCGCTTTAAAACCTCCGAGAATTCATGATGTTGAAAAGCAAAGTCTTGGAACTGGGTAAACTAATACCGCGACTGTTGCGGAGCAAAAGGGTCGGAAGGAGAATGGGGGGGATCTCTTTGCAGGTAATACACTGGAACATGCTGAAGGCGACTTTTGCCGGCGTGTCGGCCATTAAAAATGCATGCCCCTATTTTGCAAGGCAAACGTTTGCTGAAACTGCAAAGATCTTTCTTCAAGAGGTAGAGAGACGACATCCGTGTTTCCCAGAGAGCACACACGAAAGATATATGGGACGTATACATCCGACTGGAACGCGAAAATGTTGGCTATGTTTTATAGCATCGCGCTGGCTTCACGTGGAACTTCCGCTTGTACGTAAAATGAGGTATTGTGGAGGGACAAACGGGTGGTAAGTCCAGATGGACACTGATCCTAGTTCTTTGATTGGTAAGCAGGTATGACCGATTCTCTGGAGAAGCCAACCTGACCTGTGGTGAAGACATGCTTACTCATTGAAGACATGTTTTATTGGAATCTTGCTGAGAGCATGCTATTTCGTTGAAAACATGTTTTCTCAATCAATATTGGAGACACGTTCTCTCATTGAATGCGTATCAGTACATTTCCCCGAAAACACTTCCCCGAATGACATTTCGCCGAAAACATTTCCCCGAATCGACATTTCCCCAAATGACACTTCCCCGAACGGTACTCCCCCGAAAAACAGTTCCCCGAATCAACACTTCCCTGAAAAATTGTTCCCCGAATTGACATTTCCCCGAATGACACTTCTCCAGACGGCACTTCCCCGAAAAACAGTTTGTTTGGGTCTGTTTGAGTTCCACGCACCCCACTATTCCAAGCACATCCAAGGTGCCCGGCGCCCACACCAGTATTCCATGCAATCCACTATTCCACACGCACATTCGAGGTGCCCTGCGCCCACAACAGTCTTTCACGCACCCCAATATTCCACACGCACATGCGAAGAGCCCTGAGCCCACACCAGTGTTCCACGGACCCCACTATTCCCCACGCATATCCGAGGTGCCCTGCGCTCACACCCATTTACGCATTTACCCATTTTTACCCAATTTGACTTTGACTTTAAATAAATGACTTTTTCGCTCATTTTCGGGGAAGTGTCGTTCGTGGAAGTGTTCATTCGGGAAAATGTTTTTCGAGGAGGTGTCATTCGGAGAAATGTCAATTCGGGGAAGTGTTTTCGGGGAAATGTCAGTTCGGGGAACAGTTTTTCGGGGAAGTGTCGATTCGGGGAACTGTTTTTCGGGGAAGTGCCGTTCGGAGAAATGTCGATTCGGGGAAGTGTTTTCGGGGAAATGTTATTCGGAGAAGTGTTTTCGGGGAAAAGTATGGGTACCCATTGAATGCATGCTTCCTTATTGGTCATGCCTCCTCATTGAGGACATCCTATTGAAGACAAAGATCACATCCAAGACATGTTTCTTTGAATCTGGCAATTGGTCTGAAGACGTGCTTTCTCAGGAGATCAAACATTGGTCATTCAAGATGTTTGAATCTTATTAGGAACAGGCCATCTCATGCAATTGTCTGAACCTTATTGACGGCACGTTGCTTAAAGGCGGCGCTCCCTACAAAGGCGTCAAAGAATGAATGTTTCTGATGGCCTTAACTTATTTTGAAACTTGTAGAATACAATGCATTTAGTGATTTTGGTCAATTCTAAAAAATAACGTCCCGAGAGTCTTTTTGAGCGTGACAGCTCTGCTCCGTTTGAAGCCTGGCGCACAGGTATAGGCTTCATGTGGAGAGGTAAGTCGTCAATTCAATAATAGCTGTTAGAAACGCTTCTATACCCATATACGTATTCGGCTGAATATGAAGCTGAAGGACTATTATATGGTGCTGGAATAGCTTACTAGTCGGTAGGTCAAGAATCATACGTTTTTCCCTTGCCGAGACTTTAAACGCGATTATCTCGAAACTTTTTTTTCCATGAGCTGAAAATCGGCGTACACGAATATTCAAAAACTATTTGACCGATCAAGCTCATATTTGGCACACGTTTTTATAATACTAAGACTGACTAAGAATTATTAAAATAAGCAAGTTTTTGCTTGGGTCAAAGTTTGTAATTTTTACCGAGAAAATCAACTTTTTTTTTTCTAAGGCCTTCCCTTTAGCCAATCATCATTATTTTTCCAATATTATTACTTCATCAAGTGACTACATGTATCTACTAATCTTTTTTTTCGCGCAGAATGTTTCAGATAATCCTACGAGGTGCTGGAGTCTAAACCGTATTGGGCTTTCCTTCTGGACAGCTTCACGGCGACTGGTTATATCTCCGCCATTTTTCATTTTTTAAGCACAAAAAATCGTTTTGAAAACTAGAATTATGGATAAAAAACTACCTATCACCCTGAAAAGATATATACATTCCTTACCGTCTAAAAAATCATGAAAATCGACTAGGATTTGGCGTTCCATAGGGAGTGCTCCCCTTAATAGAAGACAATTTATCTATGAATCTCATTAAAAACGCTCTCCTGTTCAATACACGTTTCCTGTAAGTCTGATAAATGCCACACTTTTTTATCGAAGACGTGCGTTTTACAGATCACAGTGAAGACAGTTTTTTTTCTGAATCTCAGTGAAGACATGTTTTCTCAGGAGATGAAACATTGTTAACCATAATTCGGCACATTTCAATGGAGAGACGTACTCGGCACACTGGGTTTGTTTGCACCCCAGCGATGAAAACCGTCATTATAAATAAACTATTTAATATTTTAACATGATTTTTTTGGGGGATTTCTTGAAAGCTTCTTTTTCAAAGTGGTGTAGGTTATGTATTCGAAAATTTGATTTGAGCATGTTAAAAAAAATTTTATTGCGAATGTCGTGGGGTACGAACCACCCCAGTGTGCCGAATAATGGTTAATCCAAGATGCTTAGTAGGGGCACGCTATTTCATACAATTGTCTGAATCTTATTGAAGATACGTTATCTCGTCGAAGACAATTTATCTCTGACTCTGATTGAAGACATGTTATCTCTTTGGAGACATGTTTTCCCTGAGTTTTGTTGAACACAGGTCATCACGCTAAAGACATGTTTCCTCTGAATCTTATTGAAGACATGGTTCCTCTGAATTTAATTGAAAACACGTTCCCTCTGAAGCTCATTGAAGACATGTTTACACTGAATGTCATTGAAAACATGTTTCCTCTGAATCTCATTGAAGACACGTTCCCTCTGAATCTCATTGAAGACATGTTACAACTGAATGTCATTGAACACATGTTACAACTGAATGTCATTGAAGACACGTTCCCTCTGAATCTCATTGAATACATGTTTCAACTGAATGCCATTGGAGACATGTTTCCTCCGAATTTCATTATAGACATTCATTCTCTGAACCTTATTGTAGAACCGTTTTCTCACTGAGGACATTCTTCCTCTCAATTCCATTGAAGACATGTCTTTTTAGCTGATAGAAAAGTAGTCAATGCAAAATCCCTACGCGATACAGACACTACTGAATGATCGTCGTTTTTCCCGTTAGCCAAATATAACATCAAATGTATGATTCTCCGCCACTTTTGGCCATTTATGAAATGAACATCTCTCCCGATATTGATTCACAAGTTTTAGTATCTCGTCTGCCTTTTGCAACCCCTAAATGTGCACTTGTATTCTTCGAAGCTCGCAGTCTTTTTGAACCAAAAGTCAAACATTCTCGATGCATCGAAGAAGACCGCAAAAGCGAGATCCAGGGCTCCGTGATGAAACTCCGCGGGAGGTCGGGTATAACTTGTGTGGTTTACATAACCGACCGGGAGCTCTCGCGAGTGGCTAGCTCTAATCCGTAAATACGTTATACGAATGGTGATCTTTGGACTGTGAGCGATGGAACTATCGCTGTGCACCGAGAGGAATGCTAGGGTTGCAACTAAGTTTCTGACTTTGTACGCGCACTTATATGTGTGTATATACTGTGTTGGTTGCCTTGCAAGAGCCCTTATCGCGACTTCACAGGGAGGCCAAGTAACGCTGGATATGCTGCTCATTCATGTTCAATTCATGCCATCATGAGTACGAACTTTAGGCTTGGTTATCTCGAGCAATTAAGGTGGAATACCTTGAGAATGATCTATTTTATCATCGTATGTGGAAGAACATTATATAGATATTCGAGTTCACATTAATTAATTTCATACATACATACATACATATATATATATATATATATATATATATATATATATATATATATATATATATATATATATATATATATATATATATATATTACAACGTGTATATAGTAAATAGTGAAATTAATTAACGTCATTTCGAATATCTATATCATTTTCTGTATATATATATATATATATATATATATATATTTATACACAGGGTGGTTCATTTATCTTGGGACATCGAAACAACTCAAGGATCGCGAAGTGAATAAAAAAATTCCGCGACACATACCAAAAACAATTAAACGACGAGTAAAATGACAAAATAAATTTTCGATTTAGTGGACCTCGTCAAGGTGATTTCAAGGCCACCTTAAAAAAATGTAAACCGATATTTTTTTATAGGAAGATCTCATTCTGTGTAAAAAACCAGGTTTGTCCGAAACTTTTTTTTTATTTGGCCATTTTTTTTCTACAACTCGCATTAGATGTTGAAAATGATGGTCTTCAACATCCAAATATAAATCAGTACCGCGAATGAATAATTGATAAACTAAAATCAGGGTCTCTCTGAGAATACTCAGACGAGCATTTCGAAAAACAGTGCCCGGTACGTTCTTTATAAAATCGTGACAAAAGTAGCCTACATCGTTATGTACAAAAATTGTTCGTGTTTGTTTAAAAAAAAAACGTTTTAATGTTTCAATGTTCAATGTTCGAAAACGATGGCCGAATAAGAAAATGTTACGGGCAAAAGTAACGTGTTTTTCTTTTCACGTAGCATAAGATTGCGCTATAAAAAATACGGGTTTCCATTGAAGGCGTGCGCCCAGCTCGTGGCTGAAAAGAAGAGGAGTATTGGTAATTTTTTTGTGAAGAAACTCGGGCAGATTAGAAGAAAAAAATTGTTACATTAAAGAGTCTTGTTTTGAGGATCTTTTGTAATTTTTGTATTGAAAAATATTCATAAATGTGGTAGACACAATGGTTTGTGGAAATCGCTGTTTAAAAAAACGTCTTTCGCGGTGACCACTGCTGGTGCTCGGAAAGAAGTAATCCAAAATAAAAAATCAAACGTATTTAGTTTTTGCACGAAATTATCTAGTGCTTCGACGAAGGATTCAATAAAATATTAATTTTCGAAAAAAATTCCCGTATAAGTACGTTTTTTTGTGAAAAAAAACGGCCTACGTTCGTTGATTAAAAAAAAAAAACACTATGCATCAAAAAAATTAATTCTTCCGTTAAAGCATTGCTTTTTGGTATGTAGTAGAAGTTGGTAAATTTTTAATTTGATCGGTGTAGTGATTTTTGAGACATCGCGGGCACAGAATTTGAAAAAAGTCATTTTGAGAAAACGCATTTACAGTTTTCCGGTTCGCGGAACCTACCTACAAACGCCCAAAACTTCCTCAATTCCAAATGGATCGATTCGAAATTTTCGGCTAATATTTTTGAGGTATTATATTTTGGTTCGTCGAAAACCAAAAAACGATGTTTCCAAAAATTTCAGCCTGGTGACCTTGAAGGTGACCTTGGTGATTCTCAAGCTGACCTCGAAATCACCTTGAAAATATTCACTGAATAAAAAACTTATCTTGCCATTTTCCTCCTCGTTGAATCTATTCGATACGTGTCTCGAGATTTTTCCATTTACTTCGCTGTTCTTGGATTCTCTTGATGCCTCGAGATAAATGGACCACTCTGTATACTTGGCGAAATCTCACGGAAAATCCTTTGATCGCAAATATGATTACAGTTATCATGCATTTAGAGCTTGGGTATCTGTAATTCAAATAAGTATTTTTGGATTTGCGTTGGAGGGTTCGTAATCGAAGAACACTTTCGGTTTGTCGTTTTCGATCGACTTGGTCTGAGGGAATGAAACAAAGAACAACAACAAAGAAAACAAGAAAGATTTTCATCCTCGGGGAGTTTGTACGCGACTAATCCTACTAGTTGTCCCATGATTGGTGGAAGCCTTTCCGTTTGGTCGTTACGATACAACGAGCTCGTTTGAACTCAGTTATATTGAATTTTAATAAAATCAAACCGTTCTCCGCGCAGCCCTACCCTCCCAACCCCTCGGCCCAGGACACAAGCCCGAGCGATTTTTATGAAAAATCAGTTTGAATTTCAAACAAAACGAAGTGGCGATGTACATATGAGGCATTCCACGTTACTTCAGCCAGTAGAAAAAAAAAATCCACAAATAATTTTAAAAAATCGAGTTACTTTATTGAAAAATATTCACGGCGTGTCGGCATTTTAAAAAAATTCTGACGTTTTTTCTCGTTGATTACAATTTTTTAACATTTTCCCATTAAAATGGCTGTATCTTTGGCAGGATTTAACGTATTTACATTCGTAAAAAATAAAAATGTGCATCTTTTCTAGCCTTCCAGAAAAAAAAATTAATTTAGATTTTATTGAGCAAGTCGAATGTCCGTTTCAGGGCAAAATATGCAAAAATATTTTTTTTTCTCAAGAAAAGACACTCGTTATTTTATTTTTAAGAATTTCCCCGAATTGTGAATAAGAAAAACGGATTTTGGGTATTTTTTTATATTATGGGATTCCTAAACACCGTGAAGTAACAGCTATTGTTATTTTTAATTTTTTTTTAAATTAATATTCGATTGAAGAGTGTGGAGCACTCGCTGTATGTTTACCAGGTTTTTTCAAATACATATGACGTATGTATTTGAGCCTTGGAGTGCACCACACTCTTCAATCGAATATTAATAAAAAATTAAATAAAAATAGCTTTTACTTCAGGGTGTTTAGGAATCCCATAATATAAAAAATACCAAAGATCCGTTTTTCGTATTCGCAATTCGGGGAAATTGAAGAAATTAAATAACGAGTGTTTTTCCTTGAGAAAAAAAACTATTTTTACATATTTTGCCCTGAAACGGACGTTCGACTTGCTCAATAAAATCTGAATTAATTTTTTTCTGGAAGGCTATAAAAAGACGCACATTTTCGTTTTTTACGAATGTAAACACGTCAAATCTTGCCAAAGATACAGACATTTCAATGGAAAAATGTTAAAAAGGGTAATCAGTGAGAAAAAACGTCAGAAATCTTTAAAAAATTTCGACACTCCGTGAATATTTTTCAATAATGTAACTCGATTTTCCAAAATTATTTGTGGATTTTTTTGTTTACTGGCCGAAGTGACTTGGAATGCCTCATATATTTATGTGAAAGCCGGTCGCGATACAACATTTGTACACGTTGGTGTACACGCAGAATAATGAATCAGGGGATTTTCCGCAAAAGCATTGAAATTACTTCGAACCACGGCAAAATATTCCTAAATCAATTTTGAGCCCGCGAACACTGACAAAAAAATATTTGTTAAAATCAACTAAATGCGTTTATTTGATCCATTTCTATCTGAGCTAACAAAACTTTTCGTGAAATCAATGTTTTTTTTTTTTAATATGCTTTTACCAAAATATTTAAATCAAGATCTATTTAGCACTGTTGAGTTATCAAAAAATGTTATGCTTCTAATAATTTGGGTATTTGGTATACTAAAAAAAATGACTGAAAAAAAATGTAGTCATACATATTAAATGAGTTTGGTTTTTTTACATTTACTTGAAAATGCATCGACGCAGTAGTACGCTCTGTAGCCGGAGTGTGGCGCAGGGCCCGCGGCTTCTCTCGCAAGCCACTTGTACTCTTGCGATACTCCCAAGAGAAATATACTCTCTTATATACCGAAATGCTGGTTATACAACGAAATGTATTTTTTATTTAAGGTATTCATTTCACGAAGCCAAATATTTAACAATTAACTGATTTTCGTTTATAATTAAGTAAAAATACATCCCGGTATACTGGTAAAATTGTACGCCAAGTCCCCGAACTGTGAACGAAAACTTGCAACTCTGAAAGTCGTCTCATTTAATCAGCACTTTATGGACATGACACATTGGCCACATTTCTATCTAATAATTTATATGCTCAATAACGCTAGATGCCTGATACAAACTGCTCATGCGTATAAGGAATTGTAAATATTTGGCAACGACAATGAAAACAGGGGGTCACCGAATGTTTAGAGTCACCGAATGATAAAACTTAGAAAAACGTTACTAGCAGACAAATTATGTCAGAAAGCTGCTCAGAAAGAATGTAAAAAGTGTAAATCTGCTAAATTTGCGTGAAAATTTTTGTTCCACTTTATCGTTGGAATATCGATGACTCATTTTTATTAAGGTGGGAGCCTGAATCAAAAGGTCCGAAAAATTGTTTTTCTTTTTAATTGCTTAAATCGATAGACAAACTATCCAAGAATATGTTTACAAAGTTACAGAGGCCAATTGTAAATATTTTCGAAGATACAAGGCCAAAAGCAGAAAAGCGATTGATATTTGACATTGACATTTCCTCATATTGAAAACTTTGAAACGCGTTTTCTCCAGTTTTCATTCGCACGCTTTTTCCAAATTAGCGAGCGTGATAGCAAAAAAGCTAAACGACCTATTGAATCAAACCAAAGATTATTTTCTTCAGTATGAAAATCTCTTCTAAGTGAATTAAAAAAGTCGTTGAAAAAGTCTTCTTCAATAATTTTTATAGCACGTTAAAGTTTTTTTTAACACATTTTTTTAAAACCTAAAAAAAGTTATAATTTTACGATTTTTTTAGCTTTTTCTTAGTTCACCCAGAAGAAAAATATATGAGAATTGAAAATTTTCTTGGTTTATTTGGTTCGGTGAAGAATTACGAGCTGTATCTTTCCCGCCGATTGGGGACTGCAGTTGCGAGACGCACATGGAATAGGCTGACAAATGTGCACTCATTTATTGTTTCACGTTGAAATTTTTTTAATGCATTTCAAATATACATGAAGTGATAGCTCAATGTTTACCGGGCTCACTTGTATTTTTCCCTTCTAAAAAAATTCCCGAAAGAAACGCTTTTTTCGACCTTCTAATTGAGGCTCCCGCTGTAATTTACCAAACACTCAGAGCCCTTCTTATGACCCCGACAAAATAAGGCCCTCCGCTAAAGGAATGCCTTAAGATACACTTACTGCATACAAACAAAGATACTTTTTGTTTAAATATAATATTAAATAGAATGTGTTATGTAGAATATGAAAATAGTTTAAATTAAATAGAATATGCATCAAGGAATGCTTAGGAAAAAAAAATTATAAGTAGAATCGTGGTAGGCCTTTGGGGCACAAAAAAATTATTTAACTTAAATAGATTCGAGTTAGAACAAATATAATTTTTTTAACAAAGAACCGATGCGAGTTCAATGAAAAAAAATGAATCAATAGCTTTTTGCAAAGTAATATAATTGTTTTTTTTACGCTCTTACCTTTTCCATGAGCTCGCGCACGATGCCGTTCCATTCTTTCGTCTCGGGATCGTAAACGCCGTACATGTGATCGGGCACGAGACGAATAGCGTACTGGAAACCAACCTGTCCGGCTATCCACTTGAGCAGGTCTATGCAGAAGCCCTCGAATCGTGCATTGCCCGTGAGATTCTTGTCCTCCCTCACCATCACGTAGGGCTTTTCCTGATGAATGCAACACGAGCACGTGCTTGATAATTAGATCGCTGCTTGATGTTTTTTCACACGCTATAGGGGATGCACACGTGCGTGTATGTTATGAAATTCAAGTCAGGTTGGCATGAAAATAAATAGCAGTTACTTAAATTTCCTGTGACCATGCGGAACTTAAGGGGTCTGCACGGCTATAAAACTTCGAAAATACGATTTTTTATATTTGTATAGATTTATAAACTAGAGTCTTAACTTGAATTTGAAACAAAGACGCTGGAAAAATTTAGAAAATTCACCGAGTATGACAACTTTTTTGGTAGGTTAGATCACCCCCTGGGCTAAAGCAAACCCCTGCCATTCGCCCTTTTTTCGAAACTGCATTTTATGAAACGATGTAAGTCGTTTTGCAAAATCGTTTCATCCGATTAACTTCAAATTCGGACAGAGCATAGTTCATAACATTTTCTATCGTACGACCGAATGATATTTTTATATGTTTATCCATTTGTTAACGAATTATTGAAGATGTTTTGAATTGTTGAAAATCGAGCTTTTTCCGGAGCTTGAGGTTTTTGTTATTTTCGAAATTTCAAACAGGTATCCAGTCATACCGGAGTCTCGTTATTAAGTATATTGTAAATACATTTTTTTAAATCTCATATTACCCTAGTTGTTAGAACCCTTAAGGGGTCTGCACAACCTTAAAATTTTGAAAATACGATTTTTATATTCTACAGATATAAATCTGTAGATTATAAAAAGCATATTTTCAAAATTTAATTTCAAATTTAATGTTGTTGAATTTGAATTAGTCATACGGAAGTTAAGTTGAATTTTAATTAAATTTGAAACAAAAACGCTGGAAAAATTTCAAAAATTGACCGAGTTATGACAAGTTTTCTGAAAGGTTAGATCACCCCCTGGGCTAAAGCAAATCCCTGCTACACTGTTGTTTCTTGCGTTCTTATTTTCTTCAAAATTGCATTTTATGACATGATGTAAGTCGTTTTACAAAATCTATTCATCCGATTAACTTTAAATTCGGACAGAGCATAGTTTAAAACATTTTCTACCGCATGACCGGATGATTGTTCGTATGTTTATCCATTTGTTAATACCGAATTATTAAAGGTGTTTTTTCTCCAAAATCGAGCTTTTTTCCAGTGCCATGACGTTCTTGTCATTTTCGAAATTTCAAAAAAGTATCCAGTAATACGAAAGTCTCGTTATTAATTATGCTGTAAATAACTTTTTTGAAATTTCCGATTCCACATACACCGATTGGCCATGCAGCAACGCTGGCACTTTGTCCAAATAAATATAACTCCATTGTTTATCAATATTTTTAGATAAAAAACAAAAAATAATTTGGCAAGACTATATCTTAATTTACTGTAAAATTTCGACCTCGTCAACCCAATACTTTTATCACAAAAAAAAACATTGAAAGCCGATATATTTTTTGGGCCCCATGCAGTCCCGTTGAATACATTTTTGAGGTTATGTTTGCTCGTCAAATTTGTCCTTCAATCCATCCCTACGAGCCGAAACTGATCCAATCTCAATATCTCACCAATTGCAAAAACACCGAATGAACAATTTTCATGCACATCGCAAATTGTTATTAATCACATTACGATTTCTTTGGATATCGAACTATTGGATTATTTTCGAAATAAAACGTTTTTTTTTACTACACTGAGAAAACAAAACCAATTAAATAAAAAAATATATATTCGTTGATTCAAATAAATGTTTGATCGCGAAGTGTCACCGATATATGAGATTGTTACAATACTATAAAATATTGTAAAATGTGATTGATTCAAATAACATAATATTTTATTTGAAAATCTTTTCTGTTCTTTGAATAACTACATTATCCTTCAAATAAAATTATATTCTATTGAAATCATTCTATATACAATCCAAAAATGTATGGATGAAGTAATTAAGTGGTTGCTACAACATTTTTTGTTTCGTACAAAAATATAATCAATAGAATGAATTATTTCTTTACGCCATCGAAACGGATATGCCATGAGACGTAAGTTTTTCAATTGGTTTTAAATCTTAAATAAAAAGTGAGCATTAGAATGATCATCCACGATAATAGTAGAGAGAATATCAGATATCCAATGGAATATCCATGGAGGGAATATCCGATATTCAACTGATAAGAACAGATACTATACTTTGATCTTAGCCACATGCCAAGAAGCGATACTCTTTAGAGTTTCTCCGGCGTTTAAGTAGATTTTCGGTTCGCGCTACGCTTACGGGAAACGAGTGCGGGTGCGGCTTCTAGCGGTTACTCCGAGAACTACGGGTTTCCTCGCACCTATAATTCGGTGACGCTCGGCCATGATTTGACCATTTCTGGCATCTGCCTAATATTTTTCAATCAAAATAAAATATTAATATTTTAAAGAATAATTTACTTGAAAATCAATATCGGATATGGTGAAAAAAATAAAATAACATATTTACTCGATAGAAATTTTATCTGAATCAAATGAGCGAAATTCAATTTTTCTTGTGCACTCGAATCAACAATATTCATATTATGAAATGAAACGCTTTTTTGTTCGTTGCAGAAAATACATTCAAAACTATATAATTTGTTCGCGATAATTTTTTAGATACACTTCGCACAAAAATTTAGGGAGCAAGAAAAAAATCCAAATTTTTCGGGGATTTTCAACAGGCTGTAACTCATACAAAAATGGTCGTACAGCAAAAATAAAAAAAAGCAAATTGTAGCTCTAAGTGTCTAGTTTTCGGATCTGAGTTTGAAAATTTTTTTTTGAAATTTTTTTTCGAATAATCATAAGAAAACCACCGAAAAAAACATGTTCGAAATTTTTTTGGTTCTTTTTTTTAATCTACGGACGTGGAAATTTTTTTTTCGACTTAACCTCTATATGGACCGGATAGCTTGTTTATTCAGCTTTAATTTGGTTTTTTAAAAATCTCGATACGAGCGTTTCTCGCTGAGATATCGGTGTTTGAATGGAAAAAGATCATTTTGTCTTTGATTACCAATATCTCAGCAACCAATGATCGCACAGAAATTTTGAGGTTGGTTTCAAAAACTTGAATAAATTCTCTACAAGGATTGGCAATTGAATTTTGAAAAAAAAATTTTTTTTCAATCATTACATGAATTTGAAAAAGCGACCAAAAAAGGGCTTTTTGTGGTTTTTGGGAAAATCAAGCGCCCAATCAAAAATATTGCGGAAACCACTAATGTTAAGTGTGCCTTTTACTGTTCAATATACCCACAAAAACCCTACGAAGTTTCAATTTAATCCAGCCAACCGTTTTTTTTTCCCACTTGATCGAATTTTTGAAAAAATTAAAGGAGCAAGAATTTCGCTCTGAAAATGTCACAATTTTTATCAAAAATGAAAAAAAAAAAAAAAATTCATTATTCTCTCAATTCTGTATTAGTGACTTAGAAAATTTAAGAAAAAAAAAAAATCGAAAATTTTTGAAAAAAAAACTTGCCTTGGGGGTCAACTTTTAATTTATTCAATTAATTTGTGACATGGAAAATTAAAGTGCGGAAGAGGAAAATCGGTGAGAAAGTGAGTCGCTACATTTCTTTAATTTAGGGCCAATTGAAAAAAAAAAATTAAAAAAATTTTTTTTTTTCAACAATTTTGGAATTTTTTTTTTTTTCAAAAATTTTCGATTTTTTTTTTTCTTAAATTTTCCAAGTCACTAATACAGAATTGAGAGAAAAATGATTTTTTTTTTTTTCTTTCATTTTTGATAAAAATTATGACATTTTCAGAGCGAAATTCTTGCTCCTTTAATTTGTTCAAAAATTCGATCAAGTGGGAAAAAAAAACGGTTGGCTGGATTAAATTGAAACTTCGTAGGGTTTTTGTGGGTATATTGAACAGTAAAAGGCACACTTAACGTTAGTGGTTTCCGCAATATTTTTGATTGGGCGCTTGATTTTCCAAAAAACCACAAAAAGCCCTTTTTTGGTCGCTTTTTCAAATTCATGTAATGATTGAAAAAAAAATTTTTTTTCAAAATTCAATTGCCAATCCTTGTAGAGAATTTATTCAAGTTTTTGAAACCAATCTCAAAATTTTTGTGCGATCATTGGTTGCTGAGATATTGGTAATCAAAGACAAAATGATCTTTTTCCATTCAAACACCGATATCTCAGCGAGAAATGCTCGTATCGAGATTTTTAAAAAACCAAATTAAAGCTGAATAAACACGCTATCCGATCCATATAGAGGTTAAGTCGAAAAAAAAAATTCCACGTCCGTAGATTTAAAAAAAAAACCAAAAAAATTTCGAATATTTTTTTTTCGGTGGTTTTCTTATGATTACTCGAAAAATATTTTCAAAAAAAAATGTTCAAACTCAGATCCGAAAACTAGACACTTAGAGCTACAATTTGCTTTTTTTATTTTTGCTGTACGACCATTTTTGTATGAGTTACAGCCTGTTGAAAATCCCCCAAAAATTTGGATTTTTTTCTTGCTCCCTAAATTTTTGTGCGAAGTGTAGTTTCAATAATATATTATTCTCGGCTAACAATATATCTTTTGAATGAAAAAAAAAAACTTTAAATTTTATCATATTATCACAGTCAATAGCGTTTTGTGTTTGGACGAATAAATCCGATTATTTACACCAACAATTTTACAATTGAATCAACGAAACTTCATTCAACAACACCAATGATATTGGATCAATGATTTTTTTCTCAGTGTAGTTACCAAGCCTCTGCTATCTCGTGACCTTCACCAATCGTAAGAGAAAAGGGGACTAACCAAGCCGCGGGTAAATGCTCATACCTCTCGGGTCATAACGACGAGGGTAATGTTGGCTGCTGTTGTCTCGTAGAAGGCGCTCACGTCCGTAACGTTCACTCCACTGCCGGGTTTCCATTCGCCCACCTTCACCAATTCTTCCTTCTTCAGCTTCAGCAGATCGAGCTTGAAATTGTTCCTCTTGCCCTCGTTGAACTCTATGTGCCCCGTAAGCCCGTGCAAGCCAGCCTGCGCACAATTTTTACCCAACGATTCAGCTTCAGGGTCCTTTCATTATTCGGCTTTACTTTTTTTTTCGCCCTCACAAGAAATTATTATTGTAAGTACCGATCACGTTGCTTGTGATTTAAAATTCTCACGAGCAAAGCAGAAATGACGTTTGCAAAGCCGACTAGGGGAATAAAGTGAGGTAAAAAGAGAAAAGAAGATACCAGAACTTTTACGAACTCGTTTCCGAAACTTTTTTTCCCAAGGGATTGGAATGGCTTACGAGCGTTTACTCGCTACATATAAGTAGTTATGAACGTTGCATTTCTCACGAAGCGCACCACCCTCGGTATATTATATTCTTTTTTTATTATTGCTTTTTTGTTATTTTTTATTTATCTTAGGATTAGAAAAATAAAAATCATATTGGTATTTTATTATTTTATGTTTACATTAGTATTTTTTAGTATTGATTATTATATTTCTATTATTATTATAGAGGAGACACGGGCGGGCACGTTCCAATTCCCCCAGAAAAAGATCGATCCAAAATAAGTGAATTTAAGTAATCGATTTATTCTATCTGTTTCACACAAGCAAGCACAAAGAAATAATTTAATAACACTTGAACTATTTTCGCCGTCGTAATTTCGCGACTTGTATAAAAATTAGTTATATCGTGTAAATGGAATAGTTATTCAAATTACGCAATTAAGTTAAAAGTGGGCAAAATGAACACATTAAGGGCGGGGTGAAGTATTTAAATTTTTTTTTCATTTTTTTTAAATTTTTTAAATGAATGCATAATATATCAAGATTATTGTGTTAAAATTTCAAGTCGATCGGAGTAAAATTGACGAAGTTATGAGTATTTGAGCGTCTATTGCTCCATGCCGTTCTCTTCTCTTCTGCGTTTTTCAAACCGTTTTTCTCAGACTTGTCATATTTGAAGTCCGTGTGCACGATAACTCAAAATCTACTGGACCAATCGCTTTGAAATTTTGCACAGTACTTCTTCACATAATTCACCAGGTATTGTCGAGAGATTTTTTTTTTTTTTTAATAATTACTAATTTTTCAACAACAAATTAGCCGATTTTTTTTAGCGAAAATCAGGTTTTTGGCTCCCAAGTGCTACGAAAAATCGAAAAATCAACAAAAAAAATCCTCCCGTCATTACCTCGAGAAACATCTTCTTTAACAAATGCATTTTGATTTTTTTGTTTCAAATGATTCTGTTGCGAGTTATGGTGCAAACCGCAAACCAACTTTTTTTCGAGGCGCCTCCGGGGTTTAATTTTCACTCGCTCAATTTTGAATATTTTGCAATGCAAATTTAGGAGAATGTTGTTCAAATGTTACTTTATTATATGTAAATTTTTCAATAAATGAACACTATTCGTTACGCCAAAAAAAAATCTTAAAAACATGCCTTTTTTTCGCCGAATTAACTTTACCCCGCCGTTAAATTTGCCGACGGATACACAATCAGAAGAATGCTTGGAGATTAACATTTACTAGCAAGTAACAGATAATATCATTATAAATCTAAAACGCCGATTTGAGAATTTACATTTAGCGTATGCAGTACATGCTTTTTTTAAATTGACGAAGAATTATTTTTAATCTTTTTAATCTTAATAATTGATACATCAGCCTTGGAAGCTGAAGCGGTGGTCAATAAAGAAAGACTTTCATTTAAAAATAATGAAACAAATGCTGGAAATTTGAGAAAGCATTTTAAAGGGTCTTTTCACTTTCGACGCTAAAAAGGCTATTAACGTGAATTTTTTCGATGGGTTTATATTATAGATATTGATATCAAAGTTGTTACCCTTTATCAATACACTTTCAAAATACATTTAAAAAAAGGTTTTTATTTACTTAAGTCACTATTTATAGACGAAAATCGTAGTTAAAAAAATGTTCTAAAAAAATTGTAGGTCTGCGCTGTTGATGAAATCTCGGAGATGGATCGTCCGAAACAAAAAAATCAAACGGTTTTAGATCCAGTACGTTAACGGCTATAGCGCATGTCATACGATTTTTTAAGTATGCAAAAATAACAAAACGACGGAAATTTTTTGAAAAAGAACAAAAACACCAGTTTTTTCACCGTTTTTGGCAAAAAAAAAATAGTGAAGATCAAAATTTTTTTTTAAATTATCGATATGCGCTATAGCTATAGTTGTCAAGAATATGTGATTAAAATTTCATGAGGATCGATTCAGTAGTTTCGAAGATTATTTCAACAAGCCATCGAAAAACGTTGTTTCGAGAAAAACGCGTTTAAAGTTTGTTTGGGTTACATAAATACATTTAAAAAAATAGTTTTTATGTATTTCAAAAGTGTATTTATTATATGTAACAACTTTTATATGAATATCCGTAATGTAAACGTATCAAAAAATTCATGAAAATAGCCTTTTCAGCGTCTACAATGAGAAGACCCTTTTAAATCGAGTACTGCCCTAACTTTTAAGGTATTGCGAGAATTTAATATTAATGTTAATATGAATTGGTATTGAAGCTTCATATTTTACGCGTGTTACGTGAGTATAGACTATTATGTAAATTTCGATTAACCAACAGATGATTGTGATCGAAACGACTTTTTTTGTCAGGTCGGCGCCCCCTAGCCCCTCCCCCCAGGAAACAGTACCAGTTACGCCAATGACTGTAGACACACACTCCCTTATATACAACACAATATTACGAAAATCTGTTCGCTAGAAATCATATGTAAATGTCCGATAATTTTTTGTTTTAATCCGTAATTGCTGTAGCGATCGTTAAGCGCAGCTGTTTCTTCTTGTATGAAATTTTGTTTTTTTTCCAGTCCCCGAATAAAAGAAACATTTTGGCCAATATTGCACTTTTTTTAAACACTCGTCATTTTGCGAATTTTTTTCCCGAGAAACGGCTGCGTACAACGAAAATTACATTTATGAACATTATAACACTTTTTTATTTTTATTTTTCAGTCAAGTTAGCGATCCGGCCGTTGGACCACATTTTTCATGCCGATGCTCCATTTTACTTTAATAACGTTGTTGATATTCAATTCTTTCAAACAAAATATATTATTTGATTCAAATAAATGTCTGATCGCGAAGTGTCACCGATATATGAGATTGTTACAATACTATAAAATATTGTAAAATGTGATTGATTCAAATAACATGATATTTTATTTGAAAATCTTTTCTGTTCTTTGAATATCTACATTAGCCTTCAAATAAAATTATATTCTATTGAAATCATTCTATATACAATCCAAAAATGTATGGATGAAATAATTAAACGGTTGCTACAACATTTTTTATTTCGTATAAAAATATAATCAATAGAACGAATGATTTCTTTACTACATCGAAACGGATATGCCATGAGACGTACGTTTTTCAATTGGTTTTAAATCTTAAATAAACAGTGAGCATTAGAATGATCATCCACGATAATAGTAGAGAGAATATCAAATATCCAATGGAATATCCATGGAGAGAATATCAGATATTCAACTGATAAGAACAGATACTACACTTTGATCTTAGCCACATGCCAAGAAGCGATACTCTTCAGAGTTTCTCCGGCGTTTAAGTAGATTTTCGGTTCGCGCTACGCTCGCGAGAAACGAGTGCGGGTGCGGCTTCTAGTGGTTACTCCGAGAACTACGGGTTTGGTCACACCTATTATTCGGTGACGCTCGGCCATGATTTGGTTGAATTTTTTCAACCAAATGCGCAAGAAACAAATTTTATTTTTGCATAATTTTTTAACCAATTCAGACATTTGCTTAATATTTTTCAATCAAAATAAAATATTGATATTTTAACGAATAATGTACTTGAAAATCAATATCGAATATGGTGAAAAAAAGAAAATAACATATTTACTCGATAGAAATTTTATCTGAATCAAACGAGCGAAATTCAATTTTTCTTGTGTACTCGAATCAACAATATTCATGTTATGAATTGAAACGCTTTTTTTGTTCGTTGCAGAAAATGCATTCAAAACTATATAATTTGCTCGCGATAATTTTTTAGATAGTTTGAATAATATATTATTCTCGGCTAACAATATATGTTTTGAATGAAAAAAAAAACATTCAATTTTACATTTATGTACATTATAAAACTTTTTTATTTTTATTTTTCAGTCAATTTATCGATCCAGACGTTGGACCACATTTTTTATGCCGATGCTTGATTTTACTTTATTAACAAATACGTTCAATGTAATAACATACTTTTTCTCCAAATCCCAAATAAATAATCAAGTGAACAAAACATCCGGAAAAACGAACTTTTCCGGTCCGTCGCAGTGGTTATCCTCCCTCGATGAGCAGAATACTCGGTAAATGTATTGAAAAATATTACCGGTGATCTATCTCGTTGGCAGCTCCGGAAAGAACATGTTTTTACTATGCTGGGGAGCGAAAACGCTTTCCAGTAACGCTAAATAATCGATAAATGAATTTTTCTGACGAAAATAGTTTTTATGGACTTTGCAGCATAACTATTCTTTTTCCATCAAAGACCTGAAACATCATGATTGCGAGACAATATTGAGAAATAAAACTTTCGTTTTCTTCCAGTATCTAAAACCACCATTTTAAAAAGTAATTTATTTCAAAGACTGACCCGCAGGGCGCACCCTTCGTCATTTTTCTTTCTTTCATTAAACTAACATTTTTCAAATAGCACCGAAAAATAAAAATTGCATCACCGTGTAAAAATGTTTTTTGAGATTGTAGGCAGCTCATATGGCACGTGTAGCTCATGCACGTTACTCCGATAAGGCCATTTTCCGGGGGTTTCATTAGCGGCAGATTCGCGCGTTAATTTCCCTTCGAACGGCAAAGATAAGGAGAGCAAAAGAGCGAGAGAGGTGTGTGTGTGTGTGTGTGTGTGTGTGAGAGGGGGGGGGGAAGAATTAGACGTAGAGACGAAAAGAGATAAAACCGCGTGGCCTCGTTGGGGACATCGTTTTCACGTTCCCCTTCGCTCCTCGACGCCCCCGCGAACACGCCGACGCCGGAGAGTGAATTATATACGGGGCCGCGAACATAAATCCATTTGCAAGCGTTCAGTTACAGAACACGAGCATCGTGTCGTTTGCGACGCCTCTCCACAAGCGCTACCTTGCCTGTCTGCCCCCCCCCCCCCCCCCCGCGCCACATCTTTTCCTGTGCCATTCGGGAAATGCTCGTTTCAAAACAATTTGTTGGAGCTCAACACATATTTGGACGCACTAGTGTTTGCGGATATGTTTATATAGAAATATAGGGGTGAGATACGATATATATATATATTAGGGTGGCCGTTATTTTGGCTTCGGTAAAAAAAATTTAACGTCTAGCAAAAATACTAATCAAGATATGAAAAAAAATTCTGTAAAATTTGGACGCGCTCGCACAAGGAGAACACGTGCCACCGAGCAGTTTAATTTTCAAAAATACATGCAGTTTTTTAATGGCCGCAGTGAAACATTTATCAGTCTCGTAATATTAATTAAAAAATCTGGAATTGGGTACATTTATTATACATATTAAGGGGTTGCCCCCACTTGCGATTTTGAAAAAATCGATTTTTTTTATTGCATTCTTTTGAAGTATAAGTATCTGAGAATATGTCCTGAAAATTTCAAGTCGATCCGAACAAAATTGACTGAGCGTTGAAAGAGAAGAATCCGTTGTGTAAACGACCGGCTAATTGAAACTTTAAACGCGTTTTTCTCAAAATGGCATTTCTGAAGTCGGTGACCAAGATTACTCGAACACTAATGAACCGATCTTCTTGAAATTTTGCAGGCTTATTTAATACATAAAAATGTAGTCTTTAATCGTTCGATTTTTTTTTCGAAAAAAATGGCCGTTTTATAGCCAAAAAATGGCCGTTTTTTTTCGTTAAAATCAAAGCATTAACTTTGACTGTCCGCCATTTTGTGAAAAATGAATATTTTTTAAAATCCTTCGATTAAAGACTAGTTTATACTTATATTTGACTAAATCCATCCGCATTTTTTTTTCAGATGATCCACTTCGCCGCAATGTTGGTCACCGCAAACCGTGTATATAAAAACATTATTTCATTGATGGCCATTTGCCACTATGCAATGTAATATTTTTCAATAAAAAAATTACTGAAAGTTCTTCAAGATGTGTTCTTTAAGGTGGTATATTGATCGATTAAAAAAGTTTTGTAGTTTTCTTTAAAAAAGTTCATGAAAAAGGCCTTTTTTGCGCTACAAGTGGGGGTAAGGCCTTAAGAGTTACAAAATATATGATTTACTGATTTTTTTCCATTAATCACGTACCGCAAATTCGTACCTTTACATGAAATATTTCATAAGTAATAGCAGTTCATCTATGAAATGATTGAAGTAAAGTACATTTCTTTACGTTCGGATTTTTTTTTATATTCGGTGACAACTTGAAGAACAAATTGTTTTTGATCTTCATCATAAGTCAATCGATTGTTATAATCGGTGATAAGTTTTATACCTCGCTCCGCTATATCATTACAGACTCTTATTTTTTTTTAATCAATTGCGCGTCCATTTGATAACTCTCGTTCGAGTCCAAACAGATACATCGGTCTCGAGAAAAGTACAATCAATTTTAAATCACTAATAAAGAAATCAATGTCTCTATCGAGCAGAAAAGTAAAGTCTGGCGGGAAAACCTGATACCGTTTGGAACCGCATCGTAAAATCGAAATCGATTTGCAGAAACGTAAATATTTCACGTGATATATATATTTTTTCTATGTCCACAATGGCACACCAACTCGGTCGGCAATGCTCGGGAGGTAAAAATGAGCGGACGAAGCGCCACGACAAAATTTCGAACTATTTGTCTGCACTATATTTTGCATTATCGCCACTACAGTTTGGAAATCTTCTCGCAGGCTCGAGAAAAAAAATATCATTTTGAAGCATTCAATACAAGATTATCATATTATTATTTGCATAAAAAATCCGCTCCGATAATTAATTCGCTGCTTCGATTTCCCGCCACAATGTGGCCAAACCGCCACGTCCGTATTCAAATTTTCTATTAATTTTTCAATCTACTCACGACTGTACATAATTGATGGAAAAAAAATCAGTAAATAATACATTTTGTACCTCTTAATATGTATAATCAATGTACCCAATTCCAGATTTTTTAATTGACATTATGAGACTAATGAATATTTTAGCGCGACCAATAAAAAAATGCATGTTTTTTTGAAAATTAAACTGCTCGGTGGCACGTGTTCTCCTTATCACAGCGCGTCCAAATTTTACACAGATTTTTTTTCATATCTTGATTAGTTTTTGTGCTAGACGTTCAATTTTTTTTTACCGAAGCCAAAATAACGGCCACCCTAATATATATATATATATATATATATATATATATATATATATATATATATACACATATATAAATACAGGATGTCCTGTTATGAATGGATAATCCTGCAATTGTCGATAGGTCAGATCATGTCCTACTAAACGCTGGAATTTCAGTTTAGTAAAAGACACACGGTTTTCGAGATTTTAGGCTTCATGTTACTTTCGGAAAAGTCATCTGCTTCTGGTATTTCCCATGCCATTTCCTCAAATGATATGAATCGACCATAAATAAGCGACTTCTTCAGGAGGGAGGTCTAGTTAGAATTTTCAAAAAAACGATTTTTTTTCTTCATTTTCTAAAAGTATAATATCTTACGAGTATTTTTCGACTAATTGAATGTAAATCAGACCATTATTCGCCGAAATACATAACTTTGAAGGACGCCGTGGACGCTGCATGCAAATCGTACTGAAAACTTTAAACCCGTTTTTCTCAAAACCATGTTTTCGAAGTCGGTGATCAATGTAACTCGAGAACGGCTTTACCGATCGGGTTGAAATTTATATCACTTCTTCTATACATAGTTTTCCTCCGGATGATCTAAGGATTTTTTTTTGGACAATTATTTTCTTTTATAGTCAATTTTTGTAAGTGAAATTTTGGTCAAAACAACACTTTTGACTTTCAACGTCCGCCATTTTGTGAAAAATGGAAATTTTTCAAAACCCTTCGTTCAACCGGAGCATTATATCATTAACTAAAGATTCCCCCCTGTTTTGTTGCTTTCAGATAATCCGTCACAGCGTGAGAGTGATCACCGCAAAACCTGTTTTTTTTGCAGCGTCCTCGGCCATTGATCCGTATCGGCTTATTTTGAAACGTATTTCTTTAAAAAAATTATAATGTTTACATTAAATATATATCTTTTAAACGGAAGAACTTTTGTTGTAAATTATTTTATCGTTTGGCCGAAAAAAAATCGGAAAAAGGCCTTCTTTTTAACGTTCCAACTAGACCTCACTCCTTAAAGTAATTGGCACGATATGCGTAGTACATTTTTTTACACTGCAAGTGATCACAGTCAGATGTTCGAATTGGTTTGTATCAAAATTCTGCATAAGACCCTTTTCATAAAGTTTCTTCAACATTTAAGGTTAAAAAGAATTCAAAACAAATTATTAGGTTACATTAGAATTATTGAATTAAATAAAACAAATAACCATTATTGAAAAAAAAACAGGTAAAAAAGTTATCATTTGTAGAGATCGCATGCGAAAAACCAAAAGCAGATGATTTTTATCTCGAAAACCGTGAGACTTTTACTAAACTGAAGTTCGAGTATGTAGCAGGACATGATCTGATATCGATCTGCAGTTGAACTATCGATAGTTGCAGGATTATCCACTCATAACAGGATACCCTGTATTGGTCTATCTCTGCATTGAATTGTACACAATTGTGTTCCGACGGCGAAAAATTGCGCTATTCGGGGCGTTGATGACAACTTAAATTCGATCTCATTTGAATTAAGGGGTAAGGCCACTGTACATTTTTTGAAAAATCGATTTTTTTTTATTGGCTTAAAAAAAAGTTTAAACCCTCTAGAATAAGAAAAAAAAGGTCCTGTGCGACGTCTTTTTTCAATTTTTTCCAATAAAAAACTATTCGCAAAACTTTAAACGCGTTTTTCTCGAAACATGGTTTTTCAAAATGGCACGCAGCATAACTCGAACAATTTTCATTTTTTTTACTTGAAATTTTAACCAGATGTGAACATTTACATTATCTTGAGAATGTCGATCGGAATTTTCAAGAACTTTATTTATTGATTTTTTATTAACAAAAAACTTGCCGTTTTTTTCGTCAAAAATCAATTTTTTTTTTCAAACGCACGCCAAATCCACAAAAATTGATACTTTTTAAAATCCGATCGACATTCTCTAGCTATAGCCCTCTAGATTAATGGTTTTTTTTTTGTTCTAGATTCAAAAGTGCACCAGTGGTGCTGCGTGCCGCGAAGCCCTGGAAGCAAAACATGTCCCGGGAAGATAGCTGTGGAACCGCCATTTTGTTTTTTTTTACTGTAAAAAAATTTTATAATAACGTTTAATGTATGCCCGATAACACCATTAAAAGTTTTTTTTCAAATACCTTCAATTTCGGGAGCAAAAAATTAGTGAAAAAACCTTTTTTTTTGGGCCGTTACAGTGGCCTTACCCCTTAATAATAATTGCCATTGTATTTGACCGCAATACATTGCCCGGTATTATGAAAATAACGCCGCTACGTTCGATTTTCATTACGGCGAATATGACGAAGGGGGCCCGAAATGTGACGTTCAAAAGAAAAATCTAGATGCCTCGCATCGATACATATCCCAATCACCCCTATTGATGTTCTACGATGTTTTTTTTAGTTCTCGAGAAAAAAGTATTTTTTATTTTTCTCTTTTGTGCGTCTATTTTTCTCGCGATTATTTTTACGTTTTTTGTCGTTGTGGAGTGCACTGTTGAGCGATAAATAAATGGCCAACTGAACACTAACGTAAATGCCTCAGTTTTGATAAAAAGTTGAAAAATCGTTTTAAGATCAGTCAACAAAGTTCAGATGATAAAAAGTATGTATACTTGTCCAAATGACTCCCAATTCATTTGAAAAACTTCTAAGAGGAAAGCGTTAGGTGTAGTAAAAAGAAATCTTTTATTTTTGCCTTCAATTTCATGAAATGCAATGCAAAAATAATGGATTCCTTTTTACTATACCCAATACATACGCAATAGAGAAAGACACAAAACATATGTTGCAGGAAAAATGAAGATGCTTTTCTGTCGAAAGTTATGCTTTTCTGTCAAAAACTACGAAAGATTGTAGAAGATACATGGGGATGATTAGCATAGGTCAGTTTTCATTCCATTTTTCATATATTTTCCTTTTGGATATTAACGACTTTAACCCACAAAAAACATCACTCAAGTGTCCGCCTTCGATTGTGTTGAAACTCATATATGTGCTAGAGCATTGAAAACTATTCGACATGGATTTTTTTTATCGGCGCAAAACGATTTTAAGGGGGAAAACCACCCCTCAAAAAAAGCGTGTCACCCCTTAATATAATTTTTTTTTCAATACTTCTATGGTGGTTTTTTCATTGCCGTTCATTAGAAAAGTTTTGGTTTTTGTTGCATTGAGATCCGTAGACTGCTTGTGGATAAAACTGCAAACCTATTCCTCGACCTGTCTTTCTTCGAGGGAAGGTTTCCCCCTTGAAATCAGTTTTCCGCTGATAAAAAAAAAACGTGTCTAATAGTTTTCAATGCTTCATCGCATATATGAGTTTCAACGAAATCAACGGCGAACACCGAAGTGATCTTCCTTGATAGTTGAATTTTTTTGAAAACGTCGCTTTTTTTATTTTAACGGATTCTCAAGACATGATTATACAAAACAAAAATCGCAGAAAAAATCGAATCGATCCATTTAAAATTGAGGGATTTATGGGCGTTTATAAGTAGGCTCCTCGAACTGGCGAACCGGCGAACTTTACACGCGTTTTTCTCAAAATTAATTTTTCAAAATCAGTTGCCGGGATATTTCGATAACCACTGCACCGATCAACTTTAAATTTTGCTATCTTTTTTTTATATATCAAAAAGCAGTGCTCGGTTGAAGGAATTTTTTTATGCATAGTTTTTTGTACCCATGAAAAAAGTGTATTTTTCCATCACAAATCGATACTTTCACTTTGGACTGAGTCCATTTTTTTCAGTAATCAAGATTGTATCGAATCCTTCACCAAAATACTAGATAAATACATGCGAAAATGATGTGCGTCAGTTTTTGTTTATATCGAATGGTTTATTTTCGAGCATCAGTAGTCATTACGAAGGACTTTTTTCAAACAGCGGTCTGCACGAACCATTGTATCTACCACATTTATAAATAATTTTCAATACAAAAATTGTAAAAGATACCTCAAACCATGCTCTTTAATATAAAAAAAATGTCGACAACCTTCTAACGTGTTCCCTATATATATATAAAAATATACACATATATATATATATATATATATATATATATATATATATATATATATATATATATATATATATATATAGGGAACACGTTAGTGGGTATTTAAATTTTGTTTTTTTTTTTACATTAAAGAGTATGGTTTGAGGTATCTTTTATAATTTTTAGACGAGGTATTCAGGCGAATCCACCGACCCATGATATCATGACCTTGAAATGATTTTTCCCACGTGTATTTCAGTGAGAAATCATTTCAATGATTTTTTCCCCAATATTACAAATCGGCGGCTCAAATATCGCGAGTTTAATTTCATAAAAAATTGAGACCCCCGTCCTTCGATCCTGAAACGAATACAAAAATTCGAAGTACCTTCGAAATGAAGGAGCTTCGACAATACAACCATGGAACTTCGTCTGCATTAATTGCATTGTTTTTGTGCATTTTCACAATTTCTATGCTTTGCTCGATCGTGTAATTCTTCATGACTAAACCTCAACACTTTCTGATGCTGGTTATCAAAAATGAGTACTTCATGTTCGCCACAAGAAAAATGGCGCGCAATTTAAAATGTCAGGTTATTTTGAGACGCCCTTTATATGACGCTGACAATTTAATGTTGATTCTAAGTCGATCAATATTAATTGGCCTAGTCTTCGATTGTAATGCATTTTCCACTATTACCAAAGTTACATGAGTACACGTGATACCCATTGTAATGTGCATACACACAAACACACACATGTATATGTATACGTATATGCATATATATATGTGTATGTATATGCATATATATATATATATGTATATGTGTATGTATATGAGTAGTAGAGCTAGGCGGGTTCTGACGCAAGGGGAGGTGGTGTGTCAAGAGTAGTTAAGCCAAGGTGGCGCCACCGTCGAGGGAGGTCGCCGGGTGTGACGTCACAGAAAGGCCTATGTGGAGGGGGGTCATGTGGTCCGCGGAGCGAATGGGGGGGGGGGGTCGATGAGTGTTTTGTGTGTATGTGCGTGCGTGTGTGTGTGCGTGTGTGTAGGGAAGCCAAGGTGGCGCTACGGTCGTGGGGAGGTCGGCGTGCGTGCGTGCGTGCGTGTAGGGAAGCCAAGGTGGCGCTACGGTCGTGGGGAGGTCGGCGTGCGTGCGTGCGTGCGTGTAGGGAAGCCAAGGTGGCGCTGCGGTCGTGGGGAGGTCGGCGTGTGTGCGTGCGTGCGTGTATGGAAGCCAAGGTGGCGCTACGGTCGTGGGGAGGTCGACGTTTGTGCGTGCGTGCGTGTATGGAAGCCAAGGTGGCGCTACGGTCGTGGGGAGGTCGGCGTGTGTGCGTGCGTGCGTGCGTGCGTGTAGGGAAGCCAAGGTGGCGCTACGGTCGTGGGGAGGTCGGCGTGTGTGCGTGCGTGCGTGCGTGCGTGTAGGGAAGCCAAGGTGGCGCTACGGTCGTGGGGAGGTCACCGGGGTGCGTGTGCCATCACAGAGGAGCCTATGTGAAGTGGAGGGGGGGGGGGTGTAAAAGAATGCATCGAATGGTCAATATTAGGATAATTAAACAATAGTTTATTCACAATAAAATTAAATAACGGATTTACATAGTATGTATTGTTAAATCGTATTTGTGTGTGTGTGTGTGTGTGTGTGTGTGTGTGTGTGTGTGTGTGTGTGTGTGTGTGTGTGTGTGTGTGTGTGTGTGTGTGTGGGCGATGTCCGGGAGGGGAGTCGCTGGGCGCGAGTGACGTCACAGAGTGGCCTCTGTGGAGGACCATGTGGTCCTTGGAGCGACTGGTGGGGGACGCCGTCTCAAAGCTCGCCGACAGACAGGTCCTGACAGGTTTCTTGGAAAAGCGTGCGTGACAAACATATATGGGTCGGGAAATTTTCGGTCATATGGAAACGCTAGGCGCCACATGAAGGGCGGCGCCTTTCAAAGCCCATTATTTATGACATGCAGCTGGTTCCATGGCGAAAGACAATGTCTATTGCATCCGCCCCGTCTCAAAGCTCGCCGACAGACAGGTCCTGACAGGTTTCTCGGGAAAAATCTTTAGGGATCAAAGGGACCGCGGATGGACCACTTGAGCGCAGCTGCACGCTTGGGGGGGGGGGGGATTCCCACAGTTCTTCGAACGTGTTCAAACCTGTTTTTCACGATTGGAGGGGGGGAGGGGGGGGATTTGAGTGGGAGGCTTACGAGGGAGCTTATAATTTCGTGGACCAGGCTCAGACTGCACGATTCCACTGCATCATCAACATCTAAAAGAACTTTGAAAGTGCGGGGAAAGTGGATCTCTCGAGTATCAACAAAGTCGGCCGGATGGCGCAATTCCTCCCAACGAAGAAGCTGTCAGAACTCCCCGTTGAGTCGGAACGACTAATCTCCGACATAAGGGCCGTACAAACCAAATTTGGGAAACGCTACATCGTGGACATCGCGGATGAGTTCTCCGTCTTCTTACCGGCGCGACTTGTGAAGGCCTTCGACCAAGATCCGACAATGTTCGAGAGTATGCTGCAAGTGGCACGCGATGGTCAGCTCTGCATGCAGTATATTGGTGGAAAATACAACAGTGTCGAGTTCCGTCGTCTCTGAACATGGTGGACGGGAAAAAAAAATTCGTTGGAACACCATCGCCGAACGACTGTCTGCATCGTCGAGAGTATGCTGCAACTGGTCAACGCAGTGATGGAAACTACAACAGTGTCGAGCTGCATCGTCTCCAAGCGTGGAGACAAAATTGAGCACCATCGTTGAGCGGCTGTTCGCATGGTTTTTTTTTCAAAGTGCTGACTATGTAAAAATGTATATGTTTGGTCGAATTGTAAATGATGGATGTTTTCGTCGTAGAATAAAGAATACAAATGACATTTTCATCGAAAGGTTTTTTATTCATTAAAAATCCCTCGCTCACGCTTCGTACACAGAGAGCCAGCTTTTCAACGACTCTACATTCGCTTTGGCGCAATTGTATTTTGTATTGAAGGAATGATGGGGACATTTAACGTTTGCGATTTTCGGCAACTTCTGCAGCGATGGACAGTCCAGAGTCTCCAGATCGATGACTTTTGTTGCTGAATCCGTGAATCTTGATAGCCATGCGCATTTCTCAAATCCCTTGGCATAGATCGTAGGAGCTCCTTCCAAGATTCCTCGAATTGTCGTTCTAGCTGCCTCGTATGGTATGCCGCTGTGTTCCCATCGTATTCCATGATAATTGCGTTCCAGCCACTTGTTTGTCATTTTGTACTTGGCCGGTAAAGCGTCCCAGGCGAATGGTGCATCGAAGAAGAATGTCAGCGGTTCAGCGTTCTTCTCATGGAGTTTGACGATGGACATCTCCTTCAGGACAAATTCGTTGACGGGTCTCTTGAAGCCCTGCACATCGACGATAAGCTCCATGCTGACTGAAGTGGACGCGAATTATCGGCATGATTTTATACCAATTTTTTTACTCCACCACTGATTGGATTGTACTCGACAATACGATCATGGAGGATCATGCAGTACGCTGAAGTTTGCGGTGGAATATTGTTTTTCAGTTCAAATTCAAGGCGCACGTCAACAGGGCCGGACTTGAGCGAATCGTTTTGTTTTGAGCAGTCAATGACAACGAGGGGGGCTTTTTCTAAAAATTCCACCCTGCTCAGCCATGGTTCAGCCTCTTTGTTGTAATAGGTCGGTTGAAAATTCGCATACATCTCGTAGAGTAGAGCATATTGATTTTGATCAATGTTCAAATTCAAATTTCCATATGGATAACATTGCGAGTTGAGGTATAGCTTGACGTCGCTCAGGTTACAATGATCAAAGTGGCTCGCATTTTGTGCTTTCTTATTTTTTCGCCCCGTCTGCAGCGCGAGTATGACATATCGTGGCTTCTCCAGCTGATTCGAAGTTTTCACAGACCACACGTGCTTGGAGGTGGCAGGCAGCAACGGATATTCATACAGTTCCCATGTTCGGAAACTCATGGAGATTGGTGCGTCTTTGGCGAGAAACTTTAACAGTTGAATTTTTCGTTGATCCGAGACTGTCACATACGGCACGAGCCATTCTATTTTATGCAATGCGAGTTTGTAGTCTTCGGGCGCTGTTTGTACAATGGCATTGTCGTCGGTCTTTGATCTCGTGAGAATCAACTCGTGCTTGGCATTTACAACAATTTTCCGATAATCTTCGGCAAATCCGAGGAGCATGCTGAGCGGTATACAGACATCAAAGTTCCCCGATACATCTACAATCTGCTTGGTCTCTTCGACATCGAGCCATCCAGTGTTCTCGAGCATAGAACTTTTGGCCGGTGAGAGAGATGAATATCCCTTCATTACACTCGTAATATCGACATTCTTATTACGATCGATTTCTATGGCATTCAACTCATATCGCACTTCGTCAAACAAATGACAAATGGAATTGTTGACGAGACTTGTAGCAGTGGTTGGCGTCCCATCTCGCTTTGATAATTTCCCACATATGTGTAGGGAACTCTTGCTCGGCAGGATAGAGAGGTCTTGATGTTGGATGGCAATACGGACTTCATCGCTGTTATTGAAGGTTGAAGATGCATATGGCTGATGAGCGTGAATCTCACAATGGACGATGGATTCATCAAAGACCACGGGCGCCTGAATGTTTACAATTTCTTCTTCCATTTCACACAACAGACGCACAGAGCACAGACTAAATAATTTTTTACACGCTTTCGCCACGCACTTTGAGACCCAAATTCTTCAAGAGTAGCACGTTTTGAGGTGTTAGCACTTTGGGCGCTGGTCGACGACTGATTGTTTTTATCCATGGCCGTTTATTGTTATTGGAAGATCTGTTGAAAACAATGCCCATCACGACTTTATATGCAGGCGTATGGTGATTACTTCACCGCGGAAATTTACCAAATCACCGTCTTGATCCACTATGCGAAGCTGTACCGTGTCAATTGTTCGGCTCGTGATTGGCAGATAAATTACGTGGGAGGGAACTTCAATGATCTTATAGCCCGGTGGCACAGATGGAAAAAATTCATGAATTGTGTGTACTTTTTGTCCGTTAATATAGGCGCCAGCGGTAATGTTGCACTCAACGCGTAGGGCGTTCACTTTGAGAATGGCTACTGGACGATCGGATTCGTGTCTTTTATTGGCTTCCAATTTGCGTGCGGTGAAGCCTAGTAGATGCCCAATAGAATCTTTTGGCTCAAAATTTACATCATGATCACACTCGATCTCACTGCGTAGCGTGTTATTGTTGGGTTTAATGCTGATGCTGATGTTTTTACGCGCGAGCTCTGCTTGTACAAACGTCTCAATATCCTCTATTTCATAACTGCCCGTAGGTATCGTCAACACCTCATCTCCCACGTAAAGTTTATCGTGGTCAACGTCGATATTGGGAATAGAGTTGAAGGTTAACAATTCCACGAGGCCGAGAGTATAATTTTTGTGTGGCGAGAGTTCGATGGGGGGAAAGTATTGCGCCTCGAGGATAGACGATGAGCCAGATATGGTCAACGTTAAACTTTCATCCATGATGCTGGTAAATTGACAACTGAATTCCCCCTCGTCATTTCCCCCCTATATATAGTGTATATTTGTCGTTGTGCTGCAGCTGCCGACAAAGAAACTTGAGACACAAATGTCCACATTCAATCGTATCATATTCCTGATATCTAGTATAATTATAATGAACGCTACCGACACGGAAATATCTCATGAGCTCGGATGGTGGTGGAAGATTGCCGAAACTATCAAAGTACATGACTTTCGATCCGGTCTTTTTGTAAGCGACCCAATGCGTGCCAGGACCGATATTTTCATCCAAATTCACAATTGCTGCTTCACATTTGAGGGGTCCACTCGCTGGCAATGTATCGCGCATGTAAACTCCACGAAAATGTGGAATCTTTAGGATTTTTGCGTAGTTGAGTAGGTCGCGGTCGGTGAGGGGTCGGTGTGGTAGCGTTACTTCTAGTTTTTTGGCTTAATATGGAGGCCCAATCCCTGCTTATACGGTTTCAGATGTAGACCCCGACCTAATGCAATTGCTTCAATTGTCCGATTATGACGCTTACTTTCATCCAATTCACGCTTAGCTGCTTGAGCAGCATTTACAGCTTTAACTATACTAGCCGCACCACCCGACAAAGCACCCGCAGCGCTAAGACCAGCAAAAATGGGCACGAGGAAGGGCAATAAACCACCAATTTTATGGGGTACAGGTAGAACGCGAGGTGTGCGCACTTTACCACCTTGCAACTTTACCGCCGCACGAGCACCCTTTAGAGCTGATTTGATAATCTTATGCGGATCATTACTTTGAATCATTGTCTTCTTTGCAGCGCCAATTATCTTTTTCAAGCAAACGCCACCCTTGCGACCCTTCATTCCCATGCCAAATTTTCTCTTTGTCTTCATGATATTTGCCACACCCCAAGCACTGGCTTTTTCACCGATACTAGCGTCTCTCGCGGTAACACGTTGCCTAGCCTGTTCAGCCAACACTTTATCCGCCAAATGCCTCGCCTCGAGATTGTCCGGATTCTTCGAATATGCAATATCGTGCTGTTTGCAAGCCGCATCCAATGGATTAATGCCCGGATCACCACGAGCAAGGCGCTTGGCCAACTTTGTGCCTGGTCCACAATACTGATAGCCAGGCAAATGGAGTTCAACGGGGAGTTTGTTGATTAGGCGGTTGACCAAACCTTTACCACTCTTCCCATGCACAATCATGTCTAAAGACAATACGCGACTGACGGATAGTACCTATAAGAAGCCTATTTATATGATTCCGTCGTTAGTCGTGTGTGAGATGACGTCCAGGAAGCAAACTATCGGAGGCGGACTTCCCGTGATAAATTTCGACGAGTTTGTCGAAGACCGTGGGGGGAAAAAGAAACGTCATGGGAATTTATTGCCGGATAGCATACGTGCACTGTTTTGCGGTCCATCGAATTGTGGGAAAACCAACGCTTTGCTCACTCTCATCATCCATCCGAATGGTTTGAGATTTGAGAACATTTACTTGTATTCCAAATCGCTCAAGCAGCCAAAGTATAAGTTGCTCGAACACCTACTCGAACCTGTGAGTGGAGTTGAATATCATCCATTCGAGGCACATGAACAAGTGATAGCACCAAGTGATGCACGATCCAACTCTATATTCATCTTTGATGACATAGCATGCGAAAAGCAGGATAATGTTCGGGCCTTCTTTTCCATGGGACGCCATGAGATTGTTGACAGTTTTTATCTTTGTCAAACATACACTCGTATCCCCAAACATCTCGTGAGGGATAATGCAAATTTCGTGGTGCTTTTCAAGCAGGATGATATGAATCTCAAACACGTGTACAATGATCATGTTAATACGGACATGACTTATACGTGCTTTAAAAACATGTGCGTGAAATGCTGGAATTCCGACAAGTATGCATTTATCACAATTGATAAGGATAGCGATATTAACGAAGGTCGATATAGACAAGGTTTTGATTATTTTCTCACTATTGATAAATGACTCATCGCTGGTGGTTGGAGAGACAGTATTGTGTATGCCGTGGTAGTGACAACATGAAGAGCGAACAATTGTTGCGTGAAAAGGATGTGTTGCGTGAAATTACCAAGGCGCGCGATGCAATCAGACGAAAGCATCGAATGATGAAAATTGGGAAAGATAACGATCAGCAGAGAATGCAGGATGTCTTTAAGCCTATAGTGGGGCCATTGGAGAAATTGGTGTCGTATAAAAACGGTGAGGTGGTGAAGGAGGAAATTAAGGATGAAAAAGTGGGTGATAATGTTGAAGAAGGAGATGCGTTGAATAGTGTGAAACATCAAAATGAGACACATGATTCCTTGAAGAGTGAAACACAAGATTCGTTTAAATTGATATATGAGGATGATGATGACTCGCAAAATGTTGATGAATTAATCAACGAATATCTCCTACTATTACAGACAAATAGAAAGGCGGGCTTGGATGTATTATACGGTGTGCGAAATCTCGCAAACAACAAGTTAATGATTGGCAATTCTCCGATAATTTTTGACTCTCAACATATTCGCGTGGGAGATGCGAGTTATGCGAAAACTGTTGGATTAACGGAGCTGTTGTTTAAAAAAGTGCCTAATGTCGAAACTCTCACACCGGATGATTTGAAAAACTACGAAAAGATTGTAATCTCGACGAATGCACACAAAAAATTGTACAAGCCTAGTGAGGCTATACGACGTAACACCAGCCACAAATTTAACACATATATCGCAAATATAGTCGATCATCATGTGGGACAGGGCATGCCAAAGTATAAGCTAGCTAGAAAAAACACCGCATTGGACTATATTTATTGGGACAATCCAAACGAGCTAGTGGATCGTCTTCGCTTGCTTCTGGCATCACAAGCAGCCGGAAATTCATCACATGCGAATGAAATTATATCGATTATCGAGGAATTGCGCGAAGCTGAAATCATTTATTAACTCGACATCGGAGAATTTACGCATTCTCATCATGAGTGTCGATGTGTTTGGACGTCATTCAAGTAGGAGTGTACTCCACAGTAAGCAAGGTCCTCCAGGTCGACCCGGGATTGGCTTTAGAATTACCGCAGATGGTCATTATGACTTGGGGCAGAAACGATTGTGTAACATTGCAAATCCGGAAGGAGAAGATGACGCCATCACTCTAAGTGCGTTACAAAGGAAATCCCGAACTATCATTAAGAACATACGCAAAGAAATGAATGAGAGTAGTCAGTTGTTGGTTAATGGACTTGAAGCTACGATACGGGACATTGTGAGGACACTCGAGACCGATGTCAAAACTCTACAAGATTTGGTGATTCGTAATTCAAACGTCATTGTTGAATTGGACGCACGACTGAGTGGACTGGAAAATGAGCGAAAAAAGGGGCGCTCTCGTGCTGGAGCTACATAAGCCTGCTCGACGAAATTATCCGCGTCGACATGTGGACATCCGTGGCTTGGACGAGACCTGGCAAGCTGATCTCGTCGATATGTCATCATACGCGCGTCACAACTCCAAACACAAATTTCTCCTCACCGTCATCGACACCTTCTCAAAATTCGCCTGGGCCGTGCCAATGCTGAGTAAGAGTGGTAAAGATGCAGCAGCAGCAATGAAGTCGATCCTCGTTAAGGGACGCATACCGCAGAACTTACACGTTGATCGGGGAAAAGAATTCTACAATTGTGACTTCAAGGCCATCATGAAGAAGTACAATATTCACATGTATTCAACATATAGCAACTTGAAGGCATCCATTTGCGAGCGTTTCAATCGTACATTGAAGAACAAGATGTGGATGCAATTTAGTCTTCGTGGTAATTATAAGTGGATCGATATTCTTGATAATCTAGTAGCCGAGTACAACGATTCTGTACACCGCACCATTAAGATGAAGCCGAGAAATGTCAACGCGGAAAATGAGAAGCAACTGCAGCAGATTTTCAATAAGCCCCCAATTAAAAGATCGCCGAAATTCGCCGTTGGTGATAAAGTGAGAATCAGCAAATTTAAGACTGTTTTCGAAAAGGGTTACACCCCAAACTGGACAACGGAAATATTTACAATCTATCGTGTGAAAAAAACTCATCCCGTCACATACCACTTGAAGGACCATAAAGATGAACCGATCGCCGGTGGTTTCTACGAACAAGAGCTTCTCAGTGTCAAGCACCCCGATATCTATCTCATTGAAGCGGTATTGAAGAAGCGCGGTAATCGAATGTTTGTAAAATGGCTAGGGTTCGACAACAGCCACAATAGCTGGATAAGTAAATCCGATTTGTAGCCGACAATAAAGAAAGTGGAAAAATATGTATGTTTTATGACTCTTGACCTGCTGGTCGTCCTCGCATCCCTCCAAGGCCTCCACAGCAGGTTTCCCCCCTTCTCGCCATCGCCCTTTTTTTTCATGGAACGTGAGGAGATGGATAGAGTGAATAAACACATGGGATTATAAAAAGTCCGTTTCTTTATTTACGGATAATATCTCATTCTCGCACAATATATACAACAAACATAATTTTAACATCGAGTGAACAAAATATATAATTTTCACGAGTTTTATACATCGATATTCATAAAAAATGTACACAATTTTACATCAAGGTTGTGGGAAAGAAATTTACAAAAATTTTCATGACGGTATTCTATAATGCCCCCATGGTAGGGTATCCGAGGTCCCAGGTATGATATACCGCTTATCGTCATGAGGACTCAGAGCAATTTTCGTCTCGCGAATGGTGTAGACTTGGTGTAATTTTGATCGAATGCACGTTTGACTACGCTCCATTTCAATATTTTCCTTCAAGCATTGAGCATAATCGTCAAACATGATTGTTCTCGCCACAACGCTACTCTTGACACCTTTAACTTTTTTCGTGTCCTTCTTACCCTCGACACGTGTCGCGTACATTTTCGATCGAAGTCCAATAAATTCCGTCATAATTGCTCCATTACATTCGTCCTTCATGAGACCGGGTACCTTCTTGTTGACGAGCGGTATACCATACCGATTGTCCGCCGAATAATCGCTTGTATCAAATTTTTCAATGTCGCGCTTCATGTCGGCATATATATCATCGCTCTCAATGTCATATATGAGACTGTCCGTATCGGTATACATGACTTTACATCTATCTCGATACAGAGGTACCATGTACTCGTGGTGAAATCCATACAAGCACGTTTTGGATATGTCGAGTATGCACATACCCACATATATCGGCTTGTTGAATTTCACCTCGAGATTGCGCAATTCCACGGCAACGAGGTTTTCCGAAAAAACACTTCGGCTGTGGAAGTTTGGCTTCGCAATCATTGCCTCTGCGCCATATCTGCCCTCCCATTTTGTTAAAAGCTTTACATCTACATGGTTGCGCACATTCTCCATCGTTTTGCCAAAGACCGCATTATTCATTAGTTTGAACAAATTCTTTTCGAAATCGTTTTTGGCAAGCGTTCGAAACTGGGTATTCAACTCAATATACGAACGCAGCCATGGGGATTGTGTAAACTGTAGGACTCTATGGATTTTCGTGAGGCGAAGCCCATGGCGTAAGCACTGTTGCAAATTCCGGTAGTGTATGATGTAGCGTTTTTTATCGCAGACAGTTGCTAGCAGCTTTTCTTCCCGCTTACCCGGCGGTTTTTCATGTATTGGACAAAACGGCAGGTCTTTGTGCGCATCATGTAGAGATTGAGGATATTCCAAGTCGACTTCAAGGATGTAGCCTATAGGTGAGTCTAGCGCAATGCATGATGGATCAAACTTGGACACGTCGTTGACCCATCGAAAATCTGCATATGGCAAGGGTTGACACATTGCCCATCCATACAAATTGTTGACGTCAAAATACATCAAGTATGATGATGCTTTCGATGGATCAAACGACTCCATGTACTTGTTATTAGCGCATGCATATCGGTTCGAACATTGACTGAGACCACCGCGTATACCCCGCTCAACGAATAAAACCATGTCGATGTCAGTTAGTAATTCAAACTTGACATTCGAATGTTTTAACATTGCATCCCAGGTATATCCGGGCAATGTGTAGTAATACGCGGGATCTAGGCCATAGCTCTCAACGCATGTATTACGAAAGTTTTCGAAAATATCGGCTAATAACAAGACATCTGTCTTCAGGTACAAATCGCTATAGTCACCCAGCGTTCGAATGGAGAACCGCTCCCAAACGTTCTCAGCATGTGCGTACTCGCTCTCGGATACTGTAGCATCTGTCAGGGAACTGTAAAATGCGTCACGTGGTGGTAGGCAAGTGTCTTCTAGCTTGGTCACGTCATCAATATATTCATAAGGGAAGACCCCTTTTCGCGTCAGCAAATTGAAATCGTCTGTCGAGAGAGTTGTGAATTGCGTGCGTAAAATTTTGAGTTTGTCCTCGGTTAAAAATGAGGCTAATTTGTCGAGACTGGTGTTGAGGAATTTGTACGAGTCGATAAAGCGCAATTGGATCTTGTGTTTTGAATCATCTTCAATTTCAACATGCTTCGTGAATGAGATGTATTTCTCCTTTGTGATTGGAAGCACATCGGTTCTTCCTTCGAACGCTGTGGCTACTTCCTTGATTATAAAATGCGCATCATAACCGGATAAATTGTGGAAAACTACTGGAATGAAAAATGACTGTTTGTAATTTAGGTTGCAGTTGGAATGGGCGGGGCCTCTATAGCGCCCAGTCAGATGGCAATGATCTCGAACGCGTACATCTTCTTGCGCAAATGGTTTCTCACATATGTGACATTGAGTCGCTGCGCGAAAACTATCCCACTCAATCGGTGTTAAATGCACCATTGGTACATTATCACAGAAAGTTTCTTTTATCCGCAGTGCTAGATTTTTTAGTTCTTCGACAAACCATGATACGCAATCAGCACTGCGGCGTGAGTGATACGAAGATAGTGAGTCGTCATACGAACAACACACATAGTATCCGATACTAAATACTTCATGGTGTTGATACATGTCTTTCGCTAGGTTCTCCCCATCGGTTTTTGCCAGAACACACTCCAAATCAGCATACACGATGAAGGGATGTCGCTCTTTCCGGCTAAAGTTGCTGAACTGGAGCCACTTATTGGTGTCGTTTGGTAGCCGGATCGCACAGTCGTTTATCGCCCCACAATCGACCTCGTGCGATTGCAATTTTTCCTCCGACCCGAAGTAGTGTAAACATCTGTAAAAAAAAAACAAGATGGTTTTGTTTAATTCGTCTAGCATATATAATTACCTATATATTATGTTAACTACATACCGATCGCATATGTATTTCTTATTCTTCTTTTTGCTCAGTTGCTTCGTCACGAGTCTCGACAGGTTCTTGATCCATACGAAATGCCCCACACTGCTGTCCTCGGTATCTTGCATGTACAGCAAATTGATGTGCTTATCCTTCTTGTGTTGACTGACTCGTATTGGAACAATGTCCTTTTTGGCGGTGGTGGTATACACGTTGATCGATACATTGTTATGAGCTTCAAATTTCTTTATTTGATGTATCGTCACCGGGAATTCGATATCCTTCAGATTCAGTACTGTCGAATAATGAGGGTAAGAAGATGGACGGGCACTATCTCGTTCAGCTGGGTATAGAGCAGCGACAACTGCCCATGCGAAACATGCGTTATCCTCAGATTTGACGTTAACGACGGCCTTCTTCAACATTATTTCACGCGGCAATGATATGGAGCACCCGGCACGCATCGGATTATACTTATTCACATTTATCGTGAGGTTAAGTATTTTCTGTAGAGTCCAGCCACTTTCACGTTCTTGAAATTCATCGAGTGATGTTAAAGTGGGCTCAATAACACGCTGTTCATACCACTCACCCAAATCGCTTGTGCTAAATAGTTCGCAGTTTCGGGTGTTGACGCTTTTATTCGCATGTTTGTCACCACTCGCAAATTCACCATTAAACACTGTATTGATTTTGATGCTGTTGTGCTTGTTGATAATATTTTGCACATGATGAAGCACTAGGACGCGGGCATCATTTAGAAAGTGTTTCGGCTCGATGTGGCTGCGATTGATGATGGAACCGGTCAATATGCGACTCTCGAAGGATGTTTCAATCTCACGCCAGATTAGGTCATGATCACCATGTCCTGCGCCCGTGTGTATGAAACGACTGCGCACACAATTCCTCAATCCTTCCAGACGCGCTATTTGAGCTATTAGTGACTGTTGATGTCCAATTAATAATCGCGGGCGCTTAATCCGGCTTTGCGTTTCCAGCCCTTCGATGAACTCGACGCATCGTTGCTCCCATGCGGTAAAATCTTCGAACGAGCGTAAAAGCACGGCTTGGTCATGCAAGATTTGCTCCATGTTGACGAGTACGAAAAAACTTCCACGATGTTAACAGACTGAGTGCTTCATGCAAAGTGTGGTCAGATTTGAGCGGAGCGGATCATTTAAAAAGGCTCTTGGGGAAAAAAAAGTTCGGCCCTCTCTCGGGAAAAAACAGAGTTTTCCCATAACGCGTAGATTGCTCGAGGAACATGAGACAAAAAACAGAAAGTCGGAATGCATCGGGTCAAAAGATTTTATGGGTTCTGCAGCTCAAGTGGTCCATCGGCGGTCACCGCCTTTGATCCCTAAAGTTTATAGTTTTTCCAAGAAAATCCTGACTTGTCGAGACCTGTCTAAAGTGTTGACGAGAGAAATTCGATGCATTCTTTTACCCCCCCCCCACCCCAATCGTGGGAAACAGGTTTGAACACGTTCGAAGAACCATGGAGAGCGCAAGAGTGCAGCTGCGCTCAAGTGGTCCATCCGCGGTCCCTTTGATCCCTAAAGATTTTTCCCGAGAAACCTGTCAGGACCTGTCTGTCGGCGAGCTTTGAGACGGGGCGGATGCAATAGACATTGTCTTTCGCCATGGAACCAGCTGCATGTCATAAATAATGGGCTTTGAAAGGCGCCGCCCATCGACCCCCCCCCCCCCCCCATTCGCTCCGCGGACCACATGACCCCCCTCCACATAGGCCTTTCTGTGACGTCATACCCGGCGACCTCCCTCGACGGTGGCGCCACCTTGGCTTAACTACTCTTGACACACCACCTCCCCTTGCGTCAGAACCCGCCTAGCTCTACTACTTATATGCATATATATATGTATATGTGTATGTATATGCATATATATATATATATATATATATATATGTATATATATGTATATGTATATATACATATATATGTAAAACTATGCGTTTATCGATGTATGCAGGCATAGCTTCGGATCTCGCTTCATGCGCCCACTCGTCTTCTTCCATACAGCTCTTATAGCTGCGCCTGCAACTCTCTTCAACATCCTCGAGTGCGTACATTACTTCTTGACTCGAGTGCACTCTCACATCAGTTGCAAATCTCGCCTGGACTTGACCATGCACTCGTAAAATACTGTGTGGACAACATCAATGAAAAAAAAAAAAAACGAATTTTTTTTTCTTCAATAAGGATGCTTCGCTGAATGGTACATATGGTCATTGTGCCGTCCTATCGTTGTTAATTTGCAATATTGACAATTCCATACCACCGCGATTAATGGAATATCATTTTTAGGGTACGACAGTAGTCTCACAGCTATACAGCTCCGCAGCTATATGGACATGATTTTCCAAGTAGATGCTCTAGAAGGAGATATCTATTGATATGTAGCAATGTTGAAAAAAAAAGGAATGGTTCAGGTTTTTTCCGCTATATATAACATGGAGGCGAAGTTTTTCTATCGTGCACCGCCATCGAGGAGGAGCTCATGGAATAAGTTTTTCATAATAAAATCGAGGTTCCGTTTACCTTTTTTTTTCATTATTAACGGGCTAGATATATCCACGTGGGTCAAAAAGTTTAATTTTCCAAAAATATTTGTATTCGATAGTATCACCTTTCAGCGATATTCTCTGAAAATTTCATTGAAATATTCCTGAAATTGAGTGGGCTACGGCTTTTAACAGTCGGCCGGGCGAGCGGTGGCAGCACCGTACGTCAAACTTTCAACGCGTTTTTCTCGAAACACTGTTTTTAAAGTCGGTGGACATGATATCTCGAGAACAACTCGATGGATTGTTTTTAAATTTACAGGAGATAAGATGAGAAACATTTACCGGTCATTGACGATCTCACTTCTCTTAAGGGGTTTCCTCACTTTAGACGCCAAAAAATGCTATTTTCATGATTTTTTTTATAGGTTCATATTATAGGTATTGACATAAAGAGTTATTACACTCAATAAAGACAATTTCGAAATTTATAATTTAAAAAAAATATATTTATGTAGGGCAGTGTGGTCCGAAACCGACCGGTGGTCCCATACCGACCTCTACATGTTCCTCAGTACTTGTGCTGCAACCGAAAACTGTCGGTAGTGGCATTTGAGAGCTCTCACAACACCGACAATTTGGAGGTAGAGAACCATCTTTTTCTCTCATTTCATTCTATGATTTTGCACCCCGTTGTGTTTTGACAATGCGAAAGTTTATTTTTGAGCTGCGCGGAACTGCAGTTTAAAGCGTTTTATTTTTTCTTTTGTTTTGGTTGCCTATGGCCTAGACTTGAACAAACGCTAAGAAATTTAGATCACTTGCATCGTTGTGAGTAAACGGCGAGTCATTGTTTGAAAAAAGTCTCGGTGGTCCTGAACCGCCAATCGGTGGTCCGAAACCGACCCTTACGTTTTTGCGCACTAAAGATTTTCTACCGTGTTTTTGATAGTCAAACTGTGATTTAATGACTTCTGACAGTAATTACACGTGGTTGTTTTATAAATGGGGCGATCGTTCAAGCGTCTAAAGCCAAAACGAGATCCGGCAATTTTGGGGCGAGCACTTGCTGCCATGGCATTAGGACTCGTCCGTCGGCTGTTCGCAGTTATTGTGAGGCAGAAGACAGCTCAGACAGCGATTGAAATTGTAATGTTTGCATTAAGCGAGTAAAATTGTAATCAATGCATTCATTCAATTGTATTTCCTAAAAAAGGCCTTATAATGTTCTAAAATAAATTTAAAAATTATTTCCAAATCGTAATGTTTTGCTAAGAAGTTGCAAAATAAATTCAAAATTTTTCCTTTTTTCTTGATTCGCTGTAAAAAAAATAGGAGTCCGGGTTCGGCCCATGGGGAAGTCGGTTTCGGACCACAATTTTTGAGAACGACCAATATGCAGACTTCCATTGCGGCCTCGGTATCTTAAGGGCGGGGTAAAGTATTTAATTTTCCCAAATGAAAAACAAATATATTTGTTTTTCATTTTTTTTAATTTTTTAAATGAATGCATAATATATCAAGAATATTGTGTTAAAATTTCAAGTCGATCGGAGTAAAATTGACGAAGTTATGAGTATTTGAGCGTCTATTACTCCATGCCGGGTTTTATACCTGGGCGGCAGCTGCGCGGCGCGCTATTGTATTTTTCGGATATTGGAATTGGATATTGTACTGGAAAGGTACTTGACATTTTTGTAAAAAGCAGTTACTGCCACGGTTGTAAGACTTGGAAAAACAAATTGGATTCTGCCGAATACGAAGCGTGGTACGAAGAGCATATGGATAGCGGTGATTGCAAAGCCAACCATGAGGGACCCTCTGGAAATATGGAGGTATCAGCAATTATAGAAATGTTCGAAAGATTGGTGGAAAATCTTGGGGTGAAATATCGTAACTACATCGGAGACGGTGACTCAAAGACGTACAGCGGCGTTGTCAATGCAAAACCTTATGGTGAAGATTTTGTGATAAACAAAAAAGAATGCATAGGGCATGTCCAAAAGAGAATGGGAACACGTCTGCGTGGACTAGTAAAAACAAGCGTAGTTGACACAAAAACCAAGGCCGGAAAGATCGTAAAAAGAAAAAGCCTTTCTGGCAAAGGAAAGCTCACTGCTAAAATGATTGATAAATTGACTGTTTACTATGGACTAGCTATTCGACGTAATTATGATTCAGTTGAGAAGATGAAAAATGCCATATGGGCAACTTATCATCACTACAGTTCAACCGACGAGAACCCACAGGACGAGAAATGCCCAAGCGGCGAAGACTCCTGGTGCGAATGGCAGCAAGCTGCAGCTGCAGATGCTCTAGAATCATTCAAACACAGCTACACAGCCCTTCCTACTGACGTTCTGGAAGCCATTGAGCCCATTTATAGTGACTTGAGCAACGACGCACTTTTGCAGCGATGTCTTGGAGGTTTCACGCAAAATAATAATGAGAGTCTCAATCAACTTATTTGGAAAATCTCTCCAAAGTCAGTCAGTGGCACCTCTACAATTGTGGAAATTTCAGCTTATGTAGCTGCATGTACTTACAATGAAGGTTCTTTCGCTTTGTTGGCCTTTATGGAAGAGATGCAAATCAGTACAGGGTCAAGTTCTCACGAATGGGCCCGACAAGTTGACGATTTGCGAATTAGTAGAGCAGAGGAGCAAGCGGCGTACGACAATAAAGAAGAAAGAGTTTTGCGTAGACAAACGCAAAAAGATGCTCTCGATCATCTTGATGGAAGCCTTTTGCTCTACGGACCTGGCATCGACGACTTTGAGTGAGTATAAGAAAGTTATCGAGTTTTATTTTGAATTTCTAAAAATTCAAAGATAATTAAAAAATCTGAAAAAATTCATACGTATTCAGAAAAATGAACGAATCACGAAAAAAAATTGGGTTGCGGGGAAATTTGTTGACTAATTTTTTTTTCATCATTTTGTTAATAACATTTTGGAATTATTATTATGCAAAATGAATCTTTTGAGTACCTTTAATATGCATGAATTTTCTCAGATTTTTATGCAATCGAGAAGTGTTCTCAAACTTATGTGCAATGAGCGCTAAGCGACCAAACTCTTCTGCGTTTTTCAAACCGTTTTTCTGAGACTTGTCATATTTGAAGTCCGTGTGCACGATAACTCAAAATCTACTGGACCAATCGCTTTGAAATTTTGCACAGTACTTCTTCACACAATTCGCCAGGTATTGTCGAGAGCTTTTTTGTTTTTTTTTTAATAATTACTAATTTTTCAACAACAAATTAGCCGATTTTTTTAGCGAAAATCGGGTTTTTGGTTCCCAAGTGCTACGAAAAATCGAAAAATCGAAAAAAAAAAATCCTCCCGTCGTTACCTCGAGGAACATCTCCTTTAAAAAATGCATTTTGATTTTTTGTTTCAGATGATTCTGTTGTGAATTATGGTGCACACCGCAAACCAACTTTTTTTCGAGGCGCCTCCGGGGTTTAATTTTTACTCGCTCAATTTTGAATATTTTGCAATGCAAATTTAGGAGAATGTTGTTCAAATGTTACTTTATTATATGTAAATTTTTCAATAAACGAACACTATTCGTTACGCAAAAAAAATATCTTAAAAACATGCCTTTTTTTCGCCGAATTAACTTTACCCCGCCCTTAAACAACCGGTACCCGAAAACCTCGTCAAGCTGCTCAAAACTTAGAATAACGTTCCCGCTAAAGAATCAAAATTTGGTTTGAACGAAAAAAATTAATTTGATGCACTTTTAGTGCCTTTGCTAATTGGCGGTCGGTTTTGGACCACGCTACCCTAACCCAAACAAACTTCAGACGCGTTTTTTTTTTTCGAAACAACGTTTTTCGACGGCTTGTTGATAAAGTCTTCGAAACTACTAAACCGATCATTATGAAATTACTACCATATATTCTTTACAAGTATAGCTGTAGCGCATATCAATGATTTTTTAAAGTTTTGATATGCACTTTTTTGCCAAAAAAACGGTGAAAAAACACGTTTTTTTGTTTTATCGAAAAATGTTCGCCATTTTGTTATTTTTGCATATATCAAAAATCGTTTGATATACGCTATAGCCATTAACATGCTGAATCTAAAAGCGTTTGATTTTTTTGTTTCGGATGATCCATCTCCGAGATTTCATCGCAGACGTACAATTTTTTAGGAACGTTTTTTAACTACCATTTTCGTCTACAAATAGTGACTTAAATAAATTAAATTTTCTAAAATGTATTTTGAAGGTGTATTTATCAAGTGTAACAACTTTTATATCAATATCTATAATATAAACCTATAAAAAAATCATGAAAATAGCTTTTTTGTAACATCTAAAGTGAGAAGACCCCTCAAATCGATCTTTATTTTTTAATAGTTAGGTAAAAATGACGACCCCTTTCATAGATTTTGTATGCTCGAGTTTCAATTCATTGACAAATTGTTGACAAAAAAATGATTTAAAAAATCGACGATTGTCAACGACTCTTATTTATTGTAAGCTCGAATAACCCGTTTGGTTTTGAGATTTCAGATGAACCGTTTGAGCTGGAGAGTGTCCACCGTCAAACGTCCCGAAAATAATGTCATCATCTGCCGGTGGCCATGTTTGTGTTGTTTTTTTGTATTTTTAATTATTTTTTGCTAAACGCTCTCAATATATGTACCTTTGTTAAAAAATGCGTTTCTTTTTGACCAACCGTTTTCCAGAAAAAAAACGGAAATTCGACATTTTTTACGGGTCTCAAAATAGGTGTGGCCCCTTAAGCCTCGTTTGCAAAATATCAAGTGATATGCAAAAGAGGGACTTTGATAATTGTGATAATTCATTTAGAATTCCGGATGCCAATTAAAAGGCTGCCTATGATTATTATTATTTTTCGGGTGGGCAGGAATATTATTGCAAATTAGGGTTGATACGTGGGTGGGTGTGTAGGATTTCAAATGGCACGGAAAAGGACATTTTTGGGATTATAATGAGAATATGCAGCTCCGGATGTCTCTGCAGCTTTGAACACGTATTTTGGACAAAGAATTAAATTTGCATATATTTTGCGAAATGAGCGGACTTGATACGAAGGGCGTGAAATTTGTGTCGTTCCCCGAGAGCCATTTTCCTTTTGGCGACCGAACTCACCGGGAATTTCGTTCACGAATACTCGAGGACGAAGCGCGCCCTGCTACCGCGTAGGCGCGTCCTCGGGGCGCATATACATCGCGACGAAGCTTTTATAAAAGTTTCCGCGAGTCGCGCACAATTGTGCGGCAATGTTAATATTTTTTTTCCATTTTTTTCCCCCCCACCTTTGTTGGACGAGAGTCTCCCGCAAAGTAAGAGTTACCGGAAGCGTTCATCACGAGCCGAGAAACCTCGCTAATTCGCGTCCCGAAGGTAATTTCCCGACGAGGCTGCCACCGGGAAAGAGAAACTTTGTCGGGTTGGGACTTTGCAGAAAATCATCTCGAGGAAAGTGTACTTTGTGAAATCGATTCGACGCGCGCGCTTCTGGTTCCACAGAGACGGGGAATACGTCGCTCGAGGGAATTCCAGGTCGGTTGATGTACAACATCTAGTTGGACTTTGTCCAGGGGATTTATCCGAACGCTGCCGATGGCGATCGGACGGTGGAAGACGCAGGATGTTCGCCGATAGCCACTGTGTCGCGGCAAAGGGTTCTACAACCAAAGAAGTTATGGCAATCTATTGTAGCTGGATTGATCCGGACCCCATAGCTGTTTGAGTCGAAAAGTCAAAGTGCCTGTTCGAGTTGATGACGAAGGTGGAGGCGACGATGGACCGCCATCAGGCTGTCCAGTTGACTCGTACGAAAGAGCGCTGCTTTCCAGAGGTACCAACTTTTCATCAAGAATTCCCGCTGGACAAATCCCACTTTGATAATACTTGTCAAATTCCCAAGAGCCGCCGGGCATGTTGAGACCCAAAGAAATTGGCGGCGTCGGAAAGTTTTTGGATTCCTGATGAAGTGGCGTGTTGCTGCTGTGCTCGGAGACTTAAGGCATCTGGTCACCGTATAATTTTTTATTTTTGTTTAAGGGGTAAGGCCACTGTAAATTTTTTGAAAAATCGATTTTTTTTTATTGGCTTAAAAAATAGTTTAAACCCTCTAGGTTAAAAATAGTTTAAATCCTTTCAACTTCTTTTTTTAATTTTTTCCAATAAAAAACTATTCGCAAAACTTTAAACGCGTTTTTCTCGAAACATGGTTTTTCAAAATGGCACGCAGCATAACTCGAACAATTTTCATTTTTTTTACTTGAAATTTTAACCAGATGTGAACATTTACATTATCTTGAGAATGTCGATCGGAATTTTCAAGAACTTTATTTATTGATTTTTTATTAACAAAAAACTTGCCGTTTTTTTCGTCAAAAATCAATTTTTTTTTTCAAACGCACGCCAAATCCACAAAAATTGATACTTTTTAAAATCCGATCGACATTCTCTAGCTATAGCCCTCTAGATTAATGGTTTTTTTTTTTTCTAGATTCAAAAGTGCACCAGTGGTGCTGCGTGCCGCGGAGCCCTGGAAGCAAAACATGTCCCGGGAAGATAGCTGTGGAACCGCCATTTTGTTTTTTTTTACTGTAAAAAAATTTTATAATAAAGTTTAATGTATGCCCGATAACACCATTAAAAGTTTTTTTTCAAATACCTTCAATTTCGGGAGCAAAAAATTAGTGAAAAAACGTTTTTTTTTGGGCCGTTACAGTGGCCTTACCCCTTAATAAACGCTACGCTACATTGTAATCACACTACTCACGAATGAGCTGATTTTTTTTCTTTTCAGATGTGACATGACCGTGTAACAGCTGGGACAGTGACCACGTGTATCGTGCGGAGAGCCTCCGTGGCAATGTGCATAACGGCGCCATTTTTTAATATTTTGAACGGAAATTTATTGACGTTACTTAAAGCCCTTTCTGACGTTGGGTAAAAAAATAAAAATATTCCGGCCCATTCTTTCGAGTTTAGTATTTTTTTAAAAATATACCCACTTTTCGATCGGCCAAGGTGGCCAGACGCCTTAATCGGTACATCAATTTCCAGTGATCTCCAAGTTGTTTCTGTACATCAATTGCCAGATGTCTCCAAGCTATTTCTATACATCAATTGATAGTTGTCTCCAAGCTATTCCTGTAGATCAATTGCCTGATGTGTCCAAGCAACTTGTGTACATCAATTGGCAGTTATCTACAATCTATTTATGTATATGGATTACCAGGTGCCTCCACACAATTTTTTGCACGCCAATTGTTAATTGTCTACAAGATATTTCTGTACATCAATTACCAGATGTCTCCAACCAATTGTTGTACGTCATCTGCCTGTTGTCTCCGAGCAGTTTCAATACATCAAATGCCAGATGTTTTCAAGCAATGTCTGTACATCAATTGTGAGATGTCTCCAAGCAATTTCTGTACATCAATCGTCAGTTGTCTCCAGACAGTTTATGTAGATCGATTGCCAGGTGTCACCGTGCAATTCCTGTACTTTAATTCCCAGATGTCTTCAAGCGATTTGTATATATCAATTGGCAGGTGTCTCCAAGCAATTGCTGTACATCAATTGTCAGATGTCTTCAAACAATTTATGTACAACAATTGCCAGATGTCTCCAATCTATTTCTGTACGTCAATTACCAGGTGTCTGCACACAATGTTTTGCACGCGAATGGTTAATTGTCTACCAGACGTTTCTGTACATCAATTCCCAGATATCTTCAAGCGATTTGTATAGATCAATTGGCAGGTGTTTCCAAGCAATTGCTGTACATCGATTGTCAGATGTCTTCAAGCAATTTATGTACATCAATTGCCAGATGTCTCCAAGTAATTGCGGTACATCAATCGCCAGATGTCTCTAAGCTAGTCTCTAAACTGATCCCCAGGCACAGCTGCGATGGCGAATGAAGAAGTTTGCTGAAGGTGCAACGACTCACCCCCGATTCATCGTTGCTACAATGAGAGACTATCAGTACTATCAGCGGCGCGTTGGTAATTAGTAGGATCGATTCACGCCACCAACGCATCCGTCATTTCCCCAGCATTAACTACGGCCATATCTACGTTCGTGGTTTACCACCGAATTGTCACAGATTGCGTGTACCTTTCGGAAGCCGTAATTGCTATTGGTCGACGAGTTTTTAATGTGGCTATTATCCGTCACGTGAACTCCACGTTACGCGGTTTAATTAGTGATGAATAGCAGTGAAAATTTCGGACAGACTGCGGTTGATAGGCGACCGAAAAACTACTCCGATTATCACCGATTCACGGTGGAATACATGGTCATGCGGTTTGGGCCGTTCCAGCTTGTTGAACTCATTAATATTGAGGAACGCCGATACGAACGATTGGCCGTATAATTGAATATCAGCAGTGAAATGTGCTGTTGACGAAAGTAACCGAAAAGTGCAAAGCTTACGTACAGAGTTGATGTAATTGTAGAGTGACAGCCCATCGTCCCATGGCTCCTCTTTTTCGCACGAGAGATTCGCAGGATGCAGAATGTGACTGCGATCCAGGGCAGCCAAGCCATGAGCAAAAACCTGCACGCTGTCATACACCAGAGCCGGTTCTGCCTGGAACATACGTCGGATCTATCCGTTCAAGTGCCAAGGCTATCGCGATACGATCGACGACATTCAGGCTTGCCTAAATCTTACCGAGAAAGTTTTCAACGTGTCGAAAATTGCCTGATGTGTTGATGTAAAATGTTGTTATAAGGTTGCAAAAAAAATAACTTTACAAGTAGAAAAAGTCCCAAAAACTTTAGAAAGATCGATGCATTATTTGTTATGATATTTTGCTCATCAACTTTGACAATGTACTTTCAAGAAAAAAGCGTTTAAAGATTCGAACGACGCTCCGAGCGTTCCGACAGGCGTCATCATAAAAGCCTATAAATCTGTCAATTTTGATCAAATCACTTTGAAATTTTCAGGGAACATTCACGAGATGATACACTGTCAAAATATATAGGTTTTGGAAAAGTAATTTTTTCGAGTTTTACAATTAGGCATAAACCCTTAACTAATAACATTCTTAATTTTTATTGAGAGTTGATGGTGTCGCAAATGACGACGTCCTTAATGTACGATTTAAGCGAGGCTGCCCTTCTCATTTGCACGTTTAGGGCTTTATCGGCGCCTCGTTTCTTTCGTGAAACCCGTTAAGGGGATTTCAACTAATAGCCTTTCAGAACACCTGTTTAGAGCCAGCAAGGCTTGATCAACAGTTCCGAGAACCATGGGAATACGGTGGCCACGCAGTCAAAGCTACGGTGCTTGGGAAGTCGGGTATTGAGGGGCGCCCAATGGTCCTTTGAACCCCTCTCATTACCTGCGTCAATCTCACCGACTAATCGCGCAAACCCAGTGCTTGCGTTAATCGTACATCGTTACCACATTTTCGCTTGATGTGTATACACATTACGTTCTCAGCTAGACCCTGCCTCATCGTGTTGGAAATTGTACCTTCCAATACCAACCTGGATGACTCCGCTTCTGTTGAGTATAGCGTGACCGATTGGCTGGAAACGTTCCATCTGGCGAAGAATCTCTGCGACTTTGGGCTGCTCCAGATCGACAAGACGAAACGCCGTCATGTTCACGCTGTTATACTTGAAATCCTCGAGGTCGAAGGTCTCGATATCCTGCGGAATAAATTCGTCAAGGTGTGGTCAATGCGAAACGGCCACCGCAGTGGCAATACACAAAAATTATTGAGCCTTGGTGCATCTCACTGAATTATGGCAGGCTGTCAGAATCCAGAAACATCAAACTAAAGAAAGTATGCAGAACGTAGAAAGTATGGATGTGTAGAGGATTGAAAAATGTTCATAGATATTCATGTTTAGGGTGTCATTTACAATTATTTGCCAAGGTAGCAAGAGTAACGTGTCATATTGACAAATGAGTTATGAATTGCTGGAAAAAGTACCCTCTTTAGAACATTTACGAAGATGGCCGCTGACATTTTTTATTCAATTGGAAGATGTTATTAGTGAAGGTGTGTCATTTCTGGAGCATGAAGTTTTAGGATTCTGACAGCATACCGCATCTTCGTCCCTCAGTCAGGAACTGTGAAGAATCAACGATTCGACAGACTGCTGTATTTCCGTATAACTTTTTCATAGTCTCGTCCTTGAGACGTTGACTCGATGCTCAAAAGCTACCTCACGGCTGATTAGAAAAGCCAGTCATGATACAACTTTCCCAAAACACTGATCGATCGTCCATCAGATGATAGTCCATTCCCATACACATTGCTCATCAATATACTGCTTTTAGGCACCTGCTGAGGCCTATAGACTGGGTCATCAATTTGACAATGGACTTCCAGAGTATCGAACGAGTTTTGTTTTAGAACAGCTAAGTGGTTGAATGGATTGCTGTTGATCCGCTTGGGGTGAACTGAGAACCCAGACAAACTGTCCAATTACCGGCGGAGAGGGTCCAAAAGAGATCATTTAGGGTATCGAGGGAGTTCCCTAGGGTGTCAGAGTCAATGATCATCGTGGCGTGAAGGAGAGAGCGAGGGAGGCAGAGTTTCCCGTTTAACGTATGTGCAACGGCTTGTTGTTTTCCCTCTTCGTTTTTGGAGCTCTCCAAGCTTCGGAAGCTCTCACCGTTATGATTTATAATTACACGTTGATGCATTGCTCGTCGAGGATAGTGAAAGTAAATATAACGCGGTTCTCGCACGGTCGACGACCCCGTGGGCATGGTCAGAGTGCCGCAACGACGAGGGCGCCCCGGCGCGTGGGTTCGTCGTACTGAGAACGATGGCTCATTCTTCCTATTCTATCTCGGGAAGTTTTGCGCTAACGGGATAAAGCTCCCTTCCGTTGCGAAGTAACATCTCTCGGCCACGAACGAGAAACGTACCCGCCACCGGGAATCGCAATAGTATTCGAACTTCCGGTCTACCCGAGTCCATGTGTACATGCACGTGTGTACACTAGAAAGCCCTAGATAGTATGCTGGCGTAGGTATTGCGTGCAGCAGAGTTCTATACAAAGTCTACCGCATACATACATCTGCACACTGTATATGAAAGCACAACAAAAGGGATCTTGCATAAGGCTGAGTGTGTTTTCGTAAATTGTATACGAGAATTCTTCCAAGATGACGCTGAGCCGATGGTGATGCCTTCCAACATGCATATTCATCTTTGTCAAAGCCCGCTGATTCTTGGAACTGAATCATTAGTCATCAAAATTTCCGGTGATGTTTACATTGCAGCAGCTCTTCCGTTATGACATTACGGAGATGAAGGTCGAATGTGTGGAAGTTGGAGAGTCGCATCTGTTTTGCGGAACAGAGTAATTTCAGGCCGCAGCGGCTTTGCAGCAGGCTTGACATTGACAGTCAACCTGCCAAACTTGATTCGCAATATTGTCAGTTGGAGGGGCCACTTGTTCACTTGTTCTCTTCGAAATCCAATACCGTGTGAAGAGCACCCACTAGATCAACGGACAAGTCCATAGCGATCTTTCGGTCTCCATGGTGCACTTCTTTTGGGGTTCGCGAAGTGATGTTCACATACTTGTGAGCGATGGGCAAGATGCCGAAAGAGGCCAGGCATGGAATACAAGTGTACGATAGTGTTGTAGGCATGTGAAAGTTCTGAGAAAAAAGACTCTTGCCAGACAAAATATCCCAGTGATTCGAAACTTCTCGTTGTCGTAGAAGTTGCCTAGCCGTGCAGATGTACGTCTGGATATTCGATGTTGGATGACGTCTCAGCGGGACGCGATACGTGTTTGCTCCGACTGTGCAAACGGAACGGTGCGACGCTCGGCCTGTATAGCAACGAGGCAAAACGCGCCAGCTACTGCCGGAGAATCCAAGGAGCTTCGATGTTGTACGATTCTAGGAACTACGAGCAAACACGATGCGGCTCTCGTATATAGTTGGCGAATGCGGTTTCGCATATCCGCGAATTCGAGTATCAGAATCCTTGAGGGGATTCGCTGGTTCGATCCTCTTGGAAATTCAAGCAGCAATTTCCACGTACTCGTGCTCGACGAACAACTCTTTCGCTGTCGGTCCACCAATTGCAGTCCGTCTTTTCAGACTAGCTACACTAGAGGCATGCCATTCGTCGGACAGGAGATTATTAGGCCGATGATTTTTGAGTGCTCAGGCCCGTTCGGAGGATGATATTCGGACATCGAGCGGGCCGAATAATTTGGATGACAGTTCTCCAATGATCCGGTAGTTCGAATCGCCACAAAATTCCATTTCGAAACAGAGGCGTTCCTGTTGGCTACGGATAGTAGCCACCCTAACCTTTTCTTCTCCATGAACTTGCATTTTTATACTTTATTCTTGGTTTGATACTTCCGACCATATGTCGATCCATCTTTTTCGTCCCAATTCCGCTGTGTTTCCTGATCAGTTTTAACTTGGACAGCTCTTTTGATAGTTCTCTCTATTCATCCTATGCCCAAATCTCTTATCATTTGGTGTATCAGTCTCTTTCTTCATTGACATCGGTTATCTTATCTTATATTATTGTGAAATATTAATTTTATTACATATAATCCACTCCCGCAATCGTACCTTTTTTCGGTTCTGTAGAAAATCTTACATAAGATGCTGAGGAGTGGCGGGACCTCACACTGTGGAGTTTCTACCCATCAAAATCGCTTGCTCTCTCCATTTCTCCTAAATGCTGTGAATGACTTTTCCCAAGATGGTGCCGAGCCGAACGGTGGTGGTCCTTTCCAATATCTATCTTAATTATTGTCAAATTCAGATGCCTCTTGGAACTTGTTCATCAGTCATTTCGCGAGGCAAAAATTGCCGGTTAGCCTACGGCAGCCCTTCCATTATGACATCACGAGGAAAAGGGTCAATTTTGTGGGAGTTGATGAGACGCGTATGTCTTGCGGAAAAAAGCGTTTCCAGTCAGAAGCGCCAAGTACATTGACAGCGAAGCTGCTAAACTTGATTCCCAATGTTATCGGATAAAGCGACCGACGTATATTCACCTTTTCTCTTAGTTATAGGCTCTCTCGTATAGACACGGTTTTTCCGATTGTTTTAGTTATCATGAACAATCCATAATTAAATTTGCCATACATTCCAGACCAAAAACACCCCCACAGTCTTATCATATGCAAAAATATTGAACTACTTACAAATGTCGTGAACATGTAGTGGTAACGGTAGTCGTTCATCTGCAGTTGTAGAATCTGCAACAGAGAATGAGAACATCGGAATCAGAGACATCAAAGACTGTTTGTTCGATCGAAAAAAAAAAACGCCATAGGGGTGACAAAATCTCCTGGCCATTGTTTGGAAATTGCCCAGCATTCGTAGCTTCCAGCTGGGTGTATACGTGGAATGATCCGGAGGACCTGATCTCATTGCGGTCACATGAGAACTACGTGTACCCCGTGCAAAGAAGTAACCCGCCGAATAAACAGCCCCTTTCCCCTGCGGGCTCCTCTTCTCGACGCGACTTCTCGCCCCAATCGTATGCAGCAGATAGTACAGAAAGATTGGCGGTTTGATCGAGCACATAGAATACGATGCATACTCAGCGGGTATTCCGAACGAGGCAATTCTTCCACTTTTCGCAACTGCTTACTTTGGGGGCAGGGTGGTGGGTGCTCGCGAACGTATAACTACCGGAAATTTCGATCTTGCTCATAAATGTGCGTATATTTATGGCTATGTGTATTCTGTGGTTCGTTGGCTCGCGAGGAATCTCGATGGTCGAACGTGTTGTAATACATGGATCGATCGTGATCGAATGGGAAACCGCGTTTTTCCGAGATTGGTGGCGACTTTGTATTTTCTTTCGAAAGCCAATAAATTCTCTCTCACTCTCTCTCTCTCTCTCTCTCTCTCTCTCTCTCTCTCTCTCTCTCTCTCTCTCTCTCTCTCTCTCTCTCTCTCTCTCTCTCTTCCTTGCTTCTTGTATACTCTTCGCGTACACTTCGGCTACGGATGTGGGGCTATTCGTTTCGTTTCGCAGTGAATAAGAGTCCAGCAGGGAACGAGATCCAGCGCTCTCTTTCTTTTTCTCCCCCTCACCCCTCTCTCTCTCTCTCTCTCTCTCTCTCCCTCTAACTCTAACGTTACCACCCGCAATAACGTACGTATACGTGAGCACGTAACGCAGTAAGGGAAACGAAATGCTGCTTTGTGGCTCACGTTCCATCTCGCTACCATCGTATATACCATAATCCCAAATATCTTTCCCGTCTGCGTGTCTTTCTTCCTATCTATCGGTGGTGAAACTGCTCTTTCGGCTCCATCTCACCTCGGCGGCTTTCCTGTGTTGAAAAACTTGCTGTACCAAAATTGTCGACCTTCCATACATTCTCGATCAATAAGATCACCTGGCATTCGACACTGCTGATTCACTGATATTCGTTGGCTCATCGGGATGACGCAAATATTGTCATTCGCATTGGAATGTCATTCATCGTGTCTAAAAATCGTAATGATTTTCAGAACTGGCAGCGTTGCGTCGCCGGTTGAACTTGACGTTATCGAAAGGTGCAACCCTCATTCATTTTACTGAGACACATTCTTGTGTTTTTGTTATAATACAATGTATTGGGTGGTTTCATACGAATTTGTCCATTTCTTGGTGACGGAAAAGATAGGAGTTCGGTAGCAAATCGACGAATTGGTCGATTCAAAGTATTGCCCATTGGAACAGACAAGCTAGGCCCATCTAGGCCTTTGACTCCTTCGTACGGAGTGAAGTGCTGAGCCGTGAGTGCTGACTGCATTGACCGTAACGTAAGGGTACCAATAGTCGGACGGGTCCCACTGTTCGGACAGTAGTTCGAATATTTCACTATTTTAGCTATATAATTGATAGGTAACGACAAGTGACGCTTGCATTCTATTCAGCCTTCAATTATTGATTGCTTAGTGGAAAATTGTACGCTAATAATGAATTTTAGTAGTAAAATTGACGAGTTATGTTAAGGGCGGGGTAAAGTATTAAAATTTTTTTTTGATTTTTGTTTAATTTTTTAAATGAATGCATAATATATTAAGAATATTGTGTTAAAATTTCAAGTCGATCGGAGTAAAATTGACGAAGTTATGAGTATTTGAGCGTCTATTGCTCCATGCCATTCTCTTCTCTTCTGCGTTTTTCAAACCGTTTTTCTGAGACTTGTCATATTTGAAGTCCGTGTGCACGATAACTCAAAATCTACTGGACCAATCGCTTTGAAATTTTGCACAGTACTTCTTCACATAATTCACCAGGTATTGTCGAGAGCTTTTGTGTTTTTTTTAAAAATAATTACGAATTTTTCAACAACAAATTAGCCGATTTTTTTAGCGAAAATCGGGTTTTTGGCTCCCAAGTGCTACGAAAAATCGAAAAATCGAAAAAAAAAAATCCTCCCGTCATTACCTCGAGAAACACCTCTTTTAACAAATGCATTTTGATTTTTTTGTTTCAAATGATTCTGTTGCGAGTTATGGTGCACACCGCAAACCAACTTTTTTTCGAGGCGCCTCCGGGGTTTAATTTTCACTCGCTCAATTTTGAATATTTTGCAATGCAAATTTAGGAGAATGTTGTGCAAATGCTACTTTATTATATGTAAATTTTTCAATAAACGAACACTATTCGTTACGCCAAAAAAATCTTAAAAACATGCCTTTTTTTCGACGAATTAACTTTACCCCGCCCTTAAAGACTAGTTTATACTTATATTTGACTAAATCCATCCGCATTTTTTTTTTCAGATGATCCACTTCGCCGCAATGTTGGTCAGCGCAAACCGTGTATATAAAAACATTATTTCATTGACGGCCATTTGACACTAAACAATGTAATATTTTTCAATAAAAAAATTACTGAAAGTTCTTCAAGATGTGTTCTTTAAGATGGTATATTGATCGATTAAAAAAGTTTTGTAGTTTTCTTTTTAAAAAATCATGAAAAAGGCCTTTTTTGCGCTACAAGTGGTGTTGAGGTCTTAAGCTTAGTTTGCGATTTTGAAAAAAGGAGTATAGAAAAAGATACAATCAAATGGTAAGTACATGTGTCCCATATTTAGATAATATAATAGGTAACGTGACTAGTCGCGACGGAAAAAAAGTTTGTAATTATGTGTTTATAGGGAAGTGTCCCATAATAGGGACATGATGTTGTCCGAACATAGGTACGTGACACTAACAGCTGTCCGAAAATTGGTACATTTGGTCCTATTGAACATTTAAATGTATAAAAATAAAAACATTTAACTTTCCGGCAGTTATTGTACGTGTTTTGAAAACTAGAACTTACGAGCTTGGCATTGGTTCCGGTCATTTTTATTTTAAACCGTCCATAAACGAATAATACACTCTGTAACCTGAGGATGCTCTTAACCGTCCGCGCATTGGTACCTTTACCTTAACACCTGGTAATCAAAGAGAACGATGTCTGGGGAATATGGTGGGTGTCGTAGGATTTCCCAGTTTGCTGCTTTCAAGAACTTTTCAACCGGTTGTGCAACATCCGGCCTGGCGTTGTCGTGCTGCGGAATCAACTTGTCATGGCGATTCTCCCATTCCGGCCTCTTATCGTGCAGAGCTCGCTTCAACCGCATCAGTTGCGGTCGATAACGATCCCCAGTTATGCTTTCCGACGCTTTCAGCAGCTCGTAATACACGACGGCCCTCTTTTGGGTGGTTTTCCGCGGTGCTTGTTGTCCATAGAGAAATCACCACTTTGGAAGCGGCGGAAGTACTCTTTGCACGTTGTACTCGATGGAGCATGTTTGTCATACACTTCCTCTAGCAAACGATGCGTTTCCGCGGCCGATTTCTTTGCCAGGAAATAATGGAGCATAGCCTTCCGCAAATGTGACTTATTTGAAACAAAACTCGCCATTGTAAACACAATTAAAATAGATGATGTTGAAGCGTCGTACAAATGTCATATATGGCGTTTGAACGGGACTCTATGGACCTGTCGTGTGTATGGCAACTTTGAAGACGGTCATCCCATGTGGGAGGGAAAAAAAACGAAAAAAAAAAAAAAAAAAAATGTTTCGCATAAATTGCAAAAAATGTGTGCGTGTTATATGGACCTGGCATAGCAGAGTAATAGGGAGTTAACTTTTCCTTTGTGCAAATTGTATTTGAACTTTTAAGGCATCTTTTCACTTTACAATTTAAAAAAAAACGATTTTTCTAATTCAAAAGTAGCATATTAAAATATTAGGAAGTTCGGAGGAGTCTAGCCGTATTTTCGGGTGACTTTTAATTTACTACCTGAGCACGTTCATCTGCTCGTTAAAAACTTTAAACGCGTTTTTCTCGAAACAACGTTTTCTGACGGCTTGATAAAATCTTCGAATCTACTGAACCGATCCTTATGAAATCTTAACCACATATTCTTTACAACTATAGCTATAGCGCATATCAAGGATTTTTTTTTAAATTTTGATATTTACTGTTTTTTGTGCCTAAAACGGTGAAAAAAACACGTTTTTGTTTTGTTTTTTTTTTCGAAAAATATCCGCCATTGTGTTATTTTTGCAGATATCATAAATCGTATGCGCTATAGCCATTAACATACTGAATCTGAAACCGCTTGATTCTTTTGTTTTGGATGATCCATCTCCGAGATTTCATCAACAGCACGGACCTACAATTTTTAGGACATTTTTTAACTACCATTTCGTCTATAAATAGTGACTCAAATAAATAAATAATTAAGTTTTCTTAAATGTATTTCGAAAATGTATTTATTAAGTGTAATAACGTTGATATCAATATCTATAATATAAACCTGTAAGAAAGCCATGAAAATGGCCTTTTTAGCGTCTAAAGTGAGAAGATGCCTTAAACGCATTTTTTCTCAAAACGATATTTATCAAATTGGCTTCCGTGGTAGGTCAAAAACGATTGAACGGATTTTACTCTAATTTTTATGCTATAGTCAGCACATCTATAGTTCTCACCCAAAGTAGAATTTTTCTGATATCTGCCATAGTTTTTTTTAAGTCGAAAAAGTGGGGAAAAAATTACGAGACTTGGAACGTATCTTTTAAAACCGTGCCAAAAATCTAATTTCCGATATTTTTACTTTACTCTAGTTCCGGAGATAGCCCCAGGTCCACAAATGAAAATGCCTTTTTATTTTTTTATTTTAGATTAGCAAAACCTTCGTATTCATGGCAGCCGTCAACCAACGTTTTTTTGACACATGAGTGTCTTCCGAACGGTGTAAAGTCGATTCACTTCGTTATTTTTGTTTAATAAAATTCTGGTGCACTGTAAAAATGTTAATAAATGTGTGGTAAAAATTCAAAGACAGTATGTTTTAATGGTTCATAAAATAAAACCCCCAAAAAAGAGAAAATAAATATCAGCCACATGGGATGACCCCCTCAATGCGACAAAATAATGTATCCATCGCCGTCTACAGCCAGCGGGTGGTTTCATATGCAACCACCTAATATACGTTTCGAAAAATCCATCCATTATGCATACGACGATAACACGGCCATTCCCATCGAGCCAAAATTACTTTCAGCCAGCAAACACGAATATCTTTCGGCATCCGTAACTCCGTTAATTTATTCAATATCCACATTTTTTTTTTTTTTTTAATTTCCCTCGCCTTGACAGCGGCAGGTTTTTTCGTTCTCAGCGGCGGGCGGTAGAATGCATCAAGCTTGCAAGTATTGCATCCCCTTTCTTTTTCTTTTTCTTTCTCTTTCTTCTTTACTGAGAAGAAACATTTGCCCGTGCAAGAAGAACACGGGATCTATGTAATTTTGTGATCCCTCGGGTAGGGGAGGAGGATCTCGAGCGCTTTTATACAATTTTCCTCCGAGGATATTCATATTTCATAAAAGATTATCGTCGTTGGATACTATCGGGGAGGATTATAACGGAGTTTATGTAGCAGCTGCACCAACGTCGCGCCTCAGAGACGATTAATAATTGGAATTCGATTAAGTTTCATTTCAAGTTACGTTGCTCTTGAACTTTATCTCTTGCTCATTCTCTTTCTCTTCTCTCTCTCTCTCTCTCTCTCTCTCTCTCTCTCTCTCTCTCTCTCTCTCTCTCTCTCTCTCTCTCTCTCTCTCTCTCTCTCTCTCTCCCTCGCTCTCTCTCTCTGCATGAATGTATATCCGAGTGAAAATGATCCCTTCAGACGCAGCTCCATTTTCACAGCCAATCATCGTATCACGATATCGTTTTTCTCTCGTTCCTGATGATAAGTCGAGAGTCCCTAGTTGGAATACATCCTATCAATCTCCGAGCCTTTCCACTCCGTCTATACGCGATATCTCGTTTCCACGGCGATAAACCACCCACACTATTGTATGTGCTTTTTGATTGTAAGAAGAATCTGTCTCTCATCGCGTTATTATTCCTCCGATATGAATAAATTGTGCTGTGTAACAAGCTGTCCTGAATGCAATGATTTTTTAAAAATTTATTTGCATTTGTCTACCAGGAGTTGTAGGCAGTCAAGTTCTGCACGTATGTTGTACTTGTGAATATATACAGGGTGGCCAGACAAGTGACGTTCAAAAGAAATATCCAGATGCTTATTCTAATCACCCCAATTCATGTTCTACGATCTTTTTTAATCGAGGAAAAAGCATTATTTTATTCTTCTCTTTTGTGTACGTACTTTTCTCGCGATTTTTTACTTTTGTTATCGTTATCAAGTTCACTGTAGAGCGATAAATAAGTGACCAACTGAACACCAACGTAAATGCCATGGTTTATGATCGAAAAGTGAAAAAAAATAGATTTAAGAGTATCGCAATTGTTTTTAAGAACTTCTAACAAGGAAGATCACTTAAGTGTCCGCCTTCGATTTAGTTGAAAGCCATGTATGTGATGGAACATTGAAAAATGTTAGACACAAAACGTCCCCTCGAAGAGAGGCGTACCGTGGATTGGGGTTACTTTGATTCGTGGGGTTACTGTGATAAAAACTTTGTTTTGTTTTTAAATTCAAATTACGAAGTTCTTGAACGCGACCGAAAGTTTTTTTTCTCAAGGTTGACAAGCCTGAATACCCCTTTGTGTCATCATTCAGACGTAGCACGAACGAACGGTTTTAAGTGACCGTAAAAATATTAAAAACGTAAGCAATGTATTTAAACTATTCTTTATGCTAGTATGTATGTATGTATCTATATATGTATGTATGTATGTATGTATGTATGTATGTATGTATGTATGTATGTATGTATATATGTATGTATGTATGTATGTATGTATGTATGTATGTATGTATGTATGTATGTATGTATGTATGTATGTATGTATGAATATATGTATGTATGTATGAATGTATGTATGTATGAATGTATGTATGTATGTATGTATGTATGAATGTATGTATGTATGAATGTATGTATGTATGTATGTATGTATGTATTCTTTATGTATTTAAACTATTCTTTATGCTTCTATAACTTAAAAAATAACAGGTTGAGTGTTGCAATGACATGTTTTTTGGTAACAATCACCTTGTCAGATGTTTATTAAACTACACCATTATGCTTTGTTATGTGGCATAACCTTAAACACATGTTTTATGGGCGACAGTTGTTTCGTTGGGGTGTCTTTGATCGCTTGAACGGGGTAACATTGATCATTGATCAATTTCATCCCACTAATTATCTTCATTGCTAGTTTCGGAGTAGTCTCAGGGATTTTCGTCTTTTGATAACTGTTGAAATTGTTGGTTAAGAAATGTTCCTAATGTGCTCATTAGGAACATTTCTTAACCTACAATTCTACAATTCTGTACCAAATCACACAATTGTAAGATAAAAAATATCAAATTGTTATTTGATATTCTTTTTTCTTGTCGTAAGTTGTAAATTGTAAGACAAAAAATATCAAATTTCTATTTAATATTTTTTGTCTTACAATTAGTGTTGGTATGTGACCTAGATTTGGTACGTGATCTAGTTTAAGTGAAACATGTCCCTGATGAAACCAATGTGATCTCGTTTTGTGATTTAGATACCTAATTAGACATAAGTATGAAAACTTTTTTTTGCTAGTTTTTTCATGTTTATAAGTTCGTGGATGTGTTACCGCTTAGATAAATACAAAACACCAGTTGTTTATGCGTAAAGTTGATTTTGAAAAGCCAAGGTGTATTATTTGTTCGACCAAAGTAACCCCAAAACAATAAAAATCATTGCAACAATTGATACCGTTGGCCGTTTTTTTCTTCTTTAGGAAAAATGCTCCTGCATGGGGTTACTTCGATTATCATTAAGAAAAAGGGGGGTATCAAAGTAACCCCAATCTCAGTATAACTTTGATCACGACTAATTATGTTTTTTTCTCATTTACTTTTAAATATTTAAAATTATAATTTGGAAGATAAAAAGACCAATAAAAGTTGATGTTGCCATAAAAAAAAATCGCGATATTATTTGAAGAAATATATTGATTCTCATTTCAAAATTGATGAAAGTAACCCGTCCACGGTATCGAGAGTTGAATTTGCAGTTTTAGCCACAAGCCGTCCACCTATCTGAACGAAACAAAAACCAAAAATCTTCTAATGTAAAGGGATAAAAAATCCACTATGGAAGTATTGAAAAAAATTCAATTAAGGGGTGACATTCCTTTATTTGAGGGGTGGTTTCCCCCTTTAAAACCGTTTTTCCGCTGATAAAAAAAATACGTGTCTAATAGTTTTCAATTCTTCAGCACATACATGAGCTTCAACCAAATCGAAGGCGGACACTTAGGTGATGTTCATTGTAAGAGGAAACTTACAATGAATTGTACGTTCACAAAAGAGAAAAAAAACCAATGCTACGGGAAAGCGCGAAAAAATTAAAAAATGTCGCAGAACGTACATGGGGGTGATTCGGTTAGGATACGAGACACCTCGGTTGTCCTTTGGACGTCACGCTGAGGGCCACCCTGTATACATATATCCTTCATCGTATTTTTTGCACGAAATGCAACCATCATCTTTTTTTTCATCGTGCTGGAAATAAAGTAGGAATATTTCACACTGATTGAACGGCAAAAAAAAACATCGATTTGAAATTCTAATGGCCATTATTTTTCCACGGTCCACGACAATGAGAAGATAAACGAAAAGTTGAAACGACAAAAAATCTCGGACTACTTTGTGGCGTTAACGGTATTATTCTCTCCATGTTACGACAATGAACGGCTTCCGAATATCTCTCAGGGAGAAGAAAAAACTGGAGAAAGAAAAAAGTGGGAGCGCAGTTGGGAAAATTGTTTCGCTTGCTAAAAGTCCGAACGTGCCAAGGCACAAAAGAGGGTATAAAGTTTTTAATTTTCCGGGGATGAGAGTCCGGCACCGGCGGCCTCTTTTCTTGATCAAGCGGACTTGGAAAGAGGGGCTAGAATTACGGGCCCGAGCTGCGAGACAGGAACGAAATTGGGGGAAATGGAGGCACTTACAGTGGACACTTTTTTTTTATGTATATATCGCTTTTTTCAATCTTTGTCAACAAAGTTTCGGCTAATTTCGTAAACGTTTTTACGAGAAATAGAGAGAGAGAGGGAGGAGAGAGAGAGAGAGAGAGAGAGAGAGAGAGAGAGAGAGAGAGAGAGAGAGAGAGAGAGAGAGAGAGAGATACAATGTTCAATAGTGACATTTAAAAACAAATTAAAAATTAGAAGTGAAGAATGAGAAAACAAAAAAAATTTAAAGAAAAGGCTGAGAAAAATAACACTGAAACGATTATTAGTTTAAAAAATAAACATACATACATGCAAAACTATAATTACTATAAAAATAATAAGAATAAAATAATAAATAACTAGTACAGGAGATTAGTATATGGGAAGGGACTCTGTGTAAATACCCCTAATATACTCTTCAGTATTCACACTTCCAAAATACGCTTAGTACCGCAGACACGGAAATAAAAAAGTACTATTACTACTAATAAATAACTACAAAATAAATGACAACAAAAAACTGCAGTAATGTATGCATAGACATATCAATAATATGTGTGTGTTCATATGAGTGTATGTGTGTGTGTGTGTAATAATATGTGTGTGTTCATTATGAGTGGTATTTGCCGGAATTAATTGAGCATGATCAAAAATAAATCAGAATTCCATTTCAAGTCCAACAGAATGAGAATAATTAAATTCCGAATACGACACACCGCTGAATAACTTTTATCCAAATGTAATTCGATTCCATTCATCGACTTTAAAACGCATCTTCGATATTTTTTTATATGGATGACGGGATACTCAAAAAAACTTTTTGCAAGAATGTATCACCTGCGGAATTTAATTAATTTCATTCTTCTGTGCTCAAAATGGAATTTTAATTTTTTCCACAATGCTCAACTTGTTCTGCCAAATACTGCTCATCGCAGAAAAAGCTATATTTTTTTCGAAGAGAACTTGTAGAACCATTGAATATCTCATTTTTCTCGGTAGCAAAATATATGCCCGAGACCCTTAAAAAGCACATGGTCACATTGCTTATACTGAAGAAGTACGAGAAAAAGTATCTGACTAAAGGAAATTACCATAACAGTAACAAATCCCACTAAATTATTACCGCACACATTGACATCCCTTTTCATACTAGAGTTGACAATTAAACACAGTTGACAATTTAAAAAAAAATAATGTTTACAATAAAAAAAATAATAATAACATGTACTTGAATGCAGTGAATAATTATTGATTAATTTCTTTTACACGTGATCTATAATATTAATGGCGAAACAAATGAATTTTGTCGTCCGTTGTAAATCATTTGAAACTTACCGAACGGAAGAATTGCTGCATGTTTGCGGGATCAGTGTCGATGATCAGCTTGTAAATCTCCTTATGTCTGACTTCCCGCAATACTTGACGGTACGAACCCGGGCCCGCCTGGCGTATGTACATTTCCGTTTTCGAGGACGGCGGAGTTTTCACGAGATCCTGAAGCTTGAAGAGACCTGTAACATACGTACAAAGTTGGACGTGATTGCCGATCACGTTTTCAATTGATTGCGAGAGGAAAGATTTCGGAAAATTATTTACGTAAACATTATCGGATAGTCGAGGTTCATGGGTGAATGAATGTATTTTTAACGAACGTTCAACAATGAAAACTTCCGTGAGGGCGCTGTCGTTGCACGGCCAACACTTGGATGGGTGACCGCTCACCGAACACCGAATGAGAGGTTTTTTTCCCGAGTTGCCGATAGCAAACCCAAACAAACCCAACACACTCACAACCGACTTGCCGTCAGTGTCCGTCTTCGATTTTATTGAAACTCAGATATGTGACGAAAATGAAAATGTATTGAAAACTATTAGACACGTATTTTTTTGTTACCGGCGGAAAAGCGATTTTAAGGGGGAAACCCACCCCTCAAAGAAAGACGCGTCGAGGGGTGATTTTACAGTTTCACCCACAAGCAGTTCATCGATCTGATTGCGAATGAAATCAAAACCATGATTCCTTTAATGTGAAACGATGAAAAATACACCATAAAAATATTGAACAAAAAAATTAAGGGGTGATACGCCTTAGGGGTGGATTCCCCCCTTAAAACTGTTTTTCCGCCAACAAAAAATGTCAGGTGTCTAATAGTTTTCAATGCTTTATCACATATATGAGTTGCGATAAAATCGAAGCCACTACTGTATAGAGTTTGCACGAGGGCACAGGGAAACTGAGGAAAACCCGTGCCAACCCAGGCGGCTATATTCTCACTAAAAAGGAACATCGCTTGAGTGTCCTTTCTTGAGCGATTTTTCTTGTTAGTAAGAATATAGCCGCCTGGGTTGGCTCGGGTTTTCCTCAGTTTCCCTGTGCCCTCGTGCAAACTGGATACAGTAGTGCGTTGGGAAATGAGACACTGCTCGGTAACAAATCAAACGAAATAAAAAATCGAACATGTTCAGTTATTGCATGAAATCATCTAGTGCCTGGAAGAAGAATTTAATAAAATATTGATTTTTGGAAAAAAAGCCGCAGTCCAAAAGGAAAGTATCGATTTTCAGTGAAAAATGCTCTATTTTCGTTGATAAGCAGAAAAAAAACTATCCATCGAAAAAAAATCCCTTCGTCCAAGCACTGCTTTTCGAGATGTAAAAAAAGCTTCCAAAATTTGAAGTTGATCGGTGGCGTGATTTTTTTCTAAATATCTTAGTCACCGATTTTACAAAGTAATTTTGAGAAAAACGCCTTTAACGGCGGGGTAAAGTTAATTCGGCGAAAAAAAGGCATGTTTTTAAGATTTTTTTTTTGGCGTAACGAATAGTGTTCGTTTATTGAAAAAAATTTCATATAATAAAGTAACATTTGAACAACATTCTCCTAAATTTGCATTGCAAAATATTCAAAATTGAGCGAGTGAAAATTAAACCCCGGAGGCGCCTCGAAAAAAAGTTGGTTTGCGGTGTGCACCATAACTCGCAACAGAATCATTTGAAACAAAAAAATCAAAATGCATTTGTTAAAGGAGATGTTTCTCGAGGTAATGACGGGAGGATTTTTTTTTTCGATTTTTCGATTTTTCGTATCACTTGGGAGCCAAAAACCCGATTTTCGCTAAAAAAATCGGCTAATTTGTTGTTGAAAAATTAGTAATTATTAAAAAAAAACAAAAAAGCTCTCGACAATACCTGGTGAATTATGTGAAGAAGTACTGTGCAAAATTTCAAAGCGATTGGTCCAGTAGATTTTGAGTTATCGTGCACACGGACTTCAAATATGACAAGTCTCAGAAAAACGGTTTGAAAAACGCAGAAGAGAAGAGAACGGCATGGAGCAATAGACGCTCAAATACTGATAACTTCGTCAATTTTACTCCGATCGACTTGAAATTTTAACACAATATTCTTGATATATTATGCATTCATTTAAAAATTTTTTAAAAAAATGAAAAAAAAATTTACATTTACCCCGCCCTTAACGAGCTTCATCTACCTAAGTGGGTCAAAAAATTGCATTTTCCAAAAATATTTTTATTCGGTAGTGTAACCTTCTAGCTGCATTTCCTGAAAATTTCATTGAAATATTCCTAATATTGAACGAACTAAAGCTTCTAACAGTCGGCGAGCGGTAGCAGCACCATACTTCAAACTTTAAACGCGTTTTCCTGAAATACTGTTTTAAAAGTTGGTGGACATGAGGTTTCGAAAACCGCTCGATGGATTGTTTCCAAATTTACAGGAAATACGATGAGAAATATTTAAAGTTCGTTGACGATTTCACTTTTTAAAAATCAATCTTCATTTTTCAATAGTTACGTAAAAATGACGACTTTTTTATCGATTGTGTATGCTCGAGTTTCAATTCATCGCCTCGTTGTTTAAAAAAATTATTTTCAAAAATGCCGATCGTCAACGACTCGTGTCAATTGTTAACTTGCATAACCCGTTTGGTTTTGAGATTTCAGATGTACCGTTTTAGCTGGAGAGTGTCCACCGCCACACGTCGTAAAAAAAAATGTTATCCTGTGCCGGTGGCGATGTTTACGTTGTTTTTTCTGTGTTTTTTAAGACTCTCAATACATGTACCTTTGTATTAATAAAAATGCGTTTTTTTTTCACCAACTGTTTCACCGAAAAAAAGTTCGGAATTTGGCCATTTTTTGCGGGCCTCTAGATATATGTAGCCCCTTAAGTTCACCGGTTTGCGAAACCTGCCTATAACTTCCTTAATTTCGAACGCATCGACTTGATCGAACGATATTTTTTAAATGCATCGGCCTGAGAATCCGCCGAATACCAAAAATCGATTTTTTTAAATGTCAATTCGGTATAAGCCGATAAAATTCAAACTCGTGGGAACAATTTTTTCGACTTATTTTATTTATTTCTACCCAATACCCCCGAACATTATGACCGGAAATTCAAGCGCCATTGACCGCGATCTATCGCTCGAAAATCCGATGCACATCCAACTGTGCGGAGGGTGGAAAGGTATACATGCGTTAAACACTGTCGAAAAGCGGCGGGAGAGAAATCGTTTCCGCTAGAAAAGATTTCGAGTATTGATTCAATCGGCAGGGAGAGGGTTCTGTTCCGTTCGGGATGGTAACGGGACAACTAGCGAGGTGAGCAGAGAGAGAGAGAGAGAGAGAGAGAGAGAGAGAGGGGGGGTAGAGGGAGGGAGGAAGTGGTGTAGAGAGTAAGAGTAAAACACGGCCGATTGGCGATTCGTATCTTCGATCGTAAATTCGAGGACAAATTGCCCGAGCCCCGCGAATTTCGCCCCATTCCGCGAGTCCACTAACTTGCAACTGCACCGTCGCTGAGTGCGGCCAACCTCTTCGCCTCTAATTCTCTCTCGTTCGTTACTTATGGCCCAGAAATACAATCGTGCAGTTATTGCGGCTATAGTTCGCCGCGGCTAATTAATTTATCGTCTGGAACGATCGAACTGGGATAACAATCGGACACGGGGTACTTCAAATTGATTCAGTCCGCTGCAGCCCAGAATATATATATATATATATATATATATATATATATATATATGTACAGGGTGTCCAATAGGAAGTTGCTAAAACTAAATAAGTGTCTCTTCCCTCCATGAATTCAATAGGGGTCCCTTTTCCTAAAGCGCATACCTGAGGCCCCGCAGTTTTATTTCAGCCGTGGTTGAAGCAAGTACGCGCTCGTCAAAATGAGTGAGCTCACCACGGAAGAAAAAGTATATCTTATTGAGTGCTTCTTCTCGAGGGGAAAAATTTATAGTAATGCGTATAGAGGGTTTCGTACTAAGTTTGGAACTCATAGAGTTGCCAGCGAAAACACTCTGAAAAGGTAAGAATTTAATATTTATTCACATTCATCTATCACACAACTTGTGTTTCAATTCAATTAAACTGCATTGAAGTAATTTTACGTTAATTTTTGTAGGATAATCGATAACTTCGTGAAGTATGGTACACTCCAGGACCGTAGACACGAGTTGCCAGGTCTATTCGTTACGGTGACTACACCAGAGAAGATCAACGAAGTTGAGAATTATTTCAAACAAAATCCAAATGTTTCGATTCGGAAAGCTGCTCAAGCATTAAAAATAACCAAATCATCATTACACAACATTTTGAAATATTTTTTAAAGTTTCATCCGTATAAAATAAGCACTCATCAATTGTTAACTGAACATGCCATGACGAAACGCATCGAATTTTGTAACACTATTACGGGAATGTTTTAAGCCGAAGAGCCTAATGAGAAATTGATTATTTATTCCGATGAAGCACATTTTTGGATGAATGGGTACGTAAACAAGCACAATTACCGGTTTTAGGGAACGGAAAATCCCAACATATCGCTAGCGAAGTCCCGTCATCCACAGAAAGTAACGGCATGGGTAGCGATTTCAGTAAAAGGAATTTATTTGTAATTCTTGAAATCTACGGTAACAGGAGAAAGTTACAAACATCTTTTGGAAACGAAATTCTTCCCTTATGCAAAAAAGAGGGGACTGGTTTAATATGTTTACTTCATGCAAGATGGAGGGACGCCGCACCGGACTCATGAGGTGTTTGAAGCTATTCATCGCGTATATGGGGCTCGAGCAATCGGTCTGGGGTACCCTAAATTTGCTCAAGGCGGACTAGAATGGCCTCCGTACTTACCGGACCTGAACCCTTGTGATTTTTTCTTGTGGGGTTACATTACAGATCATTGTTACGCTAAAAAACCCAGCACAGTAGAAGAACTGATCGCGGCCATCCAGGAAGTGGTTCGCGGCATTACGAACGATGTGGACACAGTTTTCCACAGTTCTCAAAAGAGAATTGATTTTTGTGCACAATCTAACGGTTCGCTTAGAAAATCGCTTAGAAAATCGCTTAGAAAATATCTATCATTAATCACTGTACTTTTTCGTTATTTTTATAAGATGTAATAAATTGAAATAAAAAATATTTGACTGGGTTTTATTTATGTGCGTTTAAAACTGCAGAGTTTCCTCTATTTAAAGTAATTTAGCTTTTCTGATTCTGTGCACGTGTTTTAAAATGACAGTCGATTAGTTTCAGCAACTTCCTATTGGACACTCTGTACATTATGGTGGTAAAAAAAATCATTTTTTTCGCGGTACTCAACGCAAAATGTTACTACGTTATGAAAAAGTAATTTATATAAAATTTGCGAGGTCTAAATACATTTTTAGGTAGTGCTCAAACGACCTTCAATTTTTTTCGATTTTTCGTCAATTTTTTTTCCCCACCAATAGACATGATAATAATATAATTTTCTCAAAACTTTTTATCCTCTGTAGCATTTTCTAAGTTAACATAAACAGGTCGTTTTCATGTCAAGTAGTTTTAATAAAAATAATAATTCCGGACGATGTTTAAAAAAATATGTATTCGGGATCACAGTATGCGATTGTTGAAAAACTTACGTAATTACTCCGAAGATCGAGACGAACAATAATTTCCCTTCTCGCAAAAAGGATGGGTTTTTCTGTGTTCGCTCAAAACTTGCAACAGATATTGTTTTTGGTCTTCGTTTTTTGTAATCAAACTGTTGAAATTTTTCATCAAAGAAACGGCTCGCTCAGCTACGTTGTTCACAACTTGCATTTTTTCAAAAGTAATCAAGCACGTATTATAATCCTGATTAAAGTCCCAAAGTGAAGGAGTCAAGTCCAAAAAACTGCACGAGAGCTCAAATCGTTCGAATAAACTTTTTACATTTTTATTTTTACGTGACGTATCTCAATACAGCAATTACTGGAAACAGTCAAATTAATCGCGAAAAGAACTCATGGACAGTCAGAGAAACAAAGGTGCAGTAGCTTCAACAGCGCCGCGGTTTGTAACTCTCGAATCTGTATGACTTTTTTTTCTTACTCCAAAACAACATATTACTCCAAAAAACAAGCATACTTGTTAGACGTGCGGTGATGTAAATACCATGTCCGTGTTCATCAAGTGGTTGATATAATTTTCACAACCGAATTACATATATTGATTCTTAATCTGCAAATACAAATTGTTTATGATAAAAAAAAATATTCAAAGGAAAATTGTATATTGTTACAGAATGAATTAAATCAAGACTTACATTGGATCACGCACTAACATTTTCTGCATCGAGATAAAACAAATTAATACTCCGATAATCATGGAAAAAACATGAAAAAGGCGTTTGAGCACTCACTAAAAAATCGTTTAGAACCCTCAAATTTTGCAAAACTTTCTTTTTCTTAACATACTTCAATTTTGCGTTGAGAAAAATGATTTTTTTTAACCACCCTAATCTATATATACATGTATGTGCTCGTTTCGCGTTTATAGATTTATTTATTTATTTTTCTATATAGATAGATTTATTTTTTTTTCTATAGATTTATTTATTTATTTATATATTTATTTTTCATGAATATTTATTCTATTTTATGTATTTTACGGATATTATCAAAATGCAATTTCTGTACGATCGTTTTTTTTTTCATGTGGGAATTGAACTGATAGGGTTAGAAGACGATGCTGGGAGGATTTATAAAAATTTTGGAAATATTGTCTGTGAGTTTAAGCAAAGATGACGTGGAATTTAAAAAATACGGTTGTTTTTAATTTGCAAACAAAACATTGTAGAAATTCCATATACTGCTGAGTTATGAAGATTTTTGTGGAGGTTAAAGGGGGCGATACCTTTAGGAAAGGCAAGCATTTGGAGATTTTTATGATTTTTTAAAAGCAAACATTTATTCACTATATATGAGATTTAGGGTATATTTTATTACTTTAGCAGTTGCATGTTTTTTAAAAATAATTTTTAAAAATAGCAGAGGTATGGCACGGTCTTCTGAACTGTATTTTAAAATCTTACGTTATGTATAGCTAAAGAACGAATCGGCGGATTCTGATGAAGTTTGGTATGAATCTTTCTAACCTCATTGTCTAAATCATTATCCTACATATTTTAGAAAATAAAAAGAAATTATTTTTTCATTGCAAAAGGTACCCAATGTTTTTCGGAAAATTCAATCATTTTGTTTCAAAGCGTACCGTTTCATCGTTTTTAACATCGTTATCGTGAAAAAGCCACAAGTACTAATAAAACATGAGCTTAGTCTAAAAAATGATAAAGAAATATTGCGTTAAAAAAAACATGAAAATCAGCTATTTTTCCTAGCTTAAAGGTATCTCTTATATTGGACATTTGCATGAAGTAAATTTCCAATATGCACGCGTGAAAGTGTCTTGCAAATTTGTATACTTATAGAACTTTAGTTCCCAACGTATTTCGATGTATATTCCAAAATATAGGTACACGCGAAGAATGATGAAATCTTAGAGCATTTCTCTGCCAATGAATCCTGGGAACTTTTGACTATTCTCCACGTTTCCTTTTCACACATTCAGAAAAAAACCACTTGTCTTCATTGGGCCATTCTTTTTATGTGAACGAAACGATCGAGTCATGATTTTATTGGCCTATTCGAATTGTTTTTTATTTCGTCAAGGGAACCAGACATCGAAAAATCTCGAATTTCTACATTTTTTCGAGGAGTCCTACAGCGCCGGCAACTTTCAACATACGTAAGTTGCAATTTTTCTGCGATTGTACTGCGCGAGAACTTAAACGCGTTTTTCTCGAAACAGAATTTTGTAGTAATTCGGCCGCGATAACTCAAGAACGATTGAAGATATCGCCTTGATTTTTTTTTCAAATGCAGATATCAAATTTCTCTACAAAATGAACCGACGTTTATGTAAAAAAATCAATTTATTATTATTGTTACTACAACAGATGTCATCCGTTTTTCGATGTTTTTCAAATTTCAGAGGCCATCTTTGAATTTTCATGTTTTTTTTCAAAAACTGTTGTTTCAGTCTGTGAAGGAACATGCCCTGAAGAGAATGGCGTTTATGAATTGCCGTAAACTTCAACCGGCCACTCAGAATCGTGGACATGAGAGAGCAATGCATGAGACGCGTGGTCTTCTTTATCCGCTCATATCCCCCTTAAATGTTTACATTTTTGAAACCTCAACCACTGCATGTAATAGCCAAAACTATATTAAAAGGGTTGCAAAAAAGAAAATCCATGTATGTTGTTTCGGTTCTTCACAAATGTCATTTGAATGGTATCCCATTTTCGGCCTATTTTAGCTGCCTAGTGCATTTAAGCATTTAACTAGTCCATATAAGCATTTAACCAGTCTACTCAAGCATCCATTTAAGTATTAACTTAAATGGATCCATTTAAGTATTAAATGGATTAACATATTAACATAAAAGCATCCATTTAAGTATTAAGCATTTAAGCATTTACCTAGTCCAATTAAGCATCCATTTAACTAGTCCATTTGAGCATTCAACTAGTCCACTTAAGTATCCATTTAACTAGTCTATTTAAGCATTTAACTAGTTCACTTAAGCATGCAATTAACTAGTTCATTTAAGCATTCAACTAGTCCACTTAAGTATCCATTTAACTAGTCCACTTTAGCATCCATTTAACTAGTCCACTTAAGTATCCATTTAAATAGTCCATATAAGCATTTAACTAGTTCACTTAAGTATCCATTTAACTAGTCCACTTAAGTATCCATTTAACTAGTCTACTTAAGTATCCATTTAACTAATCCATTTAAGCATTAACTAGTCCACTTAAGCATCCATTTAACTAGTCCATTTAAGCATTCAACTAGTCCACTCAAGTCTCCGGTTCACTGGTCCATATGAGCATTTAACTAGTCCACTTAAGCATTTCGGAATAATCTCCCTGCAAGTGATGCTTCCAACCCCTAAAAGACACTCCCACCAGGATATTTCAGAATAAGTTTAAAAAATGTAAAAGAAAAGTGCGGATGGTCTATTTTTTACGAACATATAGCACGTAACCGTTTATGACCTCGCACACGAACTCGCACGATCTGCCATTGGACGTAACGAGGTTGTTGCAGTAACGACGATCCTACAGGAAGATGGCGAAAAAAGTGCCGAACGGTTGGGAGGTCGGAAGAACGGAGGAAGATTGAACGGATACGGAAGTGACAAGTTCCAACTCCGCTTACCCGAAGCTTCGCTAAAAGTCCTATTCACCCTCGCTCTTTGTCTGTCCTTTCTCACCCTCATTTTTTCTTTCTTTCTCTCTCCCTTTCTCTCATCCGGAAACCCGGCCCGCATTTCATTTCTTCTTCCTCTGACCCTCCTACGTCCCTTTTTATCGCAGCACATTGTAAAAGTCTGCGAAGTTCTTCAAACATACGACCGATCGATCCAACTGCATCTACATCAGGTGGGACCCTAGCTATCCATCCATACCTCGCAAGAAAATTATCCCAGAAATGACCAATAAAACAGTGATTAAATGAGCCAATAAAAGAACGATCCGATCATTTTTTTCTCAGTAACAGTATGGCTAATAAAAGAACCATTTGATGTACTGATATCCGAAACTGTGGAGATACAGCAGACTTGAAATGACTTTTCCGGGCATATATTATGCAGGGCTACTGGTTATTGGTCACGATCACGTGGAAGGCTTGTAGGGCATGTCTTCCGCTATCGAATAACCTAGTAATGGTTCATGCAAAAGTGAACCATTATTCGAGATATTTTTTTTATCGTGGGGTAGGCAACATTAAAATCTAATTTAGAAAACTGTTATATATGGAAGTCATAATATGGAATCATACTTTATTATTATTTGCAGCTTGAGGAGACCATACCAACCCAAACAATAAAATAAAAAATAGCCTGCCAGAATTTTTTAATTAGGGGTCCAAAACTCTATAAGTCTAATAATTTGCGTAATTTTATTTGACAACAATGCAGGTTTTATTTTAAAAAATTACTATGTATGTAAAAAACAACACATTATTAGCTATCCAAAGAGGTATGAAAACGATTAGACTTGCAGAGTTTTCGACTCCTAATTCAAAAATATTTGCTGATTCTTTTTATTTGATTGTTGATGATTCCTCGTTACTGTGTAACGAGGTACACGAAACTACAAATAATAAAAAGTATGATTCCATAGAAAAGTTTTTTTTTAAATAACTTTTCGTTGCCTACCCCTACAACTTTAAAAAAAAATAATAATAATATCTCGACATGGTTGACTTTCGCATGAATCATTAAGGGGTCTTCTCACTTTAGACGCTACACAAAGGCTATTTTCGTGAATTTTTTTGATAGGTTTATATTATAGATATTGATATAAAAGTTGTTACATTCAATAAAAACACTTTCGAAATACATTTTTAAAAAATTATTGATTTAAGTCACTATTTATAGACGAAAGTGGTAGTTAAAAAAATGTCCTAAAAAAATCGTCGGTCTGCGCTGTTGATGAAATCTCGGAGATGGATCATCCGGAACAAAAAAATCAAACGGTTGTAGATGCATTATGTAAATGGCTATAGGGCACATTATACGATTTTCGATATTAGCAAAACTAACAAAATGGCGGACATTTTTCGAACAAATAAAAAAACGTGTTTTTCCACCGCTTTTTGCAAAAAAATTAGTAAATATCAAAATTTGAAAAAATCTTTGGTATGCGCTATAGCTATAGTTGTAAAGACTATGTGGTTAAAATTTCATAAGGATCGGGTCAGTAGTTTCAAATATTTTATCAACAAGTCGTCGAAAAACGTTGTTTCGTTGGGAACGATAAACGTTGATTTTAAATGTACAATAAAAAATGTTACCTCGTACAATAAAAAATGTTCCATTTACGGCTGCTAATGAGATAGATAATAACAAAGATAGAGCTAATAGCAAAAATGAAAAATTGTGTTAAAAAAATATGGCAACACGATCAAACCTGATCATGTCTTTTTTTTAACACAATTTTCTACTTTGGTTATTTAAGACGTGAAGAATATTGATCTGAACGGACCAATTAAACAGAAGCAAAAATTAGAATTAGCAGAAAGAACATATTGAGCTGGCAATATGAAATATCTCGAAAGGGATGCATGTCAGACGAAAATGTTACAAACAAAAGTTGCGCCACGAATATTTCTCAACTGAGTTTTTTTTGCGCAGCAAAATAGGTAACTTTTTTCTGAAATGTTGTTATTGACTTAAATTTATGAACCTGTTTCGAATATGTAAGAAAATATTACGATTGAATATTAAAATATCTTAAAAATGAACGTCAAGCAGGAAAAACTTTCGGGCAAAAGTTGCCTATCGCATTGCACAAAAAATTATTCTGAAATAAAAAATACTGGTTCACATTAGTTTCGAAGATTGCCACTAAATGAAAAATCACCAAGATCGTAATATTTTATTGCTGAAAACTATGAAACACTCGCATGAAACTTTTTTTTTTTAAAAGCATCCTTTTCGGTATATTTCGTGCAAAGTAAAAAAAAATGGTGCACCCTGTTAAACAGCTCTGTGTGAATTCATTGGCTCAGTTGTTATTGATAGTCAGCCTGAAGTCGTTTTAACACCATGCCTTAGAGTCGCGCGAGAGTCTTGTCATCGTCGCTGCATCGGTAAGTACAACTTTTCCCTTTCATTCGTTATGTTCATGAACCACAAATACCGCACGATCCGTCTGGTCGTTGTCAGGACTCGATTCAGCCAAGCCTCTTATCTATCTGTAGAATTTGCTCCTTGCCCAAGTTTAGATTTGTCGGCGATAGCGTTGTGTCCCTCTATCTACCAGGGATGGACCGAAGACTGCTGCAGACTCGTCTTTGGTGTGCGTGGCGGCTCATTGCTGTCCTTTGGTTGAAAAGGGTGGATTTTCCCGGCGAAGTAATCGCGCGATCACAGACGATTGCCTGAACGAGAGGTTTCCACGGATACGGCGATTAATCAATAGGACCAACACTCCTGGGAAAAAGTCTCGCAGAGTTTTGCGAAACTTTACCAACCGCAGAATCAAAGTTTCATACAAGCAGCGTCGAGAGATTATCAGATTTAGTTTTTGCGGTGACCCCTGAGGTTCGATTTTCCTGCTTAAGGTTGCGTGATAAAGAAGTCCAGATAAGGACGACTGGCACGATCTATACGCTGTGAGAGAGCCGAAAATAAAACACACTGGGGGGTCTTTCGTGCACACTGTGCACATTGTGGGATGTCCCATCGTATGAAAAATGAACGGAAAAAGAAACGAAAGGAAAAAAGTGGAAATTGAAAAATAACAAAGTCTATGTTTTCATAGCAATTAAGCAGGGCGTCGTTCAATTACTGCGGCTCTGAGGTTCCAGCCGTTGCCGTAGTCTTCCTGTTGGAATGGTTCATACGTGTATACATCCATATATGTACAACCGAACCACATTGGGACACCACGAATCGGTATGTTGGTGCCCAGGGGAATAAACTAGGGCAGGCACACTGGAACGTTGTCGTAAAACAATAAGCAAAGACAATGACGGCAATAAAAGACGAGAGAGAGAGAAGTGCCCTCGAAGTGCGAGCTGAATAGAGACGATGTCATACCTAACGAAGCTCTCTCGATGGTCATATAGGTCATGAAGAAAGCGCTAAAACTGAACGTCGGGTAAACTACCATGGTCCAACAAAAAAAAAACCAAGTTGCCGAGGAATTGACTGTGGTCCTTCGGCAATGCAGGGTATTGGAACCCGTAGCTCGGGCGCGTGCAACGTTCCCAGTTTATGATTTCCGCCATGTGCGAGCTGGAACTCTGAGTGAGTTGGTGTGGCACGTACAGAACCACCGGGAAAATGTATTACTGCTCGGTGGATAGAAACGTTCGATATAAGTCGTTTCACTGAACCTTTATCGAAGATTTCCCCAACCACAAGTTAGCATATGGTCAAGCATGTCGTAAGATCCAACTGAATCCAGCGGAAAGACCTCTGTGGCTGCGTTTGCAACTGTTCAGTTGCAGCAATAAGGTTTGCCTGTCTTCAAGAAAACGTTTAGCAAAAAGAAACCATCCGGAGAATAATCCTTGATTTATTCATCAATTAGGATAGAGTTGATACTTGGATTGCGAAACGGTCATTCAACTTGGAAGAACTCTATCAATTGACGCATCCCATGTGCTGAAAGCCACAATATGAGATGTTCAGCATATGAGCTGGATTGCCGCCAGATTGCCAGTTCCCGTAAGATCGCTTTATCGAACTTCCATCAAAGGCATATTCTCCGATAACAAATCGGACACCAAGCGTTCGTTTATTTTCTTATTACGTGGGCGGAAGGCGAGAAAAAGTTGGGCAAAGTTGTTGGAACGTGAGGATTTGCTTGGACGGTAAAAACGAGGATTGGTAGAGGAGCCAAGGGCGGCAAGGCGGGGTAAAAACCAGCGAGAAGATAGCGCGACAGACAAGACAGATGAAATTGAGAAATGATGAAGCAGCAAATAAATAAATAGATCGCCCGCTTGGTACGGTGCGCGAAATGGAAGAAGTTCAAGTTGTCCGAGATGATGAATGTACTGCTCCGACCTCAGCCGCATCTTTGTCTACCGTACGCCCGTATACGTAAACGTAACCGTTGAGGCGATTTTTTCCCCTACGTTTTTATGCAGAACTATCCCAAGGCACGTGCGGTCGTTACACTTGGGGACGTTAAAGCGTTCGAGAAACGATGGAAGAGACGAAGAATAATGGGAGAGAGCGGCGGGAGGCTAGGACTTACCGAAATTTTCCTCGTAGATTATTGCTACTCTTGTCCAGTTCAGGAAAGACATGAGATCCTTGAAAGCACGATTCAAATGATCCTGTGCGGGATAAAGATTGATGCTGAATTCTTTGAAGGTCGGCTCGAAGTCGACTCGCGCCTCGAGATGCGGCACGTCCAGAGCCTCGCAAATACTCTGTATGTGCGCACCGAGTAGTGGATCCGATGGCCCGAAGATTCCTTGCACCGATCTCGACAGTTGCTTACAGGCTGAAACAGCAAAGTCAGATTGCCCGGGTCAATACCCAATATCGTGATTAAACGTTACAAAACTTTTTCACCGGTGATTCCATTTTACAAACGGATTCGATGATCAACATATTGAACGCGTAGGGGTTTTAAAATCTAGCATGCAGCGCATGTAGCACAGTGGCAAATATTGTTTGGGTTTGTTTGGGTTTGTTTGGGTTTGTTTCCAGTACCTAGTATAAGTACATTCCAGTACCTAGATAAAGCATTTGCAGAAGTCTAGAGGTTTAAAAGTCTTTAATCCCTTAGCTGGATTTCTATTCAGTAGGATTGAGTATCTAGCAGGCTCCTGAGTTCCTGCTAGATTTGTATTTGGTAGGCTCGGTAATTCCTACTAGATTTGTATTTGGTAGGCTCTTTAGTTCCTACTAGATTTGCATTTGGTAGGCTCTTTAGTACCTACTAGATTTGTATTTGGTAGGCTCTTCAGTTCCTACTGGATTCCCATTTTGGACACCCCTACGTGGTGATACTACCAGAATCCAACTAGATCCTAATAGAACCCCATTTAGTAGATTCGTCCGTTTCCACTAGGTTCCCATTTAGTAGTTTCCCAGGTTCCTACTAGATTCTCATTTGGTAGAGATCGACATTCCTACTATATTCTCCGCTTAGAAGTTACTGTGGTGCCCATTTAGTAGATTTCGGTTGCAACGATGTCCAAGTCTTGTTAGGTACTTAGCACTGAGTCGCTCGATCTTTCCAGCCGCTAAGACCATCGAGCCTCACGATTCTCATTCGAGATATTTATTGGAATCTCCAAATGATTGCTATGTCGGAGTTGGATTTCGTCGATAGCCCTGTTGCTCAGACATGCCAGTTTAGACATGTAGGATGACGACGTCCAATGCCCCCGATCAGAGGCTCTGATGTTTATTTCGCCTGGTGACCTACCCGTCTCGAGATCATTGGGTCCCTCAACGCTTCCCTCCATCGTAATCCCATGATGTCATACGCGTGAGCCTTCGATACCGCATGTATTAAACTGAGAGTTAAGGGCTTTTCGCGATGCTTTCGGCAGTCGAGGCACGAATGGAATGACAAACTTGGCTAAAGACATCTCGAGATTCGCGATGAAATATCATCGTCGGCCGAGTACTCCGCATAGGGATGGACTGGAAGTTGTAGAGTGTCGAGGATTGATGCAAGGGGCGTTTTCAGTGCGCACGTGTAAACGGCCTGAGAAAGAAAATACTTTACTGCCGAAGGGAAAGTCGTAACACAATGCCCTGCAGGCATCTAAACCGACGGGGGAAAAATATCCCTGCTGTCGTGAATGAATGCCAGTCTACCCGAGCGCCTTTAAGCAAATTGAAGTGTCACATTTTTTTTGCTGACGACCACTTGATTAAAATTGATCACCGCTTGTACACCCCCGTGAGTCCGTGATCACTGAAACGACAACAAGCTGTATGTTTCCGTGATTTGCGACACCCGTTCGTTATATCAACTTCCCCAGGCAGGATAAATGGCACGGCGGGAAGTTTGTTCACAATGGAGATGAGAAACAGACTATGGAGACAGGACTGCGTTAACGTTTGCGGAACCAGTAAATTCAGCGTCGGGGTAAAAATGGAAGGGAAATTGATACGTTACTGGAGGGAGGTGGCTGGAAGGGAGAACAGTCCGCCCGGAAACCGGTAAAGCCAACTTTAGCCTGTCGTGTACAAACGTGGACTTTGATTGTCATGTATCCCTGTGTACGAGCACTAGGTTTTAACAACACGGCCGGAGCTGGGATGCCTTTTTCCTGGCGACCATATCAAATTGCTAGAGATTACACGGCAACACTACCTAAATGGGGCTGGAATGGCGTTTTTCCGGTAGCCACGTCAAGTACACCAACGAATGCTTTTTACACGTATATTTACAAACAAAAAAGAAAACCAAGCGATAACGGGCTCGTGGCACTTTAAAACGACTGGCATTTTCAAGCAAACCAAGTATTCGCGTCACGTTTGTCCGCGAGGTCCAGAAGCTCGTCTCTGGTTAGAGAGCTTATAGTTTCCGATTTTTTCTTTTTGCCACGGCAGTAGGCACTCTCCGGTACAGTTTGGAACCACTGTGCTCTCTCCGTGGCTTTTCTTCCTCTCGTGTTGGGGTTCGCCCTATAACCGTAGAACGAAGGCGTTACACTGTTCACCGTTTTGATCGACGCGTCTTGAATTATTCACGAGAGATTGTGGGCCCTCGAGAGAACTTTCGACTCCCACAGGGCTCGTACGAGTTGCCAGAGAATGGGGGCAGGTAGAAAAAAAAGGAAGAGACGCGAACGTCGTGGATCGCGAAGGGAATTAGGGTTCATAGGGCCCAGGAACTCCCGGGGAGCTTCTTATTAAGCCGTACATAGGCAGTCTAGAGTTCAATGGCGCTGACAATATTACATTCGTAGAAACTCAGGTTTCGACAAACGTTTATTCAGAGACAAAAAAGAACCTCAGCCTATTGATCCAATACGTCTTGTTATGATGCTTCGGATGTTGCTGAACGAAAGACGTATCTCGTAGTCTGACTTGAAGTATTTTTTTCTTCTTCTTGCGCAATTAAAAAACGAACCAGTGCGAGCTGTCAACTTGATGAATTTCTGCTTTAACTCTGAACTCATCGGATTCAACGGTTTCGTAAAGCTGTAAAGCCCTTGGCTGATCCTCAAAGACCTTTGAAGATCCTTTCATTCCTTTCATTTCCAGCTGCCGTCTCATTATGTCATTAATTGAGATTTGATAGGTTATTCGAAATTCGTAATATCCAAGCGTACACGAGTTTTTTTTTTCGAAGGATGCTCTCAACGACACCGACGTAGCGCCCCGAAATGAAGATAGATAGATAGATAGAGGTGAAGATAAATCGACGTGGTGGCCGGCAAGAGCGATGTTATCGATCACAAACGCAAGGAAGAAATGGCGCGGCGGAAAGAGCTCAAGCACGAGAAGAAAAAGTGTATGCAAAGAAGGTGAAGGGAAGGTAAGGAGCTGTACATAGATGAGTGTCCTTTCTCGGCGTCCCTCGTCGTTGCTCTATTGCTCTCCGCCTCCCTCTTCCTGCAAGAGCTTTTCGGAATGAAATATTCAAATGCAAGGCTCCCGTTTCCACACGAGATGAGGGAAAATTCTCGGCAATTTGCATGTTTCGCGGCGGGGAACGGGCGGGAGGATATGAAGACAGGTCGGAGCGGGAATGCGAAAATGGATGATGAAACGAAGAACGACGAATGACAACCGGGAAACCCGAGTACTTAAAATCTTCAGACGTGGATTCGTGAACGATGTTCGTCACCATAAAATGACTGGAAATGAGGGATGAGATTGTGGTGACGAAGAGTCGAGGAGGAAAACATGTCGAAACCTTTGTCATTTAGGTACTAGAAGACCAGATTGATCAAAGTCCCCTCAATGGCCTTGTCATAATATCGTGACATCAATCACTTCAACGGGAGACCACTTCAACCTTATGCGAATCAATTTTCTGGTCCTACGTGCGTAATCCGTTAATTCCCAAATGTTGAACGGTGATAGTTGCTCATATCTTGACTTCTTGGTCAAGATATGCTTGGAAGCTCATCCTGACTGCTCTCCATTGGATTCTTGCTTGCCACGTAAAAATCGAATTGACAATGACGAAAACTGATGTCTTGACGTTTATTTTCACACATTCATACGTCGTAAAACATCCAAGACGAGGAAATGCGGAATGGTTTTTGAACGAGCGCGAAGGCAGAAGTGAATTTCTCTCGTCGTCAATTTACCCTTCGATTTTACCACGCAAACTTGTAGACGAGCACGCATTGCCGCATTTCAGACATTTTTATTGATAAAAACTTTGTAGTTCTTGTGAAAGTTGATAATCCAGCTCTTGACCGAGTGTTGGTATGGCGTACAATGCGCGTGTGTGAACATAAAGTGTATATTTGTACACGTCACATGCGGAGAAGGGATCTACTGGTGATTCTATTGGAAGTAATGGAACCATTGAATTTCTCGTTTTCTCGCAGTGTGGGGTCTTTTTTTATTGTCTCTTCAGGCAGGTCGGTCCGAGACTCCACTCTCGACCCTACTCACCCCTGTGTATATTAGACGTATTTATTTACGAGCCCATTCAGTTGGCTTAGGAACAGAGCGAGGAAATATCTCTCGTCATTTCCTGACCGCACGGGAGTGCTTAACGTTTCGCTTCTTTTCCTGATGCAACGTTCAACAACTGCTCGCACAATTTCCAACTTTCACCACATTTGGAACAGTTGAATCCGTCGACGAGAAGTACTTCGCCGATTTCGCGACCCTTTTGCAACGCGTTTAATATTACAATACAATGGTATAATTCGCCTCAGGGAGAAATGTTGACGAATTTCATTAAAAGCTGCTTTCGTGAGTGATTAATCGTTTCTCGCTTGTCGCGGCTTTGCGTGGATGGACGACGGATTATCCCACGAGATTCCATTGTGATTCAAAGCATGTGATAAGATTAAATCTCTCGGTGGACATGTCTGCGGATAAGACCGCGTCATCGTCGGCTTAAGCTTGCATTGATAACACGCATTTGCTGGATTACATTTGCCAGTCAGACCGTTCGAGTAAAATTGATTCGATAGCTATTTGGAAATGTTACTTGGACTGTTGGCGGCGAACTGTCAAGTTGACAAGTTGAAAACCCAAACAAACTCTCTTCTAATATACTTCAAAAGTACGATGAATGTTTTGTTGCATCGAGTTAATTTACCAAAACGATTATTCCCGTTGCAATCCGACTCAGGTAAGGTCATTCGTGCATCGAGAGATCTTCATTGGTCTTGATTCGTTTCAGGAGACAAAGATTGGCAAAACCTCAAGCGGTCTAGGTAGTCTAAGGGCCTAATAGTTGTAAATTACATTCAGCGCTCACCTTTTTTCGACGTTCTGAACGAATCGTCCTTCGGCACGTATTGTATGTCGTAGATCAGCGTGGTATTGGGTAGTAGACTCTTGTCCTTGTTGATCCTGTAGACCGCGTACTTGAAGGCTATTTCCGACGGGCTGTTCTTCTGATCCTCCGTGAAGATTGCACCTGCAAAACAAATGTAGACTCGACGATATTTGCATCCTTAAGAGACTGACGTTTCCTTACGGCTAGATACATGGGTACTCATGACTCGTCATCATTTTTGCGTCATGATTAAGATTCTTCACGGCATAGAATTTTGCTGCAGCGTTTCATTATCCTGTATGAAGTAGAAGAACCATTGGTATTACATGGTCGGAAAAGAATATAAACCTGACTTTTCATTCGGAATAAGCTCCAATAAGTTTGCATTGAGTAGATGATCAATAGCGAGAAATTCCAAATGGATATTAATAACCCATCGTATCTGTGCAATAACTATCAGCATGTGCTGCCACTTGGAGGATGGTCAAAAATGTCTCCTGACAAATCCATGATTTTGACAACACTTGAAATGATCTTCATACAAACATCCTCAGACTAAGGTGATTCTGAAGACATCCGGGATTGTATAACGTTGAGTACGTGTATAATTGTTTACCACGAGGACGGTCCACGCAGTCGAAAGTCTTCAAAACCACCGGATCAGTTTTACGAGGACGCGATGAAAAATTCTCAGCGTCATCGTGTGGATTATAGTGTGGAACAAGCGGCGCGCTTGCGTAAATGCATTCGGGGCTTTGAGAGCTTTGCCGCGAATAAATGGAAATGAAATCGTTGGTGCGTGCTGCTCGAACCGAAGTGGTAGTAATCTGCAGCGACATTCGAACCAGTCCAATGGTGAAAAGTACAAAGCTTTTTCGTCTATTTCCCAATACCATTTCGCGCTCCCATTTCACATATATCGATGGGGGAAAAATGTATATATGCACATCGCGCGCTAAAAGTCCAAGGGTCGTAACTCCTTGACGTTTATCACGTGATATATCGTTACGTTGCTTTTATCGATCAATATAAAGGTGCCCGTCTAGGTGAATTCTCATATTGCGATGCCCCATACCGAAGAGATACGTGGTGTTATTGATCGTGAATCAAAGACCAGCGAAGCGTGCATCATGATCGCATACACGTATGTGCGTGGGTGGAGATTCAATATGTTTGGGGATTGAACAAAGTGGGACTAAAATGCGGTCGAACCTCAGTGGCAAACTGGTCGATAGCGCTCTTCATCAAAACGAAAGGCCAATTACATACTCGAGTTAGCTAGTTGGGTTGTGACCTCAAAACGTTATCGATGACAAGCCTGGGAGTCTGCTGTCGCAGCTTAAAGTAGAAATAGCTTTTGCATCAGCGATGCCTGAATGGCGAACTTGCCGCTCGCCCTCCAACGATCCAACCTAGCTTTAGCAAACTTATCGAAGTTCGCTTGACGAGCTCGGTGGTTTGTACCATCGATTAGCCGGGTCCCTTTGATGTCAACTAAAGACATAGACTCTGATACTCCGGCACCCGCGCGTAATAGGGTGCTGCGGTTGCCTCATTATTGCCAATTTCCATTTCCACTGCTCCTGTCTGGATAGTGAAGATATTCGGATGAAGTCACATTTTTGCAGCTTGCTCGCAATTATCCAGCTGGCAGTTGTTGCGGAGCGTATAACGAGTGGAAATAGGAAAGTTTTGGGAAGCTCCGGTTTGTTGTGTATGGTCCAACTGTTTCTCGCGAAATTCGTAGATCGATGACGATAGCTGTGGCGTATCGTCCTTCACGTTTATGGCTTGGCAGTTTTTAGTTTCCCCAGACGTTGCAAGCTCTCTTGCATAGTTAGTGAAAGCTTCGGAGTAACTGGCGAGTGAACTCAGGTGAATTGGGAATTTTCGCTAAATCGATACACCGTTCGATAGCTACATTTGTGCTTGGCATACTTTTAATCAAATTATATTGATATTCCGAGCCGAAAATGATACACGTCACTGTACCGGTTAATCTTCACTCAGTCTCATGGCGTTGTAATTTCGGTGGTCAACTAGATGAAGCTATCGATCGAACGCGTGTAGTGATGTTTTGTAAGGTATTTCCAGTCTCCGCGGAATGATTGGTAGATGTAAGTACGAGCGGTGTATCGAACAGAAATAAATTCGTTTACGTTGATTAATTAAGGGGTCTTCTCACTTTAGACGCTAAAAAAGGCTATTTTCATGAATTTTTCTGATAGGTTTATGCAATGAATATTGATATAAAAGTTGTTACATTTAATAAATACACTTTCGAAATCCATAAAAAATATATATATATACATTTATTTAAGTTAATACCTATAGAAGAAAATGGTAGTTATAAAAGGTCCTCAAAAAATTGTAGGTCTGCGCTGTTGAGGAAATCTCGGAGATGGATCATTCGAAACAATAAAAATCAAACGGTTTTAGATTCAGTATGTTAATGGCTATAATGCATATCGTACGATTTTTCATATATGCAAAATTAACAAAATGGCGGACGTTTTTCGAAAAAAAGAAGAAAAAAAACGTGTTCTCGTCGTTTTATTGGCAAAAAATAGTAAATATCAAAATTTCAATAATGCTTGATATGCGCTATAGCTATAGTTAGTAAAGAATATGTGGTTAGCATTTCTTAAGAATTGGTTCAGTAGTTTCGAACATTTTATCAACAAGCCGTCGAAAAACGTTGTTTCGAGAAAAAAAAATACATTTAAAAAATCGTTTTTGTGTATTTCGAAAGTGTGTAACAACTTTTATATCAATATTTATAATATAAACCTTTTATATTTTTTATTCTGGCCTTCACTGACTTTTTTTCGGGCCTGCACATTTCTTTTTGCGGCGAGTGATTGTCCGAGTACGGAATGAAGAGGATCACTTAAAGTAGGTTGAAAAAGCTGCCTAACTCATGTACCACCAGGAAGCGTAAGAAGTCCGTAATTTTTTTTTGCTTAAGGGAAGTTTCTACCTTGTTGGGCCAAAAAATGTTTGATTTTCCACCAATTTTGTATGTGAAAAGTATTAAATATAGGATGTTGATATTTGGCATGTTGACTAAGCGGTCTTTATTGAACATCATAATATGTTTTAAAGTTTGACAAAACATGGCGGTGGGAGGGGGAGGAGTCACGTATGTCGGAGCGCGGGCGATGAAATCCTTCGCTTGCGGAAGTCCTAAGCCCCGGACAGGTGATCTGAAGCAAAAAAATCAAACATATTTTTACTTTGTACAATATTCTGTATAAGTTGAACTAGAATCAAGAAGAAAAATTGAAAAATAAAAAAATAGTGAGCGATCGGAAGGAAGTATGTTTTTTTCCAAACATTTTCGTAGTTTTTTTATCATTAAATAAAAACTTTTAGATATTTTTGGATAATTCTAGTTCACCTTATACAAAATATTGGACAAAGTAAAAATATGTTTAATTTTTTTACGTCAGATCACCTGTCCGGGACTTAGGACGTCCGCAAGTGAAGAATGTCATCGCGCGCGCACCGACATACCTGGCTCCTCCCACTCCAACCACCATGTTTTGTCAAACTTAAAAAAATATTTTGTTGCTCAATAATGACCGCTTAGTCAACATACCAAAAATCAACATTCTATAATTAATACGTTTCGCATAAAAAATTGGTCAAAAATCGAAAATTTTGTGGCCCAACAAGGCAGAAACTTCCGTTAATCATTGGGTCTGGGCACCTTCGTGGGAGAAAATTATGCGTGGAATCTTCATGATCAGTTTACCGTCTTATCGCGTTTGCAGGAGGGCACAGGGAAACTGGGAAAAATCTGAGTCAACGCAGGCGGCTATATTTTCACTGAGTTTCGGTTGTATTCATGATCGGAAACGCGGTAAAACGACCTTGCACTCGGTAGTGGATAGGCGCGTGGGTGAGCGGTTACCAATCCGTGTATTAGGTCAAGCCAATGCTACTCGACAAAGCCGCAGTGCCGACCGATCGCACATCCAACACTATAGATTGTATTCTGAATATAATTATCGGTTAATTGTCGTTACTTCGTCTGATTAATTATTGGGAATACTTTGCTTTTTTCAATGGCGTATCCATGGAAATGCGTAGTCCAACAATCGCGCCGTTGATGCCCGAGGCTTGTTCACAGTTCTCGTACCTATACTGATTGCACCCTCCGGTGATTGAAATCAATTATCGAAAAACTCCGGTTATCGAATAATTACAACGCCGCGGATTGAATTCTCAATGAACATCGTAGGCGAACTCGCCCCGCTTCTCGAACAAAGCAACTAATGCTTTTTCTTTTTATTCAATCTTTATACTCTTTTGTACAATTAAAATTTACAATTGCATCATCGGTTCGAGCCGTGGGTTAAAAAAATCGTCAAGTTTGTTAGGCCTTCCGGAGAAAGAAACGCCAAAAAATATAGGATCGATGGAGGCACGTGAGAATTGAAGGTCCGCACAGAATCAAATTCCGTCGATAAAATTGAGTTATCTGTCTTCACTCACACGGGTTACGTCTAGCTCGTGGCCGGAAAAAAAGAGGAATTTTCGTGAATTTTTTCTGGGAAAACGTGTGAAGGTTTTCAAAATTTTGTTTCTTTACATTAAAGTGTATGGTTTTGCGGATCTTTTACAACTTTTGTATTGAAAAATATATGTCAATTTGGTAGCTACAATGGTTTGTGCAGACCGCTGTTTGAAAAACGTCCTTTGCGATGACCATTGTTGATCGGAAAAACATCGTGCAAAATAAAAAAATCAAACGGATTTAGTTCTTGCATGAAATTATTTAGGGCTTGGGCTACTTAATAAAATATTGATTATTGAAAAAATAGCGGCAGTCCAAAGTGAAAGTATCGATTTTCGGTGAAAAAAAAACAAACTATACATTTTAAAAAATGCCTCCTCTCAAGCACTGCTTGTTGATATGTAGAAAAAGCTTGTAGAATTTGAAGTTGATCGGTGCAGTGATTTCTTTAAGGGGTTACCCCCACTTGCGATTTTGAAAAAATCGATTTTTTTATTGCATTTTTTTTAAGTATGAGTATCTGAGAATATGTCCTGAAAATTTCAAGTCGATTCGAACAAAATTGACTGAGATATAAGCGATGAAAGAGAAGAATCCGTTGTGTAAACGACCGGCTAAATGAAACTTTAAACGCGTTTTTCTCAAAATGGCATTTCTGAAGTCGGTGACCAAGATTACTCGAACACTAATGAACCGATCTTCTTGAAATTTTACAGGCTTATTTAATACATAAAAATGTAGTGTTTAATCGTTCGATTTTTTTTTTCGAAAAAAAATGGCCGTTTTATAGCCAAAAACGGCCGTTTTTTTCGTTAAAATCGAACCATTAACTTTGACTGTCCGCCATTTGGTGAAAAATGAATATTTTTTAAAAACCTTCGATTAAAGACTAGTTTATACTTATATTTGACTAAATCCATCCGCATTTTTTTTTCACATGATCCACTTCGCCGCAATGTTGGTCACCGCAAACCGTGTATATAAAAACATTATTTCATTGACGGTCATTTGCCGCTAAATATTGTACAATGTAATATTTTTCAATAAAAAAATTACTGAAAGTTCGTCAAGATGTGTTCTTTAAGATGGTATATTGATCGATTAAAAAAGTTTTGTAGTTTTCTTTAAAAAAATTCATGAAAAAGGCCTTTTTTGCGCTACAAGTGGGGATAACGCCTTAAATATCGTGGTCACCGACTACGAAAAAGTAATTTCGAGAAAAACGCGTTTGGACTTTTTTGACCCGGATGAATTTCCAGTAAAATGAACACTTGTACTAAATTGATTTTTTCAACAGTTTTTTTAACGATTTAATTTGACATTTTTTGAATTTTAATTATGCAGATATATAAAGAAATGTTTAAAGTGTGTCCCTGATTTTTTTCAATAAAAACCGACGTAAGGGTTGTTAATGGCATGTGCATAAAGTACTGTCCGGCCCAAATTGACCCAATATGTTAAAATCGTGGCCAAATATACGCGTGTCAACGAAGGGTCAATGTCCGCTGGTTTGCGAAACCTATCCATAAACGCCATCAAAATTTTCAACTGATCCACTTAGAATTTTGAAAAGATATTTTCGAAATGTTTTCTTTTAGAATCTATCAAGAACCAAAAATTGATATTTTCAAAAATATCAACTGGGTGTAAGCCCTTGAGCCCAGCGTGAAAAAGCTCCATTCCTCGGCAAGCTCCTTAAATAAAACTCTTCCCACATAATTCCTTTTTGTTATTATTCATCTGGCAGTCCCTTCAAAGTCCCAGAGCCGGAAGCTTCAGGAACTTCAGCACGCTACGTGTCATACTCGTCGGTAGAAGTGACACAAAAATCTAGTACACAGCGATCGAGGATAATGTGCTGTGGATCGGTGTTTTCAAAGCCATGTTCGGATTCGTAGTCGAGCCCCGGAGAGCATCCAAATCGTTCGGGCGTTTCTAAAGAGTCCCTCGATGGTATGCAGACACTCGCGAATTCGTTGGTGATGGCTGTACGACTCAGCCGTTGTCGTCTTATTCCTCTTCTTATTTTTCTCATTTTCCGCTTTCCCGTCTGCCATTTCATCTCCACCGCAGCAGTCCTCCCTCTCGGATCGCTGAAATTTAGTTTCCACTGCAAATTTCACCTCCTTCGGAGCCTCTAGCTCTCTTCCTCCCTCTCCCTTTAAACACAAGCGAAGTGTTATTCGGATGTAGTTTCGAGCTTTACTTCATTGTCGTTTCATTCGCGTGCACACATATGCGTATGGGCATGTACATGTATGTATTTTTTTGGCCACTCCGTTATTGAAAACGACCCTATCGTGGCGAATCCCGCGGGATAGAGACTTGCGAACAGTGCCGATCTTCAAGCGTGTGAAGGAGCTTGGGAGACTTGGATATCCACCACTGGAAAACGGAAGAATGAAATGCATATGGTTTTGAGTGAAAATCGCGTGGGGTACGTTCTTTTCTTCGCTCATATATATATATATATACAAACGACAGACGTAGAGGTAAAGACCCAACCATACATGTCACGCTCCCGTTTTCTTCATCTCCCGTGGGTATATGTTTGTCTCGTTCTCACAGAAATTGGAAATCCAACCGAGATAGTCAAGCAAGACGGTATTCCAGGGTACGTCTATATATATATATATATATACACACATACACATATACAACGCACGTAAGTACATAGTCGATACGGTTGTTTAATCTCGTTGAAATGCGAAACTCCTTCGTCGTGGTCACTAGAGACCATTGACGTTCCAGACTTTGTGTAGCGAAAGATCGTCTATCTCTACATAACACGTGAATGTATTTTACACAAACCACTAGACTGTCACCATGGCACACCGCATGCTGAATTATACCGTATGATCGTTAGTTATAAAAATGATGTGACTGACTCTGACGTATACATTGCTGATTGATGTTGCCCAACTACACAGCTACACTGGGCGAAAAATCCATGGCGTTTACAGCAAATGCTTGTGGTAAAATATAATGCAGTAGCGTCCATATTTTCAGCACACGCTCGTGGTAAGAGATAATGCAGTAATGTGGTTTATGGGCAGGGCAATCGTGCGGTTTTTTGACTATTCTGTCAATGAGCTGTCCACAATAGTATCTTAGATGCCGTGGTTTTCATCTTATCGGATGAACCACGCTGTCGCGGGTGTTCATTGCAAATACTACGGAATTTTCTCACATATTGGGTATACCGATATACTGTAAATCGCCATGCCATACTGCAAAATAATACTGCATGATCCTTAGTTGTCAACATGATGTGACTATTGTCGTGTATATGACGTGTATTGACGTATACATTGCTGATCGACGTTGCCGAACTGCTCAGCTACACTGGTCGAAAAATCCATGGCCTTTTCAGCATATGCTCGTGGTAAAGTCTAATGCAGTGATGTGGTTTATGGGCAGGGCAATTATGATGGGTCGCGGTTTTTTAGTTATTGTGTCAACGGGCTATCTACAATGGTATCTTATGTGCTATGGTTTTCATCGTACTGAAGTTTCACCATGTTGTCGTAGGTATTTGTCGTAAATACTACGAATTTTTCTCACAGATTGGGTACATGTATGTATTCGATAAGGGAGGTCATTGTGTGCCGTAGAGTGATTCAAAGCTTTCTATCATACTGGGTCACCATCCATGTGTACCCACGGATAGAAGGTTGGATGTAATGCAATTTGCTATCCGATAATATGATTTCGTTGGTATGGAGCAGATTATACAAAACTGCGGGCGTATCAGGTGACCTCGTATAATGTCCAATGTATTATCGTGCCTCTTGTTATTGATCCTCCGACGAAAGGCCTGTGAGACGAAGGTAATGGAAAGTTTAAAAAATCATTATAGGATTGATGATGGAGACCCTCGAATAGACGAGATGTCACGGGGATGGTCAAAGAATTGTCCGCCTACCCTGGCTCGTCCTTATCGTTAGGTGTCATTCTTCACTCTCGATATTGAAGCATGGATGGTGAAATATGTGTCATGAAAATCTGTCACGAAAGATGATTGTGGCCATTTTTCGTCATCGCGCATTTTTATCACTGTAAAACCTACACGCCCTATATGAGCAGATGTGTCGGAGCCAATATCATGGAATATATTTCGAGGATGTGTCCCATATTCATCACACGTCAGACCGAACAAGCGCACGGACGTTCACGTGAAATGTTGTGGCGCGCCTTATCCAATATAGAACCTTCACACACATACGTGCAGACGGTTGTTGGAAGTACCGAGGGTGACTGTTACTTCCAGCCTTTGCCCCTACCCGACTGTCCGCTCAAGAATAACGGACTGTTCTACCTAGACGGGAATGTATCGATAAGCCGATAAAATCGTTCCGAAAAGTCATCGCGGATTTTTTGAAAGCATGACCATTCGAGTGAACGAATAGAGTCCGATCAGACCGGGAGATTTGTTCGTGTTGGATTCGCGAAATATTCACATCGGAAATATTCCAAGGTAGAACGGAGAGTGTGGAGACGGACGACATCGTCAGCTGGGTCAATTTAAAAGAAGAGGAAAAAAATCGGAAAACCAAGAGCAGAACTGAAGCTGAGCTGGGCTTGGTGATTTTGCGAGTACTTTCCGGGCGCCAAGACCGCAAGACACGTATGCTCGATGAAATACGCAAGTGCATAAATGCACTGCGAGCCCTTGCGTGCTGGATGAAACGCAATGCAGATCGTGGAAAAAAAACGCGGCCTACCAAACACTTCCGTAAAGCTCTAACGAGCTCGAGTTGGCTTTCCTTTTACAAAGCATTCGCGGATGATGAGGCATTGGTAAAAAGCCGCAATCCGAACGACTCCGTGCGCCAATTTCCGCAATGGAATATTAGTGGAGTAATGGTGCGGGTTCCAATCACAAAATCCTTCTGCCGAGATTTACCGACGGAGTTGGCTGAAATACGAACTATTGGGTCTTGTCTTAGGGTAATGATGCGGGATTTCATCACACGGTTCTACTACTTATAGTTACCGACCGAGTTTGCTGAGAGACGAAAAACGGGGTTTTGTCTCTGGGCAATGATGCGGGTTTCCATCACAAAGTTCTACTACCGATAGTTACCGACCAAGTTAGCTCCACTATGAAACATTGGTTCTTGTCTCAGGCTAATGGGGTGGGTCCTGATCACTAATTCCCATTACCGATAGTTACCGATCGAGTTAGCAAAACACAGACTGTCGGCTCCTGTCTCAGGCTCAGTGTGCAGGTTCTAAGCACAAATTCCTACTACCAATAGGTACCGACCGAGTTAGCTCAGACACGAACCACTGGTTCTTGTCTGAGGCTAATGGTGCGGGTTCCCATCACAAGTTCCTCCAACCGGCATTTACCGACCAAGTTGGTTGAGACACGAACGACCGGTTCTAGTCGCAGCTAACTGGTCGCTAGTAGAAACTTGGCATTAGAACTCGCACCATTACCATACTAATATTCACGCTCCAATTTCGCAGCGAGCTCCATCTGCGGCTAAGCGTTAATTCGATTACGCGTGGTGCTGTGATTTGAGGCGAGGCCAGCGGCGCGGCTTTACTCGAGTATAAGTGGAATCCTGAGTTATGATTACCGCATTCACGAAGCGGAGTGCAACACAGTCTAGAATCTCGTAAAGCTAACATTTCGGGGGGTTAATCATCTGTTGAATTTCGTTTGACTTCAGAGATTTCTAGGCTAATCTGAAAGTCTTCGGTCCACCATTTTGAAAACTTTCAAGTCATCTCTCTTGGTTCATGGGACCTGTCTATTGCGGTCTTTGGTCTGTATCTGGAAGTGTCGGACTCTGGATCGGGTTTCATAGCAGAGAGGTGCATTGTACCGAATCAAGAGATTTATTCAAGGTGCATCGATTAGCAGGTTATAGATATGGGTGACAGTTTTCAACTCCACATACTGGACCTTCCACGTCAAGTTTTATCACCAGATTTGCAGATCCGCACACATTTGATCGTCATTTTTATTGGTGATGGACGCTGAGTGACAGCAGACGGGAATCTACGCTATAATTCCGATGATCCAATAAGGTGGTATTTTCTATGCCATGGGTGTAGAAGATACTTGCATCTTTACGACAGTCCCCGGATCAATGTTTTAGTCTTCGGGATGATCCTGCATACTGACGATGCTATTTTCCAGCCGAGGTCGCCAATTGCCTACGAGCTTTACCGTCAGCATATGTGTAGGATAGTTCATTGGCGATGACTTGATTAAATTCGTTTCCTCGCCATCCCTTAGGCAAAGTCTAAATATAGTTGGCAACTCAAATTGTATGGCGGTCCATGGAGTGCACCTCGTTCTTTGACGCATACCAGCCGCCCGCCATTCTATCCTACCTGTGCGCGGTTTCCTCGCTCCTTCACTGTGGAAGTGCACATTATTACGAAATAATTTTCCTCTGTGCTACGTAATAATGCCTCGAGTTTACTGTCCTCGCAAGGTATGCTACCGAATATCCCATATCGTCGTCACAGCGACTCAGGCGACCTTTAAATCTCACGCTAAAGTAGCTTTCATCATCCTTGAACTACCCTCCTGTCTTATCCGATATATGGGTATATGTATATCCAATCTTGCACTCTCGTCCTCTTGGCTTTCGCATTCTCTTGGATTCCTGACGTCTCCTGTATCCTCATGCTCGCTGAGGCCATACGTCCTTAGACACATCGCGCGTAATACCAGGTTAAAGTTCTTTTTGGAATTACGATGGAATCGTCGGGTAATTCAATTTTAAAGAATTTTCTATTTGATGTACTTCGTCATAAAGACTCATAAAAATGTTTCACTCCCTGCGAGGCTAGTTCCTCACGTGATACAAACGACAATCAATGATGTTGATTGCGAAAAGTACGATTCGTGAAACACTCTATTTGGGTCAGACATCCTATGAGCGAAAGTATTCCAATAACGACTGGTTGGAATGCCAGGAAAGAGCCGATGTTCATTGCAGTCGATTTCCCCCAAACCAATTCACTCTTAGCTACAACATCGCTCAACACATATGCACTGCACATGTGTACGAATCATTTTTCAACGCGGTTGTTTCATGGGTGAATACGGTCGTTACCCAGAGGCGAGACAGCACTGATGGGACACGAGCAACTCCGATAATGCGCTTCCACAACAAAATGCGACGGAAAGCAAACGTCCACAGGTTATCCACTGCAGCTGGTTAACCAAAAAGGCAGAGGCAACCAAGCCCGTACGGATGGAGCGCGACCTTTTGTTGGCCAGTACTTGACAAATGGCACGGATAGGAGGCTTCGTTCCCGGCGCTTGTCACACGTTGACGCTCAGCAGAGCTGCAGTGTTGGTGCACGGCGCAACTTGCGTATTCTCCCGGCATGGCCAATATTTCCATCGCGGCCGAACCATCGCCACTGAATTGATCATTCGCGGATCAACGAATTATCGTCCCAAAGACTAATAACTCGTTATGACTGAACCAGGCGCTATCGGCGAGCTGATATGTGAACTTACGATCTGTGAATGTTCGATTAGCATTGGAAATATATATTTGTAGGTGTGTGTATACATGATACGGGACTGTACGTTTGGGGGAATGGGAAAAGTGATTACCGTCGTTCATCACGAGTCGTTATCGGTTAGATTTAATGTATATCATCGTATTCGGAGGCCGACGAAAACCTATCACTGGACTAATTTATTCTCCCGGATAATTTATAAGGGATAGCCACTTGGCAATGTTTCACGTGAGCTCAGCGTCATACATCACGGCTGGTTCGAAAATACTTTAGCCGCAATCGCAAATGAGATTCGCAATTACGATTAAAACGAGGGCGAGAGAACGTGAAGTCGCAACTTTTCGTTTCGCAAAGTTCCTTATCGGCGGTTATCCGGTTGGTGTAGGTCGGCAAAGTGCAGTTCGTGAGCTTCTTCGGTATCCGATCCCACCAACATCCCAGAGTGGTGTTGCAGAGAAGGGGAAAGACAAAGAGAGAAGACTGCGCTGGCAGTGTTCTTAATGGCTCCTTAGTTAACTGAGATTTCACGAATTTTCCGCATCGATAAACCGTGGCAGCCTAAATATCGAAATTTCACCTCTTGAGGTAACGGAACGGCATCACCCGCAATTTGATATTAAATTGCGAATTCAATTATCGCAATTTTGTGCCGTGTCGCTGTTCGACTTTGTATCACAGTGCGGGAGATTCGATACCATCAACGGGATTCCAAACTCAATTGGGCTGAAGAATTACGGCCGCAACTCTTGGCAGTACTCGTACCAAGAAAGACTTTGAAGGAATGGCTGCGGAGCTGGATGATCGCTGAAACTGAGCTTTGCTTCCGGGGACAGTAACGACCTGGCTTAGCAGTCTTTTCTCAAGCAGCACAATTCCGCGGGCAAGTGATTCTTGAACTACCTCCGTAAGGATGACTGCGTATTTAGGTCATCACGGTACCTGGGCTTTACTGGCGGTTTATTTAAGTACAGTGATGACCCAACTCAGCAGGATTTTCTAAAGAAGTACCCTTCCCCATGGAAGTATAGTTCCTCAATAATGATTGCTAAGTTATATCAGCTGTGTGATTCTTTCTGGAAAACGCCCAGGTTAAATGATAACTCACCTAATCCAAGCACCTGATTATCCAATTCATTATAGGACAGTCTTAGAAAAAGCTGCTGAGTTAGATCATCGATATACCTGGGCTGCTCTTAGAAAGGATAGTTCTATACGGAACCGTAGTTCCTAAGAAGTCTTCTAAGGTGATGTTCCATCCGGTAGTCATTCCTAGACTATGATTCCATTTCTAAGTTATTCCTAAGCCTCTGGTAGCCATTACTATGGTGGTGAGGTGAACATTTCCTGACAAAAGCCCAGGTAAAATGATGATCCAGCTTAGACTTAGCAACTGATGGTTCAATTTATAGTAAGGAAGCCTTAGGAATGACTGCTGAGCTAGATCATCACTGTAACTAGGCTTCGCCAAGGAAGTACACTTTCACATGGAAGCCTACTTCCTAGAAATACTTCTAGGGTGTTGCTCCATCTGGAGCCATGCCTAACTCCTAAGTAGCCATAACGTACGATGACAAGCTAGCTCAGGCTTGGCAACTAATGATCCAATTTACAATAGGACAGGAATGGGAATGACTGCCGAGGTAGATTATCACTGTGAGTGGTCATTGCCCAAAAAGTACACTTTCACAAGGAAGCGTACTTCTTAGGAATATTTCTATGATATGCCTAGAATGACTGCCAATAAGCCTGTTCTATCGTAAATGTCCTTTCATGATAGTAAATCGTAAACTACCCGACAAAAGGTCAGGTAAGATGATGGAACTTAGGCTAGGCAGCAGCTGATTCAGTAGATAATAGGACAACCTTAGGAATGACTGCTGTAAGTGGGATTTCCCTAGGAATACTTCTAGGCTGATGCGTCATCTAGCATCGAGTCCTAAGGCTGTCCGATCACAAATATGTCATAAATAGTGTCATCATAATGATCATAAATATATATCATAAATGGTGTCATTCTATGACACGAAATCGTTCATTTTCCATTCTTGACCAACATGAAAATTCACGATCTATTTGTGGAGAAGCGTTTACTGAAGCACACATTGTAGCTTTGCTTTCGAAGATCAATGGCTATGTGGGTGGATACACGGGAAGAATCTCTCCACAATAAATCCTGTTTAGGACCCAAAACAACCTAACGCTAAACAAGGTACTTCGTGGTCTGTGACCAAGATCAAACGTGAGATCGACCTGGGAGTACAACCTTGTGCTTTTCTGTCGAAGTGCCATTTCATCATTTTCGATATGTCATGCGTAAACTTGGCTATTCCGTATTCACTTCCTTTCCTCCAAAGCTCTCTTCGTTATTGTTTTATGGCTGCTTGTCTACACACCCTTTCAACCCCGTTACTCCGTTATCTCGTTCATCTTATTGTGCTTTTATCCACAATCCCCTTACTGATGAATGTTTCTGCACATACATCGGTAAACTTTGAAATGTATTCAGTTCTGTTTTGTTTGGCATTTCTACATCGCTGCGAATCCAATTAGTAGAATTCGCGCTTCCGTTCCATTGTCAACGTTCTATTTCGTTCTCTTTCTCTTTCTCTTTTCCTTCCTCTCTCGTTACGTCCCAAGGGTATTTTTCCAGCGGGTTATCTTCCGGGGAATTGCTTCTCTAATTACTACACGGACTTATCACCGTCCTTAATTCCATCGTTTTTCGCATCCCGGCTATAGCACAGACGCCATCCCATCGATCCACCCAACTACATCGCCTCCCCTGGGCCAATTCCTTTTGTTGCGCCGAGACAGGAAACTATTATTCGATGGTAGAGCCCTGTCGCTTTTTCGACGACGCACCACCACTGATTCGATGTTCCGGGTCAACGGGATTTTTTCCTCTCCGCGAGCGGCTGCAGCTAACACTTTGAGGGTGTCTCGGGAACTGGACAAAGTGGCAAGCGCATGTTAAAAGTGGTGGAAATTGTAACCTACGAGCCGAAAATGGTATAAGAAGGAACGTCGGAAATAAAAATATAAACATGTTTAATTACGGCCTTGCACCTGATGGATTTTTTTTTTAAATATCGGTTTTTAGTTTTCGACGGTTTCTCAAAATATAACATTTGAAAAATATCCTCTGAAAATTTTATTTCGAACAGGTGAAAACTGAGGGAGTTGTGGGCGTTTAAAGCTAAGTTCCACGAACCAACGAACTTTAAAGGGTTGTGCCTAGTTGTAGAAGTCGAAAAATCACTTTTTTCAAAACTAATATATTTTGACAATATATCGGCTCATAAATGTTCGTCGAAAATTTCAACGTGATCGGATCAAAATTGACAGATTTATACGCTGTTATGTTGAAGCCTGTCGGAATGCTCGGAGCGTCGTTCGAAACTTTAAACGCTTTTTTCTTGAAAGTATGTTTTCAAAGTCGGTGAGCAACATATCAAAATCTACTGCATCGGTCTTTTCAAAGTTTCAAGGGCTTTTTCTGAATGTAAAATATGATGTTTGATCGAAGGATTTTTTTTCGACGTATTTCGATTTGACGAACGAAAAATGCCCATTTTTTTGCAAAAATCAAGAATCCCATTTTGAACACGCGCAATTTTTTAAAATTTAGTATACGGAAATTCCTTTAACTAATGATAGAATAAACTAATATATTAACGAAGTCTATTTGATTTTTTTGTATTAGATAAGCTGATTCAGATGACTGTATTATATATTTTCACACAAAACAATCACAGAATGTTCTTCAGATAATACTTTTTCAAATACAGAATTTTTGTAGAAATTTAACATCACGATTTTCTACAAAAAAAATCTCGAAAATGAGCTGTTCTCGACTTTTACAACGGGGCATAACCCGTTAAACGCGTTTTTCTCAAAATGACTTTTTAAACATCGGTAACCACGATATCTTAAAAATCACTGCACGCATCAATATCAAATTTTACAAGGTTCTTTTACATATCAAAAAGCAGTACTTCACCGACGGATTTGTTTTTTCGATTCATAGTTTTTTTTAATCCACAAAAATAGAGTATTTTGTTCGCCGGAAATCGAAACTCTCAATTCGGACTGCAGCTACCTTTTAAAAAATCTACATTCCATCGAATCCTGCATCCAAGCACGAGCTAATTTTATGCAAAAACTAAGTGTGTTTGATTTTTTCATCCTGGATTATGTGTTTCCGAGTAGCAGTGGTCACCGCAAAGAACATTTTTCAATCAGTGGTCCGCAAAAACCATTGCATCCACTACAATGATAAATATTTTACAATGCAAAAATTGTCGAAGATTCTTATAACTATACTCTTTAATATAAAAAATTTTAAATGAGAAAACCTGCACACGTTTTCCAAGAAAAAAATTAACGAATATTCCGCTTTTTTCCGGCTACAATTTAGCCGGCAAGCAAGCTACAAAATCTCGTAATCGGGAAAACATAGAAGGCCAGTTTTTTGACCGGTGATTCCGGAGGTGCCACGGGTGCTAAATCCGAGTTTGCCTAAAAATCAGGGTGCAGAGTTTTTTTAGGGGATGAAGGAGCAGGGGGGTGGATTGATGCCATATTACAACCCCTACGAGGTCGGCGCCGAGAGACAAAATGATCAGAAAAATTCGAGCTTTAGTTTCGTCCACAGCGCCGAAGTCGTGAAAGTTCATTGTGAGGATGAAAAAGTGGAAAAAATTGTTGAAATACCAAAAAAAGATTTGTTTATCGAATAACTAAAAACCCATCGATTTTTCGGGTATGATTTAAATATACGAAATGTAGAGAATAATTTTCTCTATATTTTCATTTCTATGGACCACCCTCGAATTTTGATTTTCCAACCCCTCTCGTGGGTTGAAAATTCACCATGAAATTCTGAGAACACTATTGACCGCACGAATTCCCCGCCGTGGAACAATTTATAGCTCGAACCCTCAGCTACATTTTTGTCCACAGCACCAAACTCGTATCTCTCTATTTTCGGTCAATAGTTTTCCCAGAATTTCATTTTGAATTTTCAACCCCCGAGGGGGGTGGGAAAAAGCAAAATGCAAGGGTGGTCCATAGAAACTAAAATATAGAGAAAATGATTCGCTACATTTCGTATATTTAAAGCATCCCCGAAAAGTTGATTGTTTTTCAGTTATTTAATTAAAAACATTTTGTTGACACTTCAACAATTTTTTGGCAGCGAAGATATTATTAGACAAAAATTATCAAATACTCCATCAACGCGTCCTACAACGGCTACAATGTTCCCATTTGAACAAAAATTGTGTGCATTTTTCATAGAGTTATCGAATTAAAACTTATTTTTCAAAATTTCACCCCACTTTTTCACCCCCAAAATGCACTTCTACGACTTCGGCGCTGTGGACAAAAATAAAACCCACATTTTTCTGTACATTTTGTCTCTCTGCGCCGACCCCATGGGGGTTGTAATTTGGCATTAATCCACCCCCATCCCCTAAAAAAAATTTGGATTTAGCACCCGCGGCACCATCAAAATCACCTGTCAGAAAACTAGCCTTCTAATTTTTTTCCGATTCCAATATACTAAATTTGACTGTACTAAATACTAAATTTAGTACAGTCAAATTTAGTGTACAAATTTAACACTAATTTTGTTTGGGTCAAATTAGTGTCCCAATAATTTGACCCAAACTTGATTAAAATAAAGAATTAGTATTTAGATATACTAATTCTATAGATATACTAATAGAATTAGTATATACTAATTAGTATATACTATTTAGTATATACTAATAGAATATACTAATTCTATTAGTATATCTATAGAATTAGTATATCTAAATACTAATTCTTTATTTTAATCAAGTTTGGGTCAAATTATTGGGACACTAATTTGACCCAAACAAAATTAGTGTTAAATTTGTATACTAAATTTGACTGTACTAAATTTAGTATTTAGTACAGTCAAATTTAGTATATTGGAATCGGAAAAATATTAGTATATTCTATTAGTATATACTAATAGAATATACTAAATAGTATATACTAATTAGTATATACTATTAGTATATTCTATTAGTATATACTGATAGAATATACTAATAGTACATACTATTAGTATATACTAAATAGTATATACTAAATACTAAATTTAGTATACTGTACAATATACTAAATTTGACTGTACTAAATTTGGAACTAAGCGCGAACAACTTTGTTTCCACCACTGTGTTTGTGTCTGTGTGTGACGGGCCGATGGGGTGAGGGCTATGTATCTCGTATGAGCTTAGAGTGCAGCGATTTGGATAGATTGTTCCCGAAAATCACTCATGGGATTTCAACGGATGTCCTTACATGCATACGTAATTGATGGAACACAGGTACGTGCGTTTAGTGTGTACATACTGGGCACTGGTGAAGGGAACGTGAGCAATGTACGTCGAACAGGGAAAATATTTTCCGTGTGCAGGCTTGTAGCAGCTGTGGCGGTCTCTTTGGATAGCTTGCCGCCGCATTATTCGTAATGATACAGATACCGAATGGAAGAGAGAGAGATAAACGGAGAGGGAGAGAGAGATTGATGGATTGATTGATATTTATTAAGCCCTGGTGAATCACTTCGGGGCAAATGCAACCTCTGATTATGATTACACTAACAATAAGAATCATATTAACAACAGAAATAACAATAATAATTTTTAAAAACAATATAAACTACAATACCATCGCAAAATATTTAATAATAATAATAACATGAAATAATGATAATAATAATAATGTCTAAATAATGAAAACTATAATAATACAGAAAGTGACATATAACAAAAACAATAATAATATAAAATAATAATCATAATTATGCCAAAATAATATCGACCATAATGATATAGGAAGTGATATAATAACAATGATGCAAACAATAGTAATTTAAGAAGTGATACAACGAACATAAGAATAATAAAAATAACAATAATAACAATGATAATAACAATAACGCCAATAGCGATGAAACAATAATTGGAAATATTGGTACTTATATATCACGCTCAAATAGATGAGCAAAACGTCTTTTAAAAACAGAGAGAGAGAAAGAGTGGGAGAGAGAGAGGGGGGAGGGAAGGAGAGAGGGGGAATAACAAATTAATAAAAAGGGAGCTAAGGGGTGGGTCGAGGGAGGAAAATAGCGACGAAGATATTTTTAAGAAAACCTTAGCCTCTCCAATTACAACTTTATTGAACCGCCACCTCACCACAGAAACGTCACCTAACCTGTCGCTCCTGATCGATCTGCACAATTCTTTTTTTTTATTTCCTCATCCTTTAAAAACATGGAACGAAGAACGAAGCGCGGACGGACCAACGTCGCAATTTTTCCAACTCTCTCTCAGGTGGGGATAAAAATTCAATGCACTCCCTTCGTACTGAAATCGATCTGGTCCGTCGGTTCGAGATTTTGAAATTCATAGAATATACCTGAAGTTTTTTTTTCTCTTCCTCTCCCGCGCATCGCTTTCCCGCTTCGCCGCATCGGATCGAATAAATTAACTAGGTCGTTCATGCTGGCGATTCGATTTCACTCGCGTATCATCGAGACGAATTGACTTTATATATCCCGGCCAACGTCGCAACCCGCGATATGGAGACTCTCGGGACTCGGAAACCTCGCCCCGTGCAACGCAGCCCACGCTTTTCTCATTCTTTCGAATAATATTTTCTTCCGATCGAGCATAAATGTCGTGATTCAAATTTACGATGCGGAAAGATGTGCAACGTATACCCATTGGCAATATATATATACACGCGCACATACATACATACGAATATATATATATATATATATATATATATACACACACATACATATATACAGGGTGTCCCAAAACTCAACGTTAAGCCGAAACGGGGTGACAGGATTGATTGTAACCATCATGAGAAAAATCAGAAAAAAAATAAAGGAGAAAAAAAATAAAGCAGAAAAAAAATAATGGAGGGCCTTTCAAAGTAGACAAATTTTGAAAATTTTAAATTCATAGTTTAACAAATAGCCTTCATTCTAGGAAACTTGGGTTTGTTTGGGTTTGTTTCACAATAACCGAAAAATGGTTACAGTTTGACCAAATTTCTAGGTTTTTCTTAAATGCCCATAATTTTCAAACTGCATGGGATAGATTTTTTTTCGGATTTTTCTCATGATGGTTACAATCAATCCTGTCACCCCGTTTCGGCTTAACGTTGAGTTCTGGGACACCCTGTATATATATATATATACATATATATATATATACTACTGTGTCCAAAAAATAAGGTGACATTTGAATTTAAACTGCCCGCGTCGAAAGATTTGGAGAATTATTTTTTTTTAGGTTGGTAGTACTGTCAGTGACATCTATGTCAAATTTACATGTCAAAATATTCATTAGTGTTTGAGATACGCGTCGTTTTGTGAGCTGCTAAAAGTGAGTTTTTCGTTTTTTGCGATGTCGAAATTTGTTGAGCAAAGAATTTGCATTAAATTTTGTTTGCGGAATCAATTTTCTGCTGCGGATACGTTTCGCCAAAAACTCAACCCATATCGTTCCGCAACCACCGTATTCACCTGATCTGGCGCCGTGCGACTTCTGGCTGTTCAGCAAGCTCAAAAGATCGCTCCGGGGACACCGTTTTGATACGATAGAGGAAATTCAAGCCGCAGCGAATACGGAACTGAAGGCCATCCCGGAAAGTGACTACAATCAGTGTTTCGAAGATTGGAAAATCCGTTGGCATAAGTGCATTGCATCGGGAGGAGATTACTTTGAAGGGGATGAAATTGATTTGGAAAAATAAATAAAGAATTTTCGAAATAAATACAATGTCACCTTATTTTTTGGACACAGTAGTATATTAGGGCAGCATAATTTTAAGCTCTATTTTTTTCATTTTTCTCACCATCCAATCATCTTCTTTAAAGATAAAAAAAATTGTCGCTGAAGCTGCGAGCGGCTAAAAAATATTTAGCCTCCCAAAATTCAAACCTCTTAAAAATTCAAATTTTCATTTAAAAAATCGGTTTTTTGATTTGTTAAACGGAATTAAACGGCTTTTTCAAATTCACCACACACTTCTAACCCAATAAAACGACCAATAATCTTGTTTACGGACAAGAGCTCTAAATAATTATTGTATGAGAACAAAGATTATAATTCGTGGGTTCCAACCCAAGAAATTTTTCAGTAATTTCGTTACAGATCGTTTATAATAACTTAATCAATTGGAAATGAAGTCGGGCGGGAAAGCGATTTTGGTGGGTGAAAAGTCCACATCATGATTTTTTTCACAGTCCAGATCCTTCTTACTATCTTATGGGAAATGTTCCACAATCGATCAAAAATTGTTGCAAAATATAGAATTGAGGGGGTGATTGTGCCATCGACGAGATTTTGTTCTTGGGAAACTACCCCAGAATAATGCCCACAGCTGATTGAATACGCAGTCTGATTTATTAGACTGAATATTGGGCAATATGTTTAATCAAATATAAGATATGTTTAATATATCCAATCATTTTTTCATCATTCAATCAATTCAATATATACATGTGTGTGTGTATCCGCATAAATTATTAAAAATATCAAATATATCATATTGAATATATCTTATATTTTATTAAATATAGTGCTTATCAATAATAGTTCAAATAAATATATACAATCATTTATATGTATATATATGTATCATTGTCATGTATATAATTGCATAAATTTTCTAATTATTATATTAAATACATATTATTTTAAATATATTCTTTAATATTGAGTATAATAAGTTGGACTACGAATTTTATCAGCTTTGAGTGTTATACCGAGGTAGTCTCCCAAGAACTGAAAATAGTGAAGGTTCAAGTGTGGTATAAAAGTGAATTTGGTCGTAAGAGCCCGCAAGGATACGCGAGGCGATATTGGAAATAATTATTGATCGCTATCTATTTTTCTCCAGAGACGATGTTACCTTTACTTGATTCGGGGTTGCATTTCTTCCCCCACTTCTCAACGCTATTCGTTATCTCTTTTTTGCTTTTTAATTAATTGCGAAAAAATCGCGTACACAAGCAGGACGCAATATGTTGTAACTGCATGTAATCAATATTGAACTTTAACTTTTCCAACAGTGCTTTTGCACTTGTATGCGCAAATTTTTAATCGTTCTCTCTCTCTCTCTCTCTCTCTCTCTCTCTCTCTCTCTCTCTCTCTCTCTCTCTCTCTCTCTCTGCAAGCCAGTCTCATAGAACGCAGCAGCATCGACCGGGCAGTCGTTGGAATTGTCAAAGCCCCTGAAGAGCCAATTACTCGCTAAAAATCCAGGGCTCGACATCTGCGAACTTCCGTATGGTATTTTCCGTCGCCTATCAGGACGTCATAGATTTCTCCTTCCTGCTATTCGTCATTTTGGATTTGACGGTTTTTAGGCAACGAGACCCCCAACTGATCCGTCTGCACATACGTGAAAGCAACGTACACCCCTGTACAGGTTCATCCCACAAGGGGGTTGACGTGTACGTGTATGCCAGCCTAAAGGGGCTCGTGCTCAAAGTGTACACAGGCACGGGGATTCCCCGTTTCATTCTCCTACCCCCAAAGTTCTCATTCGTCAGCCTCTAGACGCTGAAAAAAACGCGGCAAGACCGGCAACAAAGAAAGCAACGAAAGTCCCACAAAAACGATACGTTCGTATCCATAGCCAGCGCATCATCGCTTTGTCGATGTCGGTTCGCGCGTTTCCTCTCGTTTCCTCCGGGAGTTCACATTTTCACGTTCCTGGGCTGATCCACTTTACGGTATCCGGGTGCGCCAATGCGCGATCTCGCACCGCCCAAAAATCTATAAATTTATGAGCCAGTGTACGAAGCTCTGTGCGGGAAAAAAGTGCACGCACGGACAATTGTTCTTCGTTCTGTACCGACTGTTGGTAAGAATGTCACGCTCTCTATTTCGAGCCAGCAACGTACAAATTGGCTTTGAGGCACTTCGACTGAAACGACATTTGACTCCCCTACACAACATACACATCCGCAGAGGCACGAAAGTTTATACACCCGTGATGATCACAAGAAGATGGAAGGCCATTTTTATTCAAGGTCAACATTTTTCTCAACTTTGTTCGAGTTTTCGTCCCCATCGAATGATGAGTATATCGCGAATAAGCAATTTCACCATCCGGGAAAATCATCGCAAAAAACGAATTGCTTTTCTTCCGAATTTGTTTTTTCACCACACTCATTCTCGCTTCGTCCTCTATTTTTTTTCTCGTCACGAAGAGCAACTTCCTTTCTATTCAAGCAGTTCAGGATGAAAAAAAATCGTAAACCTATTTACGAAACGGCGTTTTGAAGATGATAAAAACCACCTTCATCTTGCTCTTTTATTTTTATTTTTGCGATATTTTTGTAGCCGGTACGTCATTTTGAAAATTCCGCTTTTTTACGATTTTCGCACTTTGCAGAATCGCGTGCTGGACTGAGAAAAAATAGTAATGTCACAATTTAGTGATACGATCTTTGAAAGGAAACCGTTAGCTTGAGTTACGTAAAAAAATAATTAGAGATTTATTTTTGGAGAGCAATTTAGTTCTCAAATGTTTCTAAATGTATGGCAAATGTCAACTTCTAAATTCATTATAAAAAAAACTAAAATCTATTTTGAACTTAGTTTTGTTTTAAAAAGTTCTCTAGTTTATATCCTTTCCAACTGTGTGCTACATGTCATAGAAATAATTCATTATATGGTTAAAATAAAGAGATTCCGTTTTTTTTATAAGGAATTTAGAAGTGGAAGTTTGTCATATAATATATATATACATACATATATATATATATATATATATATATATATATATATATATATACATGTCATATAATATATATATAATATATCTACACATTGTCAAGATTTTAAAAGCTCAAGAGTCATTTTCTTGAAACCCATTGTATCAAATAATGGCTTATTTACGTATAAAAACATAAATTGCAGAATACAACAAAAGTTATTTCGTGCTATTGCAACCACAAGCAAAAAAGTTATGACGGTTTAATTGCAACATTTCAGGTAATTACAAAAACGAAAAAAAAAATCATATCTCAATAACCGTGACACTTAGGACATAGGATTTAAGGATGAAAAAATTAGCAAATCGCGAGGCGAACGATATCAGTGATATATGTAGCATTTACCCTGCATATATACCACATATATTTAGCATATATGTTGCATACACACTGCATACATACTACATATATACTGCATAAATAGTACATATATGCCACATATATATAGATACTATATACTAGGGTGGCCCTTGATATGGGTCAAAAAAAAATTCATCGCGCCGCCCTCCTAGACGGTTCCAAATAATGAAAAAAAAATCTACGCGAAGCCCCAGCACTGTCCGTTAAGAGGAAGGCGTGCCTGTAATCATGAACTTAAATTTAAATATCAATTTTTCTTCACGATTGGAGAAATTTCGATTTTATAAATCTAGTTTATTTGTCAATTTTTTTTTCACTTTCCGTAGCTATTGTATATTGGTATTCAATATACAGATCAAACAATAAGGTCCTCCATACTAGATTTGACGAAGGTTCAGTTTTACCATCCTATTATTTTGGAACAATAGTTCGATTTAGCTGCTGTCGAACGCTTTTAGTCACATCAAAATTAAACTTTAAATTTGCATTTTGTCAGAAAAATCTATTAAGTACGAAGGATATAAATTCACGATAAACCATTCACATCGAACTTCCGGATTGGCCAGAATTATTATTTTTTTAAATTTTGTTAGAAATATTCCTTGCGTGCTGATATACAAACATATTAAAATTTCACTGAGATCAGACTTCCAGTGCTGTTGATAAAAAATGTATTTGAAAATTACTTTCGCAAAAATGCATAGGGACATTTTAAACTTGGCGAGCTTGTTCATTTTATTGAAAACAAAGAAATTATTTATTCCCACAAGTCATCCAATTGGTCGGAAAAAACATAATATTTAAAGAATGTGCATATAACATATCGATACTATTTCGTTCAGTACGAATTTTTTATTTAAACCACAGAAATATCATGTTGAAAAATTTACAAATAGACTAGATTTAAAAAATCGACATTTCTCCAATCATGAAGAAAAATTGATATTCAAATTTAAGTTCATGCTTACAGGCACGCCTTCCTCTTAACGGACATAGCTGGGGCTTTGCGTAGGTTTTTTTAAAATTATTGGGAACCGTTTTGGAGGGCGGCGCGATCAATTTTTTTTTACCTATATTAAGGGCTACCCTACTATATACAGATATGCGTAGCATATCTGTATATAGTAGGGTAGCATATATAGCTACTATATAGGGTAGCTATATACAGATATGCGTAGCATATCTGTATATAGTGTTTATATGTAATAATGTACTTTAACTGTAAGTTAAGTTTTTTAAAGTTGAAGTTTTAAGTTTTATTAAGTTTAACTGCAATAGTGTTTATACACAGCATATATGTCTTGTCAGAAATATGTATCGAAAATGTATGAGTCATATATGACGCATACATTGTTGATATATATTTTCTGACAAAAAATAGATTGAAAATATATCGAAAATATGTGCGTCGTATATGCCTCATATATGCATCATATATAGTGTTTATACGTAGCATATATTTTTTTGATCAAAAAAATATATCGAAAATATATGGGTCATATATGCCTCATATATTTGGTGCATATATACTGAATATATACGTATTATTCTATTTTTCGTTACTATATATGCGACCGATATATATATATATGTTGCATATATTTTCTGCATATATTTTACATACATAAATATCAATGGGGGCAGCTAGGTTAGGTAGGAGTATGCGGGCCTACGCAGGAGGTAAGTAGCGAAGGAAGAACACGTGGCGGCCCATAGTAGGACTTCTAGCAGTAAACAGACTCAAGTGAGGCTGACATAGGATAACTTTAAAATAGGCGAAAAATTTCGACGAAGCATGGCTCCTCAATCCCCCAAAAAATTGTGTTGGTGCATGCACCAAACACCTTGCACACCATGCGCCAAACACATAACAATAGTTAACGAATATTACATTTGATTCCAATTAATATCACGAATAAATACATTTACATTAGAAACACATATACCATTATCAATATATCGATAATAGCAATGAACGAAGAAAAATTTCGAATACTGCAACAGAGTGGAAAAATCGAAGCACACCGGCAAGAGGGGACTAAATTGAAAGGAGGAGAGGCAGATAAAGATGGAGAGCACGTATCTGATGACAAGCTCGAAAGATCAATGGTGATATTAAGAGAGAAGAGATGATTTAGGGAATAAAGCCGAGCTCGGCTCCGATTGCCAAGAACAAAAGCCGCTAATTCACCGATTACTTCTCAGCGTTTATTCCGCAACTCGGAGAAAGGCGAGTAGAGAGAGAGATAGAAAAAGAGAGAGGGGGAGAGAGAGGGTGAGAGAGAGAGAGAGAGAGAGAGAGAGAGAGAGATATGGTGGCCGAGCAAAAAAATGTTCAGATGAGCTACAGCAGAAGTGATTAGACAGGGATGAAAGTAGCGAGAACAAGGTAGCGCAGGAGCAGAGCAGAAACAAGAGAACATCAAGTGCCCGATGGTACGAGAGTACTTCTCTCTGTCGCTCCTTGTTTTTGCAACGTTTCCTGTCTGACGGTCTGTTCACTCTGTGCGTTCCGATGTATCGCAGGAAGAGCCCCGAGATCCCGGGACTATAATATAGTTTACTCAGCACCCCACGCGGGATGAGGTGGAAATATATACGGAAGAAGGGAAACGGTCCGTTACCGGGGAAACAGGTGGAAAGTTGGAATGCCTTCCGGATACACTGCGAGGCCTCGCTTAATAATTGAACTGATCGGCATTCACGACGTTTCCGTTCGACTTTTGCATTAAACGGTGAACGCACTGCGCGAAGTTTTTCCTCCATCGTTCGTTGCTCATCTCTGCACTCGACTGCTCATACCAGTCATGCACGGAGCCAAAGCAAAGAGGATTGGAAAAATGTCTTTTGGAAAATGCGCGTGTGCGAACATATCGATGGTGTCAAATAACCTCGAGGGAAAACTGTAATTTTTTTCCATAGTGGGAGTTGGCCACGAGAAGGATATAGCCAATAGAAATATTTTATAAAACCGTGCACGAGATGTCACCTGTTACTGCTTAAGGGATAAGGCCACAGAAGAATTTACAAAAAATCAATTTTTCCGCGAAAACCGTGCTTTATGATCATGAGAATAACTATTCGATTTATAGCAAGGGCATTTTTGTTTCGCCGACTTTGAGTGTATAACGTAAGCCCACCTCTGGCACGGCCAGAGGCATATGTAAAACTTTAAACGCGTTTTTCGCGCATCAGCTTTTTTCCAATTGGCGTGACGAATAACTTCAACAATTTTCACTCGATATACTTAAAATTTAAAAGTTATGTTCTTAATTGCATTTCGCAGAGAAGTACGTACGGAATTTTATGATTAATCGAAAACTTTTCATTTTATGAGCAGTTTTGTACGAAATTTTTCACTGAAAATTCATTCCTACAACTACAACAACATTGAAATGCCTACAACGTTTGAATAAAACGATATTTTTCAAATTCTGTACGTACTTCTCTAGGTATTCTAATGTAGATTGACGAGAATTTTTGTTTTTTGTTCTAGGTAAAAAATTGTGGAAGTTAAATGAGTAATGAGAGTGCCTGAAAATTAGACAAATAATTTGTATTACGTTAAGGGGTCTTCTCACTTTAGACGCTCCAAAAAGGCTATTTTCATGATTTTTTTTTTTGATAGGTTTATATTATGGACATTGATATTAAAGTTGTTACACTTAATACATATACTTTCGAAATATATCAACATTTGAAAAAATGTAGTTATGTAACCCAAACAAACTGTAAATGCGTTTTTCCCGAAACAAAGTCTTTCGACGGCTTGTTGATAAAATCTTCGAAACTACTGAACCGCTGCTTGTGAAATTTTAACCACATATTCTTTAAAACTATAGCTATAGCGCATATCAATGATTTTTTTTTAATTTTAATGCTTACTCATTTTTTTGCCAACAACTGTGAAAAAAACACGTATTTTGTTGTTGTTTTTTCGAAAAATGTCCGCCATTGTGTTATTTTTGCATATATCAAAAATCGTATCCTGTGCGCTATAGCCATTAACATACTGAATCGAAAACCGTTTGATTTCTTTGTTTCGTATCATCCATCTTCGAGATTGCATCAACAGCGCAGACCCACAATTTTTTAGGACATTTTTTTAACTACCATTTTCATCTATAAATAGTGATTAAGTAATATAATAGTGACTAGTAATAATTTTTTTAAAATGCATTTCGAAAGCGTATTTATTAAATGCAACAACTATTATATCAATATCTATGATATGAACCTATCGAAACAATTCATAAAAATAGCTTTTTCTTAACGTCTAAAGTGAGAAAACCCTTTAATCAATTGAGTTTAGACAAATGATTGAAGACGTATGCATGTATATTGAGAGAGAGAGAGAGAGAGAGAGAGAGAGAGAGAGAGAGAGAGAGAGAGAGAGAGAGAGAGAGAGAGAGAGAGAGAGAAACAGTCGCTTGCCGATTTTATACAAGAGAACAGATCTTGAAAGTTCTATAGCGGATGATAACGTTCCTCTCCCCCATCACAGAGAGGCATTATCCTACAGATATTCAAGTTCGTTCCTTTGATACTTTTCAATCTTATAAAGAATTTTGCCATGTCTTATTATAAAAAAAACGCACGAGTTCGTTGACGTATAAAATTGCAACTATAGTGGCAGTGAAATTTCCAATATTCCATATCCACGTGTATCCTCTTATATACATATGTGTCATACTCGCTGCTCGGCCTTATCAATTTGATCGAGTTCACGATTTCAAGCGATTCGGTCGTTATTGCCTTTTTCTTTCGGAGCCCGGCATAACCATCGCCTGGGGAGCAGCTGCCTTCATTGTAGTCGTCACCCCGTTGTTCTTCCTGCTATTCCGTTTCGCGAATGCCAACAGCGAGAGGCGCCCCCTGCAGCCACTTTTTATTAAAAGCCGAGCAACGAAAGATTGGCCGCGAAGCCTTCCGATCGCTTTTGGAATTTGATCCTGGCCTCGATAACCAGCGTTGATGAACAAAGACTTCGGATCGCTTAGGATGAAATGAATTTCGGGCCTCCATTCGCTCCAGCAGTGAAAGTTCATACGTTGCAGGGCGTATGAAGGAAAAATTCATTGTTCTCTGGCTTTCGTCGGATAGCGGTCGAATCGGTTGTGAAGTGACGCTGCAGAAGTCACCGAAGCAAATGGTTTTCCACAATTGCTGGTGGTAAATATGTGTGCACTCACGTTGATGCCTAATGCAAAACGGTGTCGAATTATCGCATTGCCACCGCTGTTGTTGATGCATGTATGCACGTACGGGATGTTTACTAAAGCACATGCCACATGTACCTGGCATATAATGTATAATGCATATACATGCACATAGTACGGACAATAAAGCGCACGCGGTCAAGGCTGTACATATACGTACGAATGACATTTTCCAGCTTTCGACGCCTACTGATCGCCATTCCCATACCTCGTATGAAGACCGCGAGCATTTTTGTTGTCCGGTGTCCTGAGAGTAATGACGAAAAAAAAAAACGCAGGACCCACTCAGTTTAATTTTGCTGTTGAAACAGCTTCGTCGTTCAAGCCAATGATTCTCATTTTCGTCTTTGTTCGTAGGATCCAGAAACTGTTGATTCCCGATTAATCAATCGATAGCAATGTAGCCTGTTTGGGTTACACATTTGACAGATGAGTTTAACGGTTTTTTGCATCAATCGATTGATCATCAATTGACTCTCGCTTACCGTTACAGATTCAGCTTTTCAGGTTGGAGATACAACAAATGCAGAACACTTAATAGATTGGACTGATCCAGTCATGTCACCGCATCATCATTTCCAAGATGATAACCTCACCAGCCTCCAATGTTATCAAAAATTCTGTGATCTTCCGCGAGATACTAACTGGCCTGCTAAAACCCAAAGAACCCTGTCCCATTTGTCTACAAACACTGCAATCAGAGTTGACTAAAACCTAGTACTATCCAGATGTTTTTGCTAAGTGATTATTGATGAAGGCCTTAGGGCTAGAGGCCGAAAAATAGGCTTCATGGGGATTTCATTTTCATAAAAACTACAAAATAAATCGAGATTACAAAAAAGGGCGTTTATCATACATATCAGTGACTGTATACAATAATTTTTTTTTAAGCGATTAATCTCAAAATGGCGGCTGTGCAGCGTTTTTGCGATGACGTCCCCATTTCCCCAGGGTCCACGGCCGGACAAACAGCTCCTGTAATTTTTTTATTACAATGAGCCAATGGATTTTTTCGACTATATGTAATAATTGCTATAGAAGTTCGTACGATTTTTTCGATATATTAATTTTTGGCCAAATGGCGCACTTCTAAAGTGGAAAGTGAAAAATTCGCCTAAAAAAACGTCATATAATTGTTAATAATAAATTAACTATGCAATATAAAAAAAATCCTACGTACTTCCATAGACAATGTATTTTTCAAGATATATTCAACATTTCAAGTGAATCGGTTGAAAATTATCTGAGTTAAGTTTTCGGTCAACGTAAAAAATGCAGTTTTGAGAAACGCGTTTGAAGTTTTGAGTAGTGAGCTGCGGACGAGGCGGCCTTGTACTAAAATTCGAAAACCGAGTAATTAAAGATTTTTCCCGGCCATAATCTTTTGGGACATCATTTTCGAGATCCTAGGGGACCAATAAAAAAAATCGATTTTTCGAAAATTCTAGAGTGGCCTAACCTCTTAATCAATAGATGAGTAATTTATTCTGTTCGATTTACAGATGTTACGAGTGCATTTCATTTTTAAGCATCAATTAATTGATCATCCATTGATTCTGGGTTTCCGCTACAGAATCAGATTTTGAGGTTGGAAACTCACCACATGCAGAAAATCAAATTGATTGATCCGATTAAGTCGTGTCACCACATCATCGTCGCTAGATGAAAACTTCATCAGCTCCCCAATATTATCGAAACTTCTCTGATCTCCCTCAAGACAACAATTGGGCTGTTGAAGCCAAAAGACCTTTCACACTCGTTACCAAGCTCTTCAATCGGCGTTCACTGGACCCATTGTATTGTTCTGCCGAAAGAGCCGTACGGCCAGGCCACGTCCTGAAGAGTTACCGGCTCGTACATAACGAGTAGGGTATATAGGTGGGGGCCGACTTAACTAAGCATACCAATGTGGGGCTTCCCCGGCTTCACTCATCGTCTGACGGTGCACGCTGTTCGTGCGCCCTCTCGTTGCTTGCCTGACGGAGCACGCTATCCCACTTGGTCGATGGTGGTCTGGGGGGGCATGGGATGTTACAGTCCCTCTGTACTCTCCCTGCGGACCTAGCATTTATATTAACCTCTTGACTCTCGCCATCGTGTTGTTTGTGACGTTGGTGTCTAGTCTCGACAAGCTCCCTTTCATCCGGATCTCATGCAGTACAATATGGTGTGTCGTCACCGATGTATATGATTCACTCGAACGCAAAAGCATCGGGTGACCGGATTTGCGCTTCGGGGCACAGATGCTGATAAACGTTAGCATGAACAGACATACGTGTGAACACGGATTCGGGAGCCTCGCTAGGCAAAATGATTTTACATTGTGCTTGACGCAAGTTTAAGTCAATCCCTTAGTAGGTGATGTACCCGCCTTGTCAACAAAATGCATCGATAAGGATGAACACCAGCGAGCAAAGTGAAGCTGCCTTTCATCCATGCAGAAACTTCGCAATCAACTTTGCATACCAAGGAGTTGTTACCATTTCGGTAACGACAACACGGAAATTCGCAGCCTTTAGCATATTGAATAAATTTCTGCACGCTTTTATCTATCCCGGGAAAAAGTTCATATCTGGTTATATCTGAATCATATATGTAGAATCAGATATGATCAGACAAGAAAATTGGCAATATCTGTTCATGTAGTGTCATGACAGTTCATGTATGCTTATATCTGAGCATGTATGATCATATAAGAGCCATTTAGATAATTTTGAGAGCAGACCCGTCCATATCGCAGCAGGTCTGACCAGATCCAATCACCAGGCAAGATCTGATCTTGTTGGAGCAGATCTGATTTTATTGGGCCGGATCTGATCATATCAGGTAGATCAGATTTTATTGAGCCAGATCTGATCATGTCAGGCAAATCTAATCTTATTGGACCAGATCTGTCTGTCCGTATAAGAATAAAATACCGTGGATCCCACTAGACCTGGACAGCTATGAACAATAGACCTGCCCATAAGATAGAATCATAGTTTATCTGAACCATCAAACCAGGTATGACTCCGACTATATCAGAGTAAATCTTACCCTGTTGAGACAGATCAAATCTTGTTAGTGCAGTCATAAAGATATTAAAATGTTTACATATATAGAGCGGGGTTATTAACACGTCATCACTTGACGTGTTAATAATTAATAATAATATAGTAACTCACACGATCACATATAATACAGTCAGGTGAGGTGTCATATCTGATCGGATATCGTCTCATATCCTCATATATCGTTTCATATATTCAGATCTTTTCATGTGTGAACAACTGAACTGCATATACGACAAGGTATGAGTGCATAAGACTTCGTATATTTTCCAGGTTGGGTATCGTATCTGATGGGATAAAATTTTATATAAACGTGCTTGCTCATATATCACATCATATATGTTCAGATATGGTTTCACGCTGCCAACTTGCCTTGGTACCTGACCAGATAAAAACATATATGAGATCTATATAGCGAAGTCTGGTACCGTATTTGATCGGATATGATCTTATACGAACAGATACTTTCACATATCACATCATGTATGTTTAGATACGAATTTACGGTACCAACTCGCCTTGATACTTAGCCAGATATAAACAGATATGAGTTCATATATGATCAGGCCAGATACTGTATTTGATCAGATATGATCTTCTATGTGCATATGTGATATGGAATATGATCAGACCTAATCATATATGATACTGTAAAATGTCAGATATAAATATATCTGATACATGTATGACAATATCTGAAACATATATGACAATATTCACTTAGACATGAACTTTTTTTCCCGGGATGATTCATCCTAAATCCCCCGAGCCGAGGACACAACAAGTTCTTGCCTTGACTCCAAAGTCAATTTGTAGACTCTGCAAGTTGAGTAGAAGATTTTTACTCCAGGACAGCTTCACAATGAGTTAATATTTAGAAATGTGTACATATTCAAAGACACAGGCATACTTGGGGCCATAGGATGTCCAGTGTTCGCTGAAGACTTCTTCAGCATGCCGATCACGTAGATCATAGAGATGGCGACCCCCTGATGTCTTGGCTTTACGTTGCGTCTACTTCCCTCCATTGTGGGGGGGGGATTGCGCCTGACTCCTGTGCCAGCCCATCCACTTTTGTTCTTCAAACCGTCCTGCAGCCTTCTTTGGCAACCCTCCATACGATACCCGAGTACAATGTGCACTCAGGTATCACATGGCGCAAATTATTCTAGGTTCTTAGGCTCACTTTGGATCAGTAAATATCCAGATGGTAAATTATGAAGTTTCAGCCACTGCCGAAAGATTGGAAAGAAAGAATCTTTCCTTTATACCATCACTACCGTTTGCTCTTCCGTACTCATTTATTAGGTGTACAAATAAGTTTTAGGACAGTTTTCAAAAAATTCAAGATTTATTAAAAAAGAAGTAAAACACAGTTATTCATCGAAGTAATCTCCATCGCACTGAATGACCTTCAGCCATCTCTCAGGTAACTCGCGGATGCCTTTCGCAAAGAAACTTTCGTCTTGCGAGGTGAGAAATTTAGCGACCCATTTTTCCACTTCTTCAAATGTTTTGAATCGCACGTCAGACAAATCGTTCTGCATTTTCCGGAATAAATGATAATCGGATGGGGCTAAGTCTGGTGAATACGCCGGTGTGGTACAGCTTTCCATCCAAGCGCTAGTAACATATCCTTGACCGGTTTACCCACATGAGGCCGCGCGTTGTCATGGAGCAGTTTTACTGGACGTTTTCCTTTACCAGAAAAAGGACGTTTCTTCTCAATTTCTTGATTCACTTGCATCAATTGATGACAATAGCGATCGGTAGTAACTGTTTGACCAGGTTTGAGAAGTTCATAATACAGTACGCTTTTCATATCCCACCATATGCACAGCATGACTTTGTTACAATGAACATTGCGCTTTGGCGTGGATGTTGTCGGCTCGCCGGGGTCAACCCAATGATATTTGCGTTTCGGATTATCAAAATAAATCCACTTTTCATCGCCGGTCACAATTTTCCACAAGAAAGACTTTCTATGTTGCTTGTTGTAAAGACTCACACAAATGTTAAGACGGCTGTTTTTATTTTCTTGAGTCAGAAAGTGTGGTACCCACTTTGTTCCTTTTCGAATCTTACCCATTGCTTTTAAACGATAAGAAACAGTTTGTTGAGTTACTCCAAGCTGTTCCGAAAGTTGTTTCGCCGTCTGACAAGAGTTTTCATCCAGCAACGCTTGCAGTTCCTGATCGTCCACCTTTACAGGAGGCCCCGTGCGTTCACGGTCACTAACGTCGAAATCACCTTCTTTGAATCGCTTATACCAATACTCACATGTACTTTTAGACACAATGTTGTCTCCAAGAACAGAACATATCGATTCACACGCTTTCCTAACAATTTTTCCTTGATGGAATTCATAGCGAATGCAGTGTCTAATAAATAGCTTATCGGTCTGCATGTTTAATTTACAGAATTTATAGATTATGTTTATGACTCCTTTACGTTTCGCTACTACATATCAAGCGCCATATATGATAAGTGAGCGGGACCTTTGAATTAATTTAGAATAGCTGTTATGATACAAAATCGAAGTGTCCTAAAACTTATTGGTACACCTAATATATGTGCTAATCATGAGGTTCGCAGTGTCTGCGGTGAGAAAATGGAGACACCTTGCGCATTTACGTTTACCGTTCAAGTGGCGAGGTAACGAGAGTGTATTTAACACGAATGGCCAATTCTTGGCGCAACAACGAACGTCACACGAACATACCGAAAGGTCGTCAACATGTGAGGCCCTCCTAATTTCCGCGGCTCGGTGTGCTCGAGTGATCGAGGGGACTCGTAAAACGGAAACCTCGTTAGCCCTCCCTCTCGCGTGGACACAAACTCAGAAGCTGGTACCACGTACAAGAGCCGCTTGAGCAAAGAGGGTCGGTACTACAGGCCCTTCGTCGTCGTCCACAATTGAATTTGCAATGCAGGTGACTCGGCGACTTGTGTCTACGCACTTGCAAACGTGACCAGGAGTACTCTTGACGATTTTGTTTGGGTTAACTTGGGTTTATACATGGCCGCCGGGTTGCTTATTATATCGACGTCAATTTCAATTTTTTCTTCGGGCAATTATTTCGACGTTCCGTCTTTTTAAGCAAATTCAAGTTAAGGGGAGATATACACATAAGAGCCGGAAAAAAGGTCATTTTTGAGAATTTTTTCAAGGAAAACTATTTGAAATTTCGGATTGGGGTTTTAATAATCTAAAAGTATATACATTCAAAAATATGTTTAATTTTCTTTATTTTAAAATATCAAAAATATAAAAGGATATTGTATGATCCTTGGAGCGTCGTAAAAAAATCTGCGTATACGGTACACACTGGCGTTTCTTAAAAAATCATCTGAAAAAAAACCAAAAAGATGATTATATTAGATACTATAATCTAGTACTTGTTATAGTTGATATTGAAAATATCGATTCATGACAAAATGCCGGACGTTTGAACATAGTGATATTTAGGCCAAAAATTAGTTATTACTTTGCCTATAAAACAAAAACTAAGGAACGGGAAAAAAAATCCTATGACAAGTACTAGATAATGGTTTGTAGAATAACCACAAAAAACCTCAAGGCAATCGGTTCATTGGTTTTCGAGGAATTTTGAGTACGGGTTTGAAAAAGGTAGTTTTGAGAAAAACGCGTTTGAAAATTTGGGAATGAATAAATCATGAAATTTGTCAACTTACATGGCATCATCGATACCAGGCCCATAGTGTAGGTCTTCTACGGTCGACGAAATGTTCATAGCTTCTAAATCCTCGACCTCGACCATCTAGGTGTGTATCTCTCCTTAAAGTCTCGAGGTTATCGAATGGCGCGAAGTGCTTAAAAAAATAAACTCAGTGTTGCGGCCTGCAGGAGGAAATTGGATGCAGAGCTCTGCAAGGATCACGGGAAACCATTGTTGCACCTTGTCCCAGTTGGTAGTCGATTGCAAGAGACCACCCCGGCTCGTACGTGCTGCGTGTATGCTATACACTCGCAAGCCATCCGGCCGAAAGCGCATTACGAGCGTATCAGGCTCCGCGTGCATTATTCATGATCCTTCATCGTAGCCAGCGAGGAACCACTTCGACCATGCTACTGTATATTATCCAAAAAGCCTGCATGTGCTCTTTTGGCATACAGATATACCTTGAAGACTGTATACCTACGGGTCTGTAATCCTCCTTGCAGGCTGCTCATACTGTTACTCCAGCTAAAAGGTGACGTCCGTTTCTGCTTGCTGAAGCCTCCGCTTCAATTAAAGTTGCGCACGCCTTAGAATTCTGCCCCTTAGAATTCAAAGTCCCCGCAACATATATATGCAAAGTCTTCAACCCTACCCATATATTGTTTTCTTTTCGAATGGTGAATAGAAACGATGTTCATTCGGTTGCTTGTATGAAATTCCTAGGGCACAAAGTACCGTTGCGCCCCGACCAATTTGCATAAGGTCCTTCCAACCCCTCGGGCTTCACAATCCTGCAGTACAGCGGATCGCAAGTGGAGCATTGGAAGATGCGGAGGGCGTAAGGCGGCAAAGGGGACCTCCTCGTTAATGGAACGTAAGAGCTTTTCCGGCAAGAGAGACCTCTGGCTTAATGGAGGTGAGCATCAGGAATTCGTCGTTGCAGATCCACATGAGCGTCCGAACGGAGTGCCTTCATCCGCGAACCAAGCATCACGCCACTATTCCACCATTCGTACATTCGTGGAAGCTAGTCTCCTTGCGGATTCCTCTCGTCGAATTTCATTTGAAATCATATTCCCGCATAGGTGATTTTGGCATCCTGTGAACTGCCAGAGATTCCTCAGCGTCGGCCAGAAATAAGGAATCATCGAGTCGCAATAAGGGGCTACCATTGGGATTCGAGCTGAGTGGAATTATGGTCGCTTCACCTGGCTTGGAACGAGAACGTTGTACTTCGACACCAGCGAACCGCAAATTGCTCGGTACGTGCTCCGCATCCTCCAATGATGCCTAGAACACACACACTGGAGCATCAGAGTATCGAGAAGGAACTTGGGGTGGAGCAGACCTCGTTCGCTACCTGATTTTCGTTTAACCGGCTACACTCCCTATTTTGCTGTGTTTCGGTCATCGTACGCGGCATCGGTACACGCTGTTAATACTTGCACCACTACAAGCTCCGATTTTCAACAATGTGTTAATATCCGTGTACCGGCGGACCTGTACACCACTATTTCATTGCTACCTTGCACCCTGAACGCTTTCATGCCCTAGCTTCGGCTCCCAGGAGAGTAATAACGAACTGCGTACATCCACTAAACAACGAGCAACACGAGGAGCCGGTCATTTACTGGTTTACGCACGACCAGGATCACACGATACTACCGGCATGTATCAGACACAACCGAGTGATTTTGTGGACTTGGTGGAAGCAGTGCTAGATCCTGGCCACCAGACCTGCTGTTGTTGTTCACATTTTTAATGGGATGTAATTACGTACATTGTGAGATCTTGAATACACTGCCAGCAGGGTTGGCCCAATCGGCAGGTCGTAGATTTGACCTCTTAAATAAGGTAGAGTTTTCCAACGTTTCTACTTACATTCTAGCAAAGGCTTCGTCATCAAAATCTACGGATGTCATCACAGTGTACCAGTGTGGAAAAAGCAGAGATTGTGACTGAGCAAGAAACACCTTCATTACTTCCATTCCACTGAATATCAATTATAACATATTTAAATTTACATTCATGATACGAGAATGTCGTTACATCAAATGCGCCCCGTGGGAATCCCAAAAACGTGGTACGTAATGACCGTGTTATGGGATACATTTGGAATCTAGGAAGAGGTAACAAGCGCGGCTGGCATTGAAGAACTCCGAGGGAATGGAAAATCCACGAATGAATACCAAAGCAAGCTAAGCGCGTTTTAATCACGCGGTTATTCGAGCTGAAAAATATAATATGCTTTTTTTCATAATTATCTCGTTTTAGTTTTAACTTCGTATTTACGTCTGTGTTATGTACATTACAATATTCACGTCGCTGTTCATTCTGTTGCAAATATATGCGCCGACGGCTGCCATCATTAACGTTATACCCATAAAGCTCATCAGGACTTTTTCCATTTCCAGCGAGGTCTTCGCAGCAGAAAAGCAAACCCAACCAAATCCACGGGAAGAGATTTTCTAGCGCTAGCGCAGAAATTTCTCAGGTAGGAATGGGGCTTGTGGCGGTTTCGGCTGGATACCCTAGCTGTCTGTAGTACACTGACTACCCGGTTTTTGCGAGGCTAAGCAAACCTCTCGGTCTGCTAGAAACCCTACTAAATTTGTAGATCATCATGTTCGGGTAGATTGGGAGTAATTATTGGAATTTGCTGCAATGTTCATAGACTGCTGAACTCTGCTGAAAGAACAGCAGAGCTATGATCCGTGGCTGATACGCTGCTTCGCCCAAATCGAATGTAAACGTCCGGTAAGTGAATAAAAGTGGAAAAAAATTGCGGCTCTTGAGAGAAATCAATCAAGAAGCGAGGGAAGGAGGTCATTGACGCTGTCTTTTTTTCATGGGTTGAGCTTTAAAAGCTATTCCTCAGCTCGACCCACTGGGCATGTCACTTCAGTTTACACTCTTCCGTACGGTTGAACGATCCGCGCCATCCTCCATCATTTTTCCCAGCCAGAAGTCCACCATCAATAGAACCATTAGCACAAAAGCCATTTGGCCGTGCGGAGATATCGGGAGCGCGGAAATGGGTAAGGGGTTGCGTCGATGCGTCTTTCAAGCCGACAGGAACGATTCCGGTTGTCCGCTATATCTAGAATGCTCTTGCTGGGCTTCTGACTAGAACATGGGAACAGCGCACACGAACATGTACGTGTGTATGGACGGTACGATACATATACGTGGGAAATTGTGGGACCGTTCGGTTCGTACGTAGCTCGGTTAGTTGCCTCGCTGCTTTGTCGACCCTTTCGTACGTTCCTGTGACCCCTTCTATTTTACTCCACTCGACGTTCCTCCTCCACCAACCAACCCTATCTAGGTGAAATATCCGAGGCTCCACGTCCTCCACCGCTGAGACTGGCGCTTTTCCAAAACCAAGGGTCCGGAGCATATACGGCATTTCCCGCCTTTATTCTCACTTCTTTGTCAATGCTAATGCGACGATGATTGGCTGACACTGCCAACGGCCGACCGTCGCCTCTCGTCTCCACCGCATGTAGATGCCATCAAACCCTCAGGAGTGTTCAGCTGATGTACAGGACGAGGCCGCCATGTGTTTCACGTGATATTGCTACGTGAGTGCTTAGAAAAGACAGATGTCCCAATGAGTTCGTCATTGGCGATCCATTCCAAAATCTCTCTTCTCCGTCATGGCGATCTATCCGCAGTAAGCAGATGCAAAGATTATTCCATTAGGGTGTACTCCCGTCAGGTAAGGCAAATTTGCCATGTGACGAGAGACACAGATCGGAGAATAAGTCAATGTGACTTGACTGCATTGCCTTTCGAATTTGCCCTGGTGTTGTTCAATGCCCCGAATAGGAGCATTCACGAAGAGATTGGAGAACGAGGCGGGAATAAAGGTAGCAGTACTTGAACGAGCCTCGTTAACATTCGAGGGATAGATGGCCCGAGAGGGATGGAGGAACGACGTCGGAGGGTGATCCAGAGGCTGTTAGCTGTAAGGTTGGATGCCGCGTTCCCTGCGAGATTGACTCTCGTGAAGACGCGAAGAACATCGCGAAGCTGCGATAGAACGGGGAAGCCGGTAGGACCTGAGGAAACAGTCGGCTGAGGGAAGGATGTATTCGCGATTGCATTCAATTACTTAATGTCCCCGGCAACGAGGCAACAGGGCTGCTTTTATCGAAGGGACGCAAAGGATCTCCTGCCCCTCTTGCTCCCCAACCTCCTCCGGCTCTTTCCCGTGGGAGAGAACGTCGGATTAGCAGTCGGGTAATTTCACGGAGCTGGCGATTCAGGTCGACATTCGCGTTGCGAGAGAGCCTCTTCCGCATCTAGACTGATTCTCTTGTATACCGAGAGAAAGAAGAAGAAGGGAAGAGCAGACGGTATCGCGGATAAAGATAAACCGACGTTATCCCGACGGTTTCCCGACATCCGGCTCATCTTTTTCCATTTCGATAGATCCTTATTCCTCTCGAGGGAATTTCCAACAATTTCGCCTGAAAGATACAAGGGACAAATGATTGGGATTTCCAATCCTATCATCTGCAAATCTTAATCGCCTCGCTGGCCTAGCCTCCCCACGCATTCATGATCGCGATGTGCATTTTCGGAGCCTGCTTGTTATCTCTAACCCGACAAACTTTATTTCTTCCCCCCTCCGTTTCCTCTGGATGCATTGGACTTCTCTCATTTACGGGAGTTACTTTTTCGAGCTTTTTATTTTCATTCGCTTAAGGACAGCATCGAGCGCAGCGCCAAAAGCAGATAGGGCGTAAAACAACGCGGGCGCCAAACTAGAAGCTGAGAGACGTGAAAAAAGCAACACGGAGCTGCTAGCTCGGTGGTCTCGTACGGACGCTTTGATGTCTGTTTTGCGAGGCCATCGTCGCTCGCTCAAACAAAAACCCGGTATATTTTTTTTCCCTCTTTCGCTTTTAACCTTTTCGTTGGGGGCCAGAATATTGTTCGTATATGGAAAGTGGACTGGCCAGGACAAAAGGATTTGCATCGTGTTGATGAAAGTACAGTGACGACGTGGGGGTACTAGGCACCCATATAGAAACCGTACATGCTAATGGGGCAGTGTCAGCCCTGTTATATATCTTTTGCTAAAGTATTTTATAGATCAGCCAATAGGGTAGAGTTGAACTATTGAAAATGCTAGTTTTAGTGGATCGCATTTCTTATTGCCCAGGCAGCAGTGTTGCTCGAGGTCAATAATCAGATGGGCAACCGCTTAGCCGTGGGGAAACCAGATGGAAGGTAGTTTTTCCAAACTTCCAATGATGACCTTCATCATCTAAAATATTTTTCCTATACTTAGGTTGAAGAGCGCAAAAGAGTCCAGAAAACATTAGAATGATTTTTATAGTCTGAACCTGCAAACAATATGGATGATACCAAATCTATGATTCGAAGAGGAAATCCATTTTATTGTATCTCAAAAATGCAAGCTTCGACATGACGCAAATGAAACTGAGTGACAATATAGACACCTACAATCGCATAGATTTTCTACAGTTGACCTGTGGCCGTGTGCAAACGCGATGCAGAAGTGCATTAGGAAAATTGGAAAGTAAAAGTGAAGGGGATAAGATCGTGAGAATTTGATAGGAAATACGAACATCAGATAAAAGCTAATATAAGAATGGAGAATGAAAAAATCTTATTTTAGAAAATCAGGCAGAGATTGTGATTTCCACATGACTTGAGTTCATCATGTCATAAACCTTGATTAGGTTTATGACATGATGAGAGAGAGATGATGATGAGAGAGAGAGAGAGAGAGAGAGAGAGAGAGAGAGAGAGAGAGAGAGAGAGAGAGAGGAGGAGATACGTAAATATATAATTTCAGGAATGATCAACTCAAGGATATACCTCCATCACCACCAAGCTAATACAGGCAGTGGCAGCAACGTGCTTCTACAGCAGGTATAGATAGCAGGATATTCGCTTTAGGTAGTCTAACGGGTCCGTCCATGCCGTTTGTCAAGTACGAATTCGAGCGTACACCAAAGGGGATGTTTGCAGTTTATGCATCCCTCACCTGAACATTATATAGAGATAGATTCGGAGCAACTGTCTTCACGGATCGTTGGACTAATTACCCAGGATCAAGGTCCCACAACGTTTCGCAATATACGTTGTGTAGTTCGCGTCACTTAATTGCAATATCCACCAGACATACGGTCTCTCCCGAGATTCGTTGGCGTAACCAATCCAGTCTTCACCACTTCCTTTGGTCGCATGAAGATAAAGCAGCTGCTACCACTACTTCAGCCCGAAATGTCAAGTGAAAAGAGCCAGAAAGTAGGCAATCCCCACTCAGCTCTTAACCTTCACATTGACTTCACCAACGATAAGACAGATCATCCTTTTCTTCAATGATTCGTCGTGTTATCCAACTTGACATGATCGGTAACTTTCTTTGGACTAGGAGTCCCTGACCAATTATGAATGTGAAACGACCGAGGTACAACTAAACTCAACTGCATCTTCATTCGCCAGACTAATATTGTTTTCGGTGTCTAATGTAGCGTCGCGTTACCAGCTTGCCAGATCAAGATGACATACAACCATATCGTAAGTAATGGATTCACCAGTCCGCTTGGAATAACTCGTTTTGATGGCCATCACGACGACCTACAAGGAGTTACGTAAATGTGTACAGCAGCGCGTGAATCCTTGCTGCTGGGTTACCCGCCACAGTGTGTTCCGCTTTGCGCCGTTCTGGCCACGATCCAATGGCCTTTCTCCAAACTCGACGTTCACTCTCGTACTGTTCCACTTATTTTTGACAAACGCTCTTCTCGGCTCTGCATAAACCCTTATCACTGCCACCCTGGCTATGTAACGTGATAAGTAATTGAGGCTTGCAAAGACTTTGATAGCAGGTGTGCCTTCAACGAAATGTCACGAGTGCAAAACCAGAGGATCGTATGATTGCTTTTGAACCATAGTTGCTTTTCCATAAATTATCATGTGATTGCTTTTAGATCATGTGCACGATGATCGTCAGATTGCTTTTGGATGACACAGTTGCTTTTGCATAAATTATCATATGACTGCTTTTGGACGACATAGTTGCTTTCCCGCAAATGATCATATGGTTGCTCTTGGATCATCTAATTGCTTTTGGATCACATCATTCTTTTCGAATCTATGATTGCTTCTGCATCAGATGATTGTTTTTGGATCACACGGTTAATTCTGAATCATGTTGTCCTTTCGGATCGTATGGTCTCTTTTGGATCAATAATTACTTCTAAATCGTCAACTGTTTTCGGATTAAAGATTGCTTTCGGGTCATATGGCTTCTCTCGGATCATATGATTGCTTCTGCATCATATGATTGTTTTTGGATCATATGATTGCTTTTAAATCATATGAATGTTTTCGGATCATATAATTGCCTTTGGATTGCTTTTAAATCATATAATCGCTTTTAGATAAACTAATTAACTCTCATACAATCCCTTTCCTTCACTTGTCCAGAAAAAAACCCCGAGTAAATAGAAGATCCTGGTCTATATGGGACTTATGAGGCATTCGCGTTTTCAATTTTCAGTCTACGAAGGATGAACGATACGATTCTTCTCAATCAAATACCCAATAATCTTTTCAATTTAACGGTCTGAGGTATCGTTTCCGATTTCATATTGATGATAATGCCAAACAATGGAATAATATTCTGCGGGATACGATTCCACCGCAATGACTGTATGTACGTACCACGAGTTTACACGCCAATGCTAAGTTACAGCTTAGCGAAGATACGAGTATTCTCCTTTGTATTCGCACTCCTTCTTTTCCACGCCCAACTTCTCCTTCCTGCTTTTCTGTAATGGCACTCGTCGGCAAACCCACAACTAGGTGTAATGCGTTTTCACATTGTGATCTTCCCTGGGTGCTTTCTCTTGGAGAATCCCTTTTGCTTGACGGAAATAGACTTCGTCTCTTGCACCTGCTTACGTTGTGTTACATCGCGTTTCGCCTCTATTGTATCTCCCCTAGGTGGAGAAGGTGTTGACACGATAGATGAGAGAGGTCTGGAGGCTTTCTTAGTTTTCTCTCAGGCTTAGCGATGCTAACCAGTTACTTGGGGTTGGGGACACTTTCGAAGCTTCTAGGCCAACACCGCTCAACTTAATCGTCCATCGTAATTGCCACGAGCTGCGTTTTTGCTCCGACATATTGCAAAACTGCTAATAACCCATATTTCCGCCCAATTGGAATCGATGCTAATTTCTCACGATGAGCGCATTCCGCGTGATTTTTCAGTCTTCTTGAGGTGCTTAAAAAAGCCCGGTCGTTATAAGCTCCGCGGAACTTTACATCAGCCATTTCACAACAATGAGATAGTCCAATCTCTGGACGGGTGGCAACGTTATCCTAGCAATTTCTTTCGTCCTTTGCGATGCTGCGAGCGAGGATTACTACCTCGGCGATTATAACCCGGGCAAACGAGAGCTACCTCTCCCGTTTTCTTGCTTAAGCGTAATTATTGTTGGACCCGGCACTGATGTATTATGGTACATGTGGTTAGCGAGGCGTTGGGTTTACTCAGCGCCTTCCTGCGCTGACGGCTTCTTGCGCGGAAACTCATCGCTGCTCCGCCAGCCGAAACGTTCGTCTACGTGTTGTACAACAGCGATGAAAAGTGCGCTTCAACGCCTCCTTCTTTTGCCCTGCTCGTGCTTTAGCACCGTCGTCAAGGCAGGGAAAATTCTTCGTCAAGAGCTGCGCCAGATGAGGAAAATGTTTTTTCCACCGACTCGCTCCTAGAGTTAGTTACTTAATTGCTGCTTTTCGATCAAAACGTTAACGCGGCCATGCCAACAATTTATCAACCTTCCGAGACGGAATACAAAACATTAGGCAGTTATCAGGGAGGTTATCAATCTACACTGATACTTGGAACAGCAAAAGTTTATGTTGTTTCCTACGGACGATAGTTTTTAATTTGAACTTCGAATAATCTAAATATACTCCGAATAATTTTCTTATTATTTATCAGTACATCAATTCCATTAACTTGCCACTGTGGAGTACGAAACAACCTCATCACTTTTTTTAATGCGACAATGTATTGATGACGTGTATTCTACAGAAGTGTGGCAAGTAAGGGTTAAAAGGCAATAATAAAGGGCCACCATCAAATCAGTAATCGAAATAACGAAGCGAGAAATGAAATAATTTGAATTCTATAATTTAAATTTTTATTAATTAATTTGCACCTACACTTTTGTTTTCTTTTATTGCTATATAATTAATTATATATTTTGCCCTTTCGTTCTTATTGATCTGTAAAATAATTAAATGAAAGAAAAAATAATTGAGACTCCACTACTTTTCCTGCAGCAATCTTGCTTATATTAGTCCTGCAGCACCACTTTTTCTGTATCATGCGTTATACTTTTTTCTTATCAGTGCATTAAACTGTCAAGAACTAGTAATCAAATTAAACAATACAATCAGTAACTAAAATAGTTGAAAGGCATGGAAACAATCTTTGCCATTTTATGTTTATAACATTGACTTACAAGGAAAGGTTGCGAGGTCGATCTCTCCGATTTCGATAAAATTTGGCATGCTTGTAAAATGAGTAAAAACATTGGGGTGTTTTTCATTTTTCGTCGATAAAGTTTTAACGGTACGAGATATGAAAAAAATTCAAATTGCAACAATGTTTTTGTTTCCGTGTACTATACATTGGAGATGAGAACGATAACGTTATCGACATAAAACGAAAAACACCTCTATTTTCGAGGGATGTTATGACACGATAGGAGATATAAAAAGCGTTCGCAGATGTAAAAAAATACATTTCGCCAATTTAGACCCATTCTACGAGCATGCCAAATTTGATCGAAATCGGAGAAGTTGACCTCGCAACCTTTCCTCGTTGGGCCTAAATTCCTCCAGCCTCAGTATTAAGTTTTTCACGATTTGGTTCTCACCAAAAAATGAAATAATAACAAATTAATTTTTGTAAAATAACACAATCGATAAATGACAGAACGAAACTAAAAACGAAACAATTAAAACTTTATTATTCTCACTTTAATAAATTGCCTTAGACCTACATTTGCCACAAATTTAATAGACTAAATAACAAAAAACTGGTACAAAAAATAAAGAATAAAATCATTAACTAAAATAATTCAGCAACGTAAAACAAATCCCTGCCATTTTATCGTTTTTCAATTTACTTAGACCTACATTCCTACATATTCAGCATAATATATTGCACGTTTTGGTTCTCCGCGAAAATAAAAAGAAGACAAAATTGAGAACAAACGAAACAAAAAAATCGATAATTGAAAGAATGAATTAAAAATAAAATATATTAAAATTGTATTATTTTGATTCTAAATCGAGAAAAATAAATCTACTCAGACCTATATTTGTAGTGAATTATCTCGACAAGCTTGAATAAATTGGCTTGCACCCCGCAAGGCCAAGGCAAAATTCGGGGTTAAAACAAGCAGTGATTTTACACGGCGATAATATCGCCCGACCAACGATTTTATATGCATACAGATTTATAGTAACTGTTGGCGGCGTGTTGGCTTCGCGTAAATCCTTGGATCTCGTTATCGCAAGTGTGCTATAAGGATCGTGCGCGAGGGACGCCCATCTATAGATGTGAGTACACGGAAAGCGGATGTTCTGAATCATATCCACCCTCTCTCACCCCCCCTCTCTCTCTCTCACACACACACACACACACACACACACACACACACACACACACACACACACACACACACACACACACACACACACACACACACACACACACACACACACACACACACACACTTTTTGTGTCTCTCTCCGTTTATCGCTTTACATACTCGCGTTTACACGATGCTTAACGCAAGCTGAAAGGAACTATAAAATCCGCTGTATGTCGTTTAGAACTCTCTCGAAAATAGACGTGGCTATGCGGTCAAGACAAAAATTAAAACTCTCAAAAATGTGGGAACCCTCCACAAATTCTTTACCCGCATAACAAACCCTCATTAGAATGTTTGTATCCTTATGATACTGACAGGACTGATCGTATTCTTGCATTATAAAATTTCTTAAAAAACAATTTTTAAGAAATTGAGAAAAAATGTTTTTTTTTGGGCTAAAAGCCATGAGGAAAAACAAAATATTTCGCGAAAAGTGGATGCTCTACCCCAATTTAAAAAAAAACGCTCTCTATTGTTTTAAAAATAATTTCACTAAACGTGACAGCACAGTAGGTCGATTTAAACGAGCAGTAAAATGCCAATCTCACATTTTTTAAATTTAGTGTACGTTTTCCATGTGATTTCAAAGTTGAATATTAAAAACATTAAAACTTATTTTTTAGGGGAACATCTTATTCACGGTAAAAAAAATCAAGTAACATTTGTCCACGACATTTTCTATACTTGTAAGGAACATCAATTAAGTGTCGATTTTGTTGAAATTCATTTACGTGACAAAGCATTGGACATATACAGGATTTCATTTTTCATCGGACTAACAAGGAACATAACCTAAGTAGGTGATGTTCCTTGTTAGCCATACTATGTACCAGGATTTGTCAACTATTAACAAATGGTAAAGTTGGATATGGCGAAACGAATATCTTCTTACAGTTAATGAATCATTCATTTGAGCCTCGCGGTCGACGTTTTGGCCACCCCTGCTCTAATGCATAATTTAAGGGGAGGCATCTGAGTAAACGGCGAGAAAAACAGGTAAACTTCGGAAATTTTTATCTCAAAAGCTAATGTTTCGATTGGATCGGTGTTGTTTTTATCTGGAAATATGTGTACATTGAGGTATGTTTAGGATTTTTTTTAACCAATTCGTTCACTAGAAGCGATTCAAACGTGATTATCTCGAAACCTCGTTTTCGAAGTCGGTGCCAGATGTATCTCGAAAACGGCTTGTCCAATTTTGTCCAAATTTGGATACAATATTTATCGATAGTTTTTCTCGTTTTCATTAATATTCATTCAATAGTCAATTAAATGTTCAATAATAGTCAATTAATTTTTATTTGCGTTAAATAGAAAAGTTTTCGCGTCAACTGTGTGACTCTTGGCTCAAATGCGGCCGAGATAGTAATTTTGAATGATCAGTTAAGGGGAGGGTAGGGGTTTCAGCAAAAAAAAACACTTTTTCGCGATTTTTTTTCATCTGTATGGATAGAGTAAATTCATTAAAACCTTTTGTATATTATTAAGTGTCATTTCAAGAACATTCCGTGAAATTTGTACGCGAAAATATCCACAAACAAGCCGGTGACTAAGCTTTTCCAAGAACGTCTTTGGAAAAGCACGATTTGCGGTGTTCACTGTATCTCAGCTAGAAATTATCTGAAATCAAGTACCATTAAAATTTACTCAAAGTATCATCAAATCCTCCCCCAACGGTCATTGATATTTTTTTTTTCTTTTCTAAACTTCGGTGGTCATGTAAAGTGAAAAGTACTATTTTAGAAAAGTACCCTCAAGGTAAAAAAAAAATCTCAAACCAACCGTTGGAAGGAGGCATTTTATGTGTAGAAAGTGTGTACCAAGTTTGAAATAAATCGGTCATGTAGTTTTCAAATGGCAGTGAACACGGAC